>JAMPIV010022227.1:42500-139432 GCA_024509875.1 Oreohelix idahoensis | reverse complement strand
TCTCATATTTCCTTTGGCTGCAGCATCTTCTGCCTCTCTTGCCAACTCCTCAATATACTTCCTCTTTTCTCTTTTGATACTTCTTTGTTTGCTTCTGTGTACACTTCTTGAGCCTTGGCTTTGGAACTTCTGGTTTTGCTTGTGTTTAAATCTGCTTTCTTGTTTTTTCTGTCTTTTATCTTATTGATGGTTTCTGTTTTTATCCATGCTTTTTGTTGTCGTTCCCTTTTCCCCAGTATTTCTTCATGTGTCTCATTCCATACCGTTTTGATTTGCTGCCAATAGTCTTCTGTATTCTCTACATCTTCCAGCTGTTGGAGCACTTGGAATTTGTTGGATATTGTGACCGCAAATTTGTCTCTTGTTTCTTAGATGTCCTACATTAAATTGTTGTCTATAATTTTGCATTGTTGCATATCTCTTGAGTTTCATTTTTACTGTGGCTATCAGAAGGTGGTGATCTGATGCCACATCTGCTCCTCTATATACCTTTACATCCTGCAATGATGATCTAAACTTCTTGTTTATGCATATATGATCAATCTGATTTTCCGTTCTATGGTCTGGTGATATCCATGTTGCCTTGTGTATTCCCTTATGTGGAAACATGCTTCCTCCTATAGCCAGTTGATTTGAAGCACAGAAGTTTGAGAATAGTTCCCCATTTTCATTCATTATTCCCAGCCCATGTTTTCCCATGACTTCTTCAAAGCCGGTGTTGACTATACCTATCTTTGCATTCATGTCACCCATCAAAATTGTGATGTCTGTTCTTTTTACTTTTTCCATAATTTCCTGTAGTCTAGTATAAAATGCTTCTTTCACATATTCTTCTTTGTCATTAGTTGGTGCATAACATTGGATGACATTTACATTTATTTTCTTTTTAGCTGTTTTAAAGGTAGCTGTTATTATTCTGGGTCCAATGGCTTCCCATTTAATGAGTGCTTTCTGTGCTTCTTTAGATAACATAAGAGCTACCCCTTTACTGTGGTGTGAACTTACGTCTTCATGTCCTGAGGACAGCACCAATTCACCTGTGATGAGTTTCTACTTGTCTACCCCCTTCCACTTTGTTTCACACAGTCCCAGAACCTCGATTTTATATTCCCTCATTTCTGCTGCTACTTGTGCCACGTTCCCTTATTCGTTTAATGTCCGAACATTCCAGGTGCCAAATCTGGAAGATCTCCTAGAAGAAAGAAGGTTAGTCAGTAACACAGACTCGGCTTTCTCTGTGTTGCATCATACGCCTCCCTGCGAGAGGACCTTCTCCTGTCTTGGATGGCTGTGTTTTATTTTCCTTAATTGACTTGTCCATATTTGTTAAAGTTTTTTGTGGTTTAGATTTTTTACAGGATGGGGTAACCAGCCCCATGCCCAACCCTCCTTAGTCGCTTTCTACGACATACTTGGAAGGGAACAGTGTTACTATTCTTTGCTCCCCTTTCGGGCCCCGGTAACACACGGGTGAGCTGAAATAATTGGATGCACATTAATTATTCACGTTAAAATTTACATTTTACAAGGAATGTTGAGTTTCTAGTTTATTTCAGCATGGTGCGAAATGCTGAAGAGTAACAAAACTGGAATTGGGTTGGCCATGTCTTCAAAAAGAGACCCTGACACCATCACCATCACTGCTATATGCTATGGACTCCAGGAGAAAGATAGGCAGACCAAAAAGAACTTAGCGGAGAACTGTCATGTCTCCAATAACAAAACATGACTCAGAGTTGGAGCAACACACAAAGGATGACACCCGACAAGCAAAATGGACAGTTTGTTGTACTCCACAGGGTGCCATTAGCTGTGATAGTCACTGATTGCTTTGTCAGCCGGTGGCTAAAAATCCAAGAAGAATATTCTAAGAACAGTATAAGTGCAACACCTGTTTTCTGATAACTGAAACTTAAATAAATACGTGTTTTATGTTTTGCAGGTGAAGTGGGCTGTTCCTATTGTGGTGGGTTGGGTCACAGAATTGCAGACTGCCCTAAACTCCAGGCCATGCAGACTAAGCAGGCCCAAGGCATTGGACGCAAAGATTATTTGGCTCACAACAGTGCTGACTGGTAGCCTGGCATTCATGACGGAAGCAGGGGGTTTAAATACAAAAGGAATAAGGGAGATTGTCATAACACCTTGTATATATATATATTATAAATTGTATACCTTGCTGTTGAAAGTTGTTTCTTTATTGGTTTTGGAAGCAAGTGTAGGGCAAAAGTTAATTTTTACCTTTTGTTTTAATATGTGAAAATGTAAGAGTCTGATTTGCAGAGCAGTTAACTCTTTCTAACCCTGGCAGTTTTCTGGTGTTACCCAGGCCCCAAAATGGAGGCATTTTTGTTTTAAAAAACAGACAGTAGACATATGTATTATGCATCAAACTTTAGGAAATTGGCTGAGGAATTTTGTGAAACAATGTTGACTTATGTAATGTAATAATTGTTTGTTATATCTTGCGAAGTGTAAAAACAATAAAAAAAATTATTTTAAATTGTGCACTTACATGTAAATATTTCAGCTGTACTTAATTCCTTGGCGGTAAAAGCCCAGGAATCAAAATGTATATCCAGGTGAAAATTAATCCAAGAAGTTTGATCATAAACAAATAGAAATTATAATTTGTGTGTGTGTGTGTGACAGGTCTATATTTCGGAGATGGCATTTGCTGATGATGTTGCCCTGATTGCTAAATCAGAGGCACATCTCCAATCCAACCTGCAAGTCTGGAAGGAAGAGCTGGAGAAGAGAGGGATGGTCATAAGCAGCTCTAAAACAAAATCCATGGTGATATCACGAGAAGAAAGAAAACATCAGATTAAGTTGGGAGAACAGGTCCTGGAGCAGGTTGACCACTTTAAATATCTCGGAGCTATTATAGACCGAAAGGGAGGCATCAAAGAAGAGTTGGCCACTCGAAAAACAGCGGCTGGGAGACTTTTTCAGGCCATAAATCGTGGATTCCTCAGCAAGAAAGAGGTTGGTAAGAAAACGAAGATGGCTGTATACCGCTCCACCTATGTCCCAGTCTTGACATATGGATGCGAGTCGTGGGCAATGACTACAACCCACAAAAGCCAGATCCAAACCTCAGAAATGAGGTATCTGAGGAAAGTGGTTGAAGTAACAAGAAGAGACATGGTCCGCAACCAGACGATCCGTCAAGGCCTAAAATCCCATCCACTGCAGACCCAAATAGAACAGTCCCAACTAAGATGGTTTGGCCATGTCTGCAGAATGGGAGAAGATCGGCTACCACGACAAGCATGGGAAACAAAGAGCCAGGGATCCAGACCTCCAGGACGACCCAGAGTCCGCTGGGAGGACAACATTAGACAATCTTTGAAGGACCGAGGACTAGAATGGAACCAGGCCAGGAAGAAGACAGCTGATAGAATGGTCTGGCGCTCTCTCTTCCAAACCTCTACACCTCACGGTAGAAGGGGAACGACTAAGTAAGTAAGTGTGTGTGTGTGTGAAATCACATATTGCTGAACTGGAATCTCACTTGCACAGTCCTGTCCGGAATAAATATAGTTATTACTGCTATTGACATCGCTAAAATTCTTTTAGAAGTAATCTATTTCCATTGATAGTTTATGACTGTTATGGATGTGACTACACTACTTGTAAACAAACACCCTAATGACGTCACTAATTGATAAAATTAAGCACCAGAATACTTCTTTCGCTAGCAGTTCAAAACACGTGGTCCACAGGAAGTGTTTACATGATTTGAACAAGCTATGGCCGCTTATTTTCTATTTTATTTTTTTTTTCAAATTGATTGTTGGTTTATCTTATAGTTCATTGCCATTATCAAAGAAAATAAAGAAAGATAGACATAAAAAATAACTTTGAGCATATGAGAAAGTGGCTGTCGCATAATGATCATTTGTGTGTGGTTTTTGGTGAAGGATGGAGAAGTCACCTGTTGAAATTATTATTGCGTATGTATGTATGGTAAGTTTGATTGATTGTAATGTTTTGAATTGACAACGCCAAGTGCAGTTAAGTTTGTAAACTGAGAGTTATGTTCTTGGGTATAAATGTTGTCTGTGAATATCCTGTGATAGTTGATGAGTTTCACCTATTAGTTTTCAAATGAGAATGTGAAGTAAGTAGGCTGTGATTTGGGCTTGGAGAGAGCCAGATGCATTTCTTATTCTGAACAGTTAACGTTGTATACAGGAAGCCTTGCTGTGAGTTTGAGGAAAATTAGTTT
The DNA here is from genome assembly GCA_024509875.1 of Oreohelix idahoensis. NCBI lineage: Eukaryota > Metazoa > Mollusca > Gastropoda > Stylommatophora > Oreohelicidae > Oreohelix > Oreohelix idahoensis. The sequence continues at coordinate 135,198 of JAMPIV010022227.1, read as the reverse complement.
TGCTTAATTGTGCTATAGTACAGGTAGTCGATAGTCTGATTGTCTCTCCACACTATTTGAATCTAATTGTGCATGTAATAAATATCCACCCATCTTTGATGTTCAGAATACCTATGTGATTACGCAAATTCTTGGGACTGAATTCAGGAGTTATCTGATTGTTTCATGAATGACTGTGTGATCTGCTGGGCCGATAATCGTACATCGAGACAACTACATGAGTCAGCACACAAGTTGTACACAGCTTCTCCTCTCCCCCCCGCGCCCCCCCCCCCCCCCCCCCTGTGTTTCCAGTGGTCTGAACAGACAAAGACAGAATAGGTCTGCTGCACCCTCAGACATGCCATACTAGACGACTAATAATAGATTGTGCACAGAGTTGACAACTTAGCCATGTAAAACTTCTTCTTCTTCTTCTTGTGATCGCATCTTTGATGATTACACCGTCAGACGAGTTCTCATGATGAATTCGACTGTTGTTTGAAGTTCCTCTTTAACTCCATATAGCTTTGAGTTTAGTGTTGAGTCATTGGGCCAGTATATCTTTCTTAACTGGTCATACAGAGGACAGTCCTGTAGAACATGCTCAGCAGTTTGTTCGTTTAATCCACATGTGCACAGTGGTGAAGCAGACAATCGTAGCTTGTGCATGTGTTTATTCAGTTTGTTATGCCCTGTCCTGAGTCGAAAAATAGTTATCTGTCCCTGCCGGTCGAGAGTGTGATAGTCGTCTTTGGGTTGGTTCTGTTCTCTTCTGATAGTCTGGATAGCTCTCTTTTTCTCAAAGTATGTGACTTCATTATCTTCTTGTTCACATTCTCCTCCCTTTTTTGCAAGTTTATCTGCCTTTTCATTTCCGGGTACACCACAATGAGATGGTACCCACTGAAGTATGGTTCTCTTTTTGGCAGCTACCTTGTTTAGTTCATTTCTCAGATGCGGGAGTTTACCACCCTTGAGAGCTTGCAGGACAGACAGTGCATCTGTGAGGATGACTACCTGGTGGCAGTCAGAGTTGGTGTTATAAATCATATTTGCAGCTTGCTCTAGAGCTTGAACCTCAGCTGTATAGTTGGAACAGAATTTACCAGTGGGAATGTGCCTAGTCTCATAGTGGTTGTCAGGATATGAGATAAAGATACCGGCACCTCCATTCCTAACAGCATTAGTTGCTGATCCATCTGTATAGGCATGTATCCATGATTGATCGGGATAGCTTTCTTGGATCATACTCAATGTAGCAGTTCGTTTTTGCAGATCATTATACTCACATCCACTTGTGAGACCACTGACTGATGTATTAATTTGGAGGGCACTGCTGGCCTGCTCCCATGGTACAGGGTATAGGGTGGGCTTCAGTGGTGTTGTCTTCATGGATAGGTCTTCTTGATGCTGTCTTATAAGTCTTTTCCCCCGATGCACAAAGCTGCTACGCTTTAGACGTCCCAATGCCAGATCATCTAGTCTTGCCTTCATTGGGTGCATTGGCATACTGTTGTACTTTTCCATCTGGATCATGGTTTTTGTGTCTCTTCTATGGGACAATGTCTGTAATCCAGCAACCTTCTGCATCTCTGTTATTGGTGTAGTTTTCATGGCTCCTGTAATGAGCCTGAGAGCTTGATTTTGCACCTTGTCCAAAGACTGCAGATGTGAGTTAGCAGCTGATGACCATGCTGCTGAGCTAAACTCTAAGTGTGGTCTTATTACTCCATTATAAATCTTCTTTAGATTTCGTTCATTTGCTCCCCAGTTGGTACCTGCTAATTTTCTGAGTATGCCTAGTCGTCTTCGGGCCTTTCCTTCTGCATTTTCAATATGCTTATTCCATGTAAGCCTTTGGTCAAATGTCACCCCAAGATAGGTGGGGTAGCTTTCTTCCTTGATCACGGTTGTCCCTAGGTGTATGTTAGCTGATTTGTCCTTGGGGGCGAGGGAGAACAGTGTTGTGGAGGTTTTGTCTGTGTTTATTGTGATAAGCCATTTCTCTGCCCATGACACTAGCATGTCTGCTGCCCGCTGCATTCTATAATTTGCTGTGGTGACATTTTCATCAGCGCACCAGAGTACTAGGTCATCTGCATATAAGGCAGCTTTAACTCCTGCAGGGAGATCTTTCACCAGGTCATTGATGTAAACAAGGAAGAGTGTTGGGGAAATTACTCCTCCTTGAGGTACCCCCTGATGGAGCAACACTTTTCTGCTCTGCAGACCGTCAAGAGTGACTCTAGTTCTCCTGTTATGCAAGTATGACTGGATCCATTTCATCATGTTGCCTTGGATTCCACTTCTCCTAAGTTTTGCAATGAGGCCATCTTTCCACACCTTGTCAAAGGCCTGCTTGAAGTCGACCCAGATCGTTAGGACCTTTTTCTTCTCCTGGAAGGCATCTTCTATTGCTTGAGACAAGTAAGTAACTTGGTCTTCTATACTGTAGCATTCTCTAAATCCAGCTTGTTCCGGCACCAGGATCTGCTCAGACTCTAAATACCATTTCAATCTGTGGTTGACTATTCGCTCCATAGTCTTCCCAACACAGCTTGTGAGACTGATTGGCCGGTAACTTGCAGCCTCGGTCTTACATTTCCCTTTCTTTAGTATGGGTATTGTGATGGCTTCTCTCCATACTTGGGGTACCGTTCCTTTCAACCAGCTGTGGTTGAATATCTCAAGCAGTTTTGTCTTTGCTGCTGAGCTCAGATTTACTAGCATTTCGTTGCTGATTTTGTCTGGGCCGGGTGACTTTTGAAACTTAAGCTTGGAAATAGCCTTCTGTAGTTCTCCTAGTGTGATGGGTTCCCTCATTGGGGCAGGAGTATCTGTCTGTCCCATGGTTGCCAGTATTTCTTTTCTTATCTCTCTCTGATGATCTATGTTAATGGGTAAGTTGCTTTCTGAACTGTATCTTCTAGCAAACAAGTCTGCAGCTTGTTTTCCTCTGAAAAGTTTGCCACCTTCATCCAATGTGATAGTCTGCCTAGGTGAGGAACGCTCTTCATTTAGAGACTTGACTAATCTCCAAAGTTTCCTGCCGTCTTTCTCAAGGTTCAGCGATGCCGTTTTAGTTCTCCAGCTTTTCCGTTTTTCTTCTAGCTTTGTTCTCTGAAACTCTGCTACAGCCTTTTTCCATTTGTTGTGAGTTTCAAGTGAAGGCTGAGACTCTGCGTCCTTTCTAGCCCTGTCCATAGCTTCCTGACGTTCTTGGAGTGTGCTGGACCAGTATGGTATGTAGTTACGCCGGCATCCTTTGGGAATGGTTTCTTTTGCAGCTTGTAGTATGCATCTGTTGAAGTCTTTTACCACTTCATTAATGTCTCTGTTCTGTACCTTGAGGGTAGACAGCAGCGTGTTCACCTGATGCCTGAATAAACCCCAGTTGGCTTTTTTGTAGTTCCATCTTGTAATGGCTGGGCCTGTACTGAGAGTTGCACTCTGGACAGTAAGAAAGATTGGGCGATGGTCGCTTCCCCCTAGTTGGTCTCCTACTTCTCTACTAATAGATCCAGCTATATCTGGTGTGGAGAAGGCAAGATCTGGTGTTGAAGTTGTGTGCCATCCTCTGGAGTAGAAGGTAGGAGTATCTGTGGCATTATTGACTAGGATTAGGGAGTGATCATCTTGCCAAGTTTCAACCTCTTCACCTCTGTGATCCAGATGGTTATAGCCCCAGCTCTGGGAGTGGCTATTAAAGTCTCCAACTGCTATAAAGTTGGTGGCTGGTACCTGTATAGAGCTGAGACTCAGGGGTTTGTTGTTCGGACAGTAATAGTTCAGGAGTTCTATTTCCATCTTGTCTACCTTTATCTGCAACAGCTGATATTCTGCTCCATCCATGAAGGTTTTCCTTTCGTGTGCAGGAATGTTATTCCTTACAAGAGTAAGTACTCCTCCTTTTCGTCTATCTTTTCTGTCGGATCTGAAGCATTGATATCCCCTTATTTTAAAGGTTTGATCTGCTTTCAAGTGAGTCTCTTGGATACAGCAAACACTGACTTGCTTCTCATACAAGATGTTTTCCAGCTCTGTCTTTTTGCTGTATCCAGCCTGCTTGCTGTTCACTCCCTCTGCATTCCAGTGCATCATGACAAGTGGCACTCTGGGTTTCTCTTTTTCTGTTTTGTTTTGGTCAGTAGTTCTCCTCCGCCGTCTGCTGACTCCACAAGACGGTCTAGAGGGTCCTCCAGTAGCTGAGGGTGGGCTCTGTCGAGGCTCAGAGCCCGGCACTGCACCTGCCTGGTGGAGCTCCACAGGGCGAGCACCAGTACGAGATTTATTTGACGGTGTACTCTCCATAGAAAAAAAAAAGCGAGTTGCGTGATACTGTGGTTTCCGGTGCGCCTTCTGGCCCAGTATCTACGACTTTAGCACCTGTTCAACGGGAGAGTGGGCTCATCCCTAATCTGTTTATGTTCCCAGTAGTAGACTATTCGCAAGCAGCCTGGGGGTGTCACTGCTCTGCGCGGACCTTGTTTACCGAGGCGGCGTCCGAGCTCGTATGGTGAAAATATGGTTGCGTTATCTTCAAAATAGCCCTGTCTTTCCCGTGGCTTTTCTGCCATCCTGCAACTTTGAGTTAGGGAGTTCTGAGCTCCAGTCTCTTTCCCAGGCATTTTATCCTGGCCTGGCACGCATACAGAGGACCCCACTTCTGGTTCTAAGTTAGCAGTTGGGGATAGGTGGGGTAGCACACTGTGCATTCCCCGTCATCCAGGGGGCTCTCCAACTATGCAGAGCTTGCACAATGCTGTGCTCTGGTTCTGGGCTCTCCCAAGGAATCCTCACGTCCTGCACAGAGCCACTTCCCGATCCCCACCACCTGCCAACCCTCCATTGTAGAAATCTCCTGCATGCGGCCATCCAGTCAAGAGCCAGTATTAAGTCTGGTGCCCAAGTGATCCCCCCAAGCTCAGTGTGCAATGCTGGGTTCTCATCATGCTGCAACACAGGAGGGATTGTGATGCTCAGCCATCTCTCTCAATTCTGCACCGATAAGTGACATCGGGGACTTAACTGTGCCTCAGTACTGGGAGGCCCCGTTTCCGGGTACACCACACACAGCCAATTGAGGCAACGGTCGCCGTGGGCGTGATAGACGACAAACAGTGAAGAATGAGGCAAGAAAGCATTTAACCCATGAAGTGGGGGTGGATTGGTGCAGACCAGAGCATGTACCACTCGCCGGTGGGTTCTGCATCTACACCTATAGGGTTCCACCCACTCCTCAGCCCATTTAGTCTGGCCCCTCACCCAGGACCTGTCCGGCTTGGGTGACCCTGCCAGGAGTAAAACTCCCGCCGGCATAGCTCCCGGGATCATTGAGGCGCTCAAGCTCTCCAACCACGGCAAGGTAGGCTTACATGTGGAGAGTGTCTATTCTGGTAACAAATGGAGAGACTGACTATGTTGATAGCAGACTATCAGTTGTTTCAATGTGGAGGTAATCTTCCAATGCCTGCAGTGTTGATTTTAAATAAGTGAGGTTCATAGACCGGAAGGGAGGCATCAAAGAAGAGTTGGCTACCCAAAGAGCAGCAGCTGGGAGACTTTTCAAGGCCATAAATCGAGGATTTCTTAGCAAAAGGGAAGTTGGTAAGAAGACGAAGATGGCTGTATACCGATCTACCTATGCCCCAGTCTTGATGTATGGATGCGAGTCATGAGCAATGACTACAGCCCACAAAAGCCAGATCCAAACCTCAGAAATGAGATCTGAGGAAGGTGGTTGAAGAAGAGACATGGTCCACAACCAGACGATACATCGAGGCCTAAAAACCCAACCTCTGCAGACCCAAGTAGAACAGTCCCAACTAAGATGATTGGCCATGTCTGCAGAATGGGAGAAGATCAGCTACCCTAACAAGCATGGGAAACTAAGAGCCAGACCTCCAGGACGACCCAGAGTCCACTTGGAGGACAACATGAGACAATCTTTGAAGAACCGAGGACTAGAATGGAACCAGGCCAGGAGGAAGACAGCCGATAGAATAGTATGGCGCTCTCTCTTCCAAACCTCTATACCTCACTGTAGAAGAGTAATGACTAAGTATTTAAGTAAGAGGTTCTGAAAGCTTATTTTATGCTATTACTAGACCACAAGGGAACATGTGCCCTTACCTCTAATATATATAATCGATGCACTTTGTGTCTAGGTTTGAACAGTGCGCTCCTCTAAAACGAGGCAAAATTCCTATTTAAAACACACACTAATCTGACAGCTTGTAGATTTCATATTTACATTAGCCAAATAAGAATACAAAAGGCAAGAGGAGCTTTCATTGCATTGGGAAATATATGGAGATCAAGAGAAATCGGATCCAACACGAAAATAAGAATCTTCAACTCAAATGTGAAGTCAGTCCTATTGTATGGCTCGGAGACATGGAGAACAACAAAGACAACAACCAAAAAGCTACAGACTTTCATAAATGGGTGCTTGCGTAGAATAGAGGGATTAAAATGGTATGACAAGGTTACCAACGTGGAAACTGATGACAAGAACTAGACAAGTGCCAGTGGAACAAGAGATGAGAAGAAGACGATGGCGATGGATAGGACACACACTGAGGAAACCTGTTGATAGCATTACAAGGCAGTCCTTGTTCTGGAACCCCCAGGGCAAGAGAGGCAGAGGAAGACCAAGAAGTACATGGAGAAGAGAGTTGGAAACAGAGGTGAAAATGATGAGGAGAACATGGAAAGAACTTGAGATGATGGCACGGGACAGGAGGACTTGGCATGTGTTTATTGAAGGCCTATGCTCCTTTGGGAGTGGAGGGTTATGAATGAAATAAAGCTGTGAAAAAAAAAAGGATCCCGTTTTCACGCCCACTGAGGCATATATTTTCTCGACCATCAGCACACTAGGGGTGATGTGGTCAGCATCACGCTGGCCGCCTTAACCTTCCCAGAGTTGCTGTGTTACCCAATTGGGGCTGGGTCGACCCAGGAGCCGTTTGCAGTCTAAAAATTATCCCACCTCAACTGGGGATCAAACCATGGACCACTGAGCTAGGAAGCCAGTGCACTAACCACTGTGCTACCGCAGCTCCAATTTCTGCTTAGTAAGTTATTAATTTGTGGTCAGAGTGACTCAGAGGTATGGCGTCCAACTCAAATTCTAAAGGTACCGGGATTACTCCCAGCAAGGAATTATAATTGATGGAAATTTTTTTCACAACCAGTGGGTTCCTAATGATGTAATACTCCCCCCTGATCTCTTGTGTAGTGAGATTGGATGCCTAGCCTTCTCGAATAAGGGCAAAAATATAGGTGGTTCTGTACGCAAGTTGTGCATGCTAAAAATTCCGTGGCAGTAGAAAATTGGCAAAATTTAAAAATTAGGAAACTTATCCACCACAAAAATATTTATAGAATGTGCAATTCCTGTATAAACACATCAAGATCCTCGCCGGTGTTATGAAGTTCGTGCACTGTGCTGAGATCCTCGAGTAATTTAATCTCGAGTAATTTAAGGGAGGAGATTGGAGCACTTATGGATTTGTTCATGTGCAATGAAGATGGTCCTTCAAACTAAACAAAACCAAATTAGTACAGAAGATTGTATGCATATCTGTGACAAAAGCAACCTGTTTTCTTTGACTCACTTCTAAAAAAAAACGGTAAAGTGACTGCATATGGAAGCAATGAATAAAATCTGCAATGCTGTTATAAAAAAAAAAAAAACTGGCATGTTTATTTGTCATAATTTTTGTGATATTTCTATCAGTTTTTCATAAGCCACCAATTTCATGCCAAATTATTTCAGTTTGCGCTTTAAAGATAATATTGCTTATGAGTACAACCAGTGCTCTGAACAGACATTACAGTTCAAACATTACAAAATATCAGCCACAGCCATCTCAAGAGACCCCAAACAACACCTTTCACATCTGCAACATAACGACATTTTTATACAAATATACAATTCAATCTGAATAGTGCTTTATCTACAGTGGGACAAGGGGTTCAGATATTTATAAAAAAAAAAGGTTAATAACAAAAGTTGGTACAGTTAAAGGGTTTAACATAATTCATTTAAAATAAAACTGTATCAAACAGTTTACCTATAGTTATAGGCTAGTAAGCGATGTTAAGCCAGCCTACAATGTGAACAAAAATAGGTAGTTCAAGTCTTACTGGGACAAAGGATAAAGAAATGGCCAAAGTTTTGGCCTCTACACACCAAGGTAGAAAAGGAACAACTAAGTAAGTAAGCCTACATTATGATTATGACCACAAGGTCTGCATTACAAGCAATAAGTAGCAAAAAACTGAGAAAAAGAAACAACTAACTTAAATGCATTACAAAAAATAACATGATATGAATAACTAAAGACAACGAGCGCTGTTGTCACTCTGATAAATCCAAGTTGCCTTAAGTCTTTCCTAACGAGAAGTCCCTAACAGTAGCTCTCAAGCCAAGTCCCAAGTTGAGTCTAATTTTTTTAAATCTAAAACTGCTGACAGTCACAATCACACTTCATCACACCAGTCACTATAAATAATAAAAGACAATATTCTCTATTTTATTTACTGACTGTTTTTATGTGATCAAAGTTATTTTTCAGTATTACATTTTAGAAATATTATCTTCTCAACCCCGGCTTACAACGATTTGGTCTCATTACAGCAACCCCTTGACTATAAAAACTCTTTCTACAGGTACGCTAATGGCAGCGTTGTGTAGCAAAGGGAGGCTCTCTCTGTGAATTCTCCAAAATGCTGTAACGTCAGTTCCACCATCTATAGCCATTAGTAGCTGGCAACTAGGTCACTGTAATGCTGCAGTTCATCATCATATTTTACTTATCTTGCTCAGCCAGTATTCTTTGGCTTTGTATATGCAAACAGTGAAGAAACATGAGGTCCCTTTCAACTGAGGTGGAGTGTCAGAAAGAGAGCTTGAGCCATTGGCAATGAGTGTCACCAGATGAACCTCTGGACACATGAAAATCTGCTAACTATGGAGCAAAGTACAAAGCTGTTGAAGTTGTGAAACTTATGTTTTTCAACATATGAGATTCACCATCATTGCAACTGACTTTTTGCAGCCACCGAAAGTATAGAAGTTCGGATCTAAACAGTTGCTAAGAACATGATCTAGTTGAAAGCCAAGGATGATTGTTCCGTGTCATTTGACACTGGTATCAAATAAGCATTTATTTAAAACCAATAACACTCATGTTTCTCAATCCTCTTGTTTTAAAGCAGAAACCATACTCCTTATGTAAGTGGGAGTAAAGCCCAACCCAACAATTGCTGGTACCACTGATGAAATGGCAACATGCTGTTCGCCTTGCACTTGATTCATGGTATCCAAAAATGGTTCTACAGCTGTAGAAGCAATGCTAGTTCTTTAGTTGAAAACATTCCCGTAAAGGTCTTTTTATATTTGGAGATGCGCCCTAATATAACTGACTAGGTTGAAGGGACGCGCCTTGCCAAATTTTTTTTTTTTTTTAAATAATTACAGTGTGTTGGGTTTTATCTGGTTTATTTCTTCCAGCACTTTCTTCGTTCTGAGACAGAAAATCATTTATTTCGTGCAGATTACTGTTCCATCATAAATAAATGACATCACAGAAAACATCCACAAGAATGTCCACAATTCCCTGTATGCTGATGACCTGGCCATGTGGACTTCAGAAGAATACATCACCACAGCAAGAGTGTGGCCGTATGACCGACCACCTGAGCATTTATTCGTGCTAGAGTCTAGTCATAATAATAAAATATAAAACTACCATTCGCTATAATAAACAAGCAAGATTCTTAACTAATATAAAAATAACCTGAGACACTAAGGGCAGGGTAGAGAGTGGTAGTAAATCGGCTAGGTCAGTTTTTTGACAATGCACACTAATTTAGGCGGCAGTCGTCATAAAGAGTATGACGTAAATAGGAACAGCCCCAAACTTAGTAAGACCACGTGAAGGAATAACCGCAAACAATAGAAATAGCTAGCTAAGCACACACTACAGAGGTCAGCTGCCGGCAAGATTCGAGCGGCAGTGTTGGCAAAGTCAGGCATGGCATACAGACGTGTTTTGTGAGTGAGTCTTGAACATTGGTTCAAGCAAATGTTATCTTCCTGGTTTTCTTCATGTAAGTAGACCAGTCTTGTATCGCCTTTTTAATTTTCAGCCCAGCTTGTCTGATATTTTTATAAAAGGTCGCAATGATGCAATTAACTAAGAATTGAAGGATTCCTGAAAGAAATCCCAAAACTGCAAAGATATATATTTTAAAAAAAAAGGAAAACTACAGGTGGTAACCTACACAAGAGAGATATGCAACCCTGGCAAAATTATAAATGATTTAAACCAAGGATATTGACGATAAGATGGAATATTAATCGCCTCTATGGATTTAAAAGGTGTTGGAAAATATAAAGGCCACAATGAACATTGTGGGATAGCTTGAATCAAATGACTGATCAGATTTTGTAACCATTTCTGTTGATACATTACATGCAATTTTCTGTTCTAAATAAAATGCAAGTTGACTTGATCCGGCTGTTGAATAATTCCTTACATGTTAGATAATGTAGGAACTTAGTATTTGCAAAACTTAACGATAGAGGAACGAACGGACTGGCACCCCACAACATGAACCAAGAAACTTTCATCTCTGGCGGACTTCAAGCCAGTCAAATATCTAACTTGGAATGAGAAAATAATCAAATAGAAGAAATACAATAACCCCACGGCCACATAAAAGATTAATTGGTGCCTTACCCAGTTCACCACACTGCACCACGGTGACAAGAGTGCGCATGCAAGATTCATTGCTAGCCCTTGAAAGTTGGTCCAGAAAGTGGTTGCTCAAAATCAACGAACAAAAAACTACACACACCATTTTTACCTTGTCAAACAAACCACAGCAAGCAAAATTACAACTAAATGGGCAGGCAGTACGAGTAGAAGAAACACCAACATACTTGGGAATCACACTAGACAGCCACATGACATGGAAATCACAGATAACGGCAAAAATGTGCATGGCCATAATGAAAAAGTTAGCTGGTACCACATGGGGTGCTGATGAGAATATCCTGTACACAGGCAGAGTCAGGCCTGTTATGAATATGGCATCACACCCTGGTCAACGGCAGCAAAGTCAAATTTTGACAGAGTAAACAGACTCTAAAACCAAGCCACACGTAACAGGGGCCCTAAAACCCACCAAATGGAAAACATTACAGGGCTTCAGTCAACGAAGGGCAGACATGACGGCAGAATCTTACAACAAGCTGACAAATTTAAGAGACTTGAAGGACACCCCATGTTCCAGAGAATGAATAGGCTAGGAAGAGGCAGACTCGAGCGAACTAACTTTGTGGCCAGGGAAAGAAAAAATTAGCAAAAATGCTATGCTAGCAAAGAAAATACCAACAAGCACAACTATCCCGATGTGGAAAATAAAATGCTTTCCAGGCATTAAAAGTAAAAGAACACAGACAGAAACACAAAGAAAGTGTATAGCAACCAAATATATTGACCAAAAATTTCCAGCAAATCTTTGCACACATGCATATACTGATGGTTCAGCAAAAAACGCAGTTGAAAATGGGGGTGCTGGCATCCTCATAAAATTAAAGAATAGAATCCACTCTGTGGCAATCACCACTGGCAAATACTGCAATAACTTCAATGCTGAAGCAGAAGCCCTGAAAACAGGCAGCAGAAACTCTTATTGAATGCAAAGCACATACAGAAAAACAAATAGTAATAACAGCCATGAAGAGCCACCATGCTAAAGGATTGACAGATCTGATAAACTCTCTTGATAGACTGGCCAAATACTTCAACAAGTGCACAATCCAGTGGATACCAGCCTATTGCAACATACCAGGAAATGAAGAGGCAGACAAACATGCTAAGGAAGAAGGAGCCTTACAACAAAATGAAACAGAGACAACTTATGGAATGGCAAAAACTGCTATAAAAGCCACATTCAAGTCCAAATGGGAAAGAGAGCACCCAGGCCATTTAAAAAATGATGCATATCATCAGCTATCTAGGCAAGAACAGGTCACCATTTGTCAGCTATGCACTGGACACAACAGAGTGAGATACTATCTATACCACAAGTACAAAATTGGTGAAACAGATCTCTGCACCTGCGGCACCAACCCGATGACAGTCGAACACCTGCTGCAGTCCTCCCCAACCTACAGCAATGAACGGAGTAGCATATAGCAACAACCCACTTCTGTCAACGAAAAACTGTCAGAAACCTTGAGTTGACTACTGCCTTTATTAGTCATTAATGTGGAAGTCTGAAGGCGAACAAGGAAGAAGAAGTTCCATCATAAAGCACTGATTTAAAGAATACAGTACTTGTATGAAGTAGGCTGCAAAGTTTGGCTTAAGCACTACATAATAATCTGGCCTCCGTAAGACCATCCCCAATTGAAATGTGTGGGCAAAACAACTGAGTCTTCAGTTTCTAGTCCAGTGAGGTTCACAATCATCTGGATGTTAACAATTTCTGAATCCATGTCTTCCCATAATTCTTCAGTATTTTCTAAGAATGCCATCAGTGTCAGTACCCATATCATATGAATTGGCTGAAACAACTTGATCTTCCGATTCATCATCTACCAATGATGTGAAAGCTTTGTGCATGTTTGCCGCATTGTCAGTTACAACATAACAAACTTTATTTTCGATGCTATATGATTTACATATGTTGTCAAGCCTCAAAGATGTTTTCACCAGTGTACTGGCCAAGAAACTTTTTCACATGCTAACACTTTTGTCTTAAGATCATATTTTATAACTGTATGAGGCGTTATGCCCATGAAGCCTCTCCAATCATATGTCAAGTGTCAACACAACCGTGTCCGTTTCAGCAAGTAGACCTGTCACTTCTGCCCGTACTTTTTGATATGGCTTGTCCAGTTCTGTTGTAACAACTGACCTACTTATGTCACGAGCTTGTGGATCCAAGACTTGACAAAATCAATAGAACTTTCCCCCCAATGATAAGGTAGTGCACAACCAATTAATAAGTCACAAACAACTTAATTCATGATGCTCCTTTGTTTAGCATGATTTAATCCATATGTGTTAACATTACCAGCAGAATTACCATGACAAAATCAAATAGTTTGCCTGAATTCTGGCTGGCATCACTATGATGAATAAAGTCTTTAAAACTCAGCTGGCTTACCAAAGTCTCGAGTGGAGTCGCTAATATTTAACTCGCGAGTATGTGGTAATGAGTCGAGTCGCTGTGGTGACCGAAGTCTGATTCAAGTCCAAAATGATTGCCTAAGTCAACAACACTGGACAAAATAAATCGTAGGAATGAGATGTTAAATCAACATTCCTACTGTTTCATCTTTCCAGTTTAGTTGTCCTTGGTGTTCTTGCCGTATCTGACTTTAATTTAACATTAACAAGTGACTGTCTTTAGCTGTTCATATCCTTTTTTTTTTTTTCAATTACTTCTCAATGTATTTCTATGTTTTCACCTGACAAAGTTCTTGTGGTCATAGCATAGTTCATTGCTTTGTCCTTTATTCCAATTAAGACTCGCACTACATATTTTTAGAGCTGGAGAAGAGAGGGATGGTCATAAGCAGCTCTAAAACAAAATCCATGGTGATATCACGAGAAGAAAGAAAACATCAGATTAAGTTGGGAGAACAGGTCCTGGAGCAGGTCGACCACTTTAAATATCTCGGAGCTATTATAGACCGAAAGGGAGGCATCAAAGAAGAGTTGGCCACCTGAAAAGCAGCGGCTGGGAGACTTTTTCAGGCCATAAATCGTGGATTCCTCAGCAAGAAAGAGGTTGGTAAGAAAACGAAGATGGCTGTATACCGCTCCACCTATGTCCCAGTCTTGACATATGGATGCGAGTCGTGGGCAATGACTACAACCCACAAAAGTCAGATCCAAACCTCAGAAATGAGGTATCTGAGGAAAGTGGTTGAAGTAACAAGAAGAGACATGGTCCGCAACCAGACGATTCGTCAAGGCCTAAAATCCCATCCGCTGCAGACCCAAATAGAACAGTCCCAACTAAGATGGTTTGGCCATGTCTGCAGAATGGGAGAAGATCGGCTACCACGACAAGCATGGGAAACAAAGAGCCAGGGATCCAGACCTCCAGGACGACCCAGAGTCCGCTGGGAGGACAACATTAGACAATCTTTGAAGGACCGAGGACTAGAATGGAACCAGGCCAGAAAGAAGACAGCTGATAGAATGGTCTGGCGCTCTCTCTTCCAAACCTCTACACCTCACGGTAGAAGGGGAACGACTAAGTAAGTAAGTAAGTAAGTACTACATATTTTCACTCCCCATAGCAATTTTGTGGCTTACTGTTATTAATCTCTGCACCAGGTTATGAATGCTTGCAATCTTCACTTATCTGATGTTCTGCACCCCTTTCAAAGGTTTAAGTTACAGCAACCAATAGGAGGATAAACAATATTTAAAAAGAAAGGAATCCACTGCATTGATTAACAACTTATGTATGTTTATATACGCTTTAGTTTAAATCTGGTACATGTAAATGCACATAATATTGTGCATTCTCGCACTAGATGTTTTAATGTTACAAAAGCTATCATATTAAATCTGCCATTACCCAGACTCCTGACATCACCCATGACAGTATAACAGTCAGTGATTACCACTAATAGAATTTTTTTAAAAATCTGAACATTCATGGCTTGCCATAAAGATACTTCTTACAAAGATTATTTATTAGTCTGCACAAATAAAATAAGCATGAAATTGTAAACTGACCATTTAACCATTCAGTATTACTGTCTCGAAAACGTATTCAAAAAAGATACTCATCCACAATCCCAGACCCAAAGATTAAAACATTCTACTAACAGTAATGATTATCAACGGATAATGCTTGTTACTGTAAAATAGTTGATTTTAAACAACTTGAAAGCAAAATTTCATATTCACCGAGAATAATCATTACAACAAAGAAAACTTCACTGCTCAACAACTTATGCAAAACTCACTATGTTCCATCCACACATAGACATTACACACCACTGCCTTAATGAGCTAAATTCTGCTTTTAAAACTGTCGCTTTTAGCAGAATTTTAAAAATAATATCCTTGCTTATTTAAAGCCATTTGAAATATCCCTGATCTTTGCAGTTTTAAACTTTACTTCATTCTCATGAGTTCATACTCATAACAATCATGATGATTTCATCATTATAATCCATGCTGAGTGACACTGGTATTCATTCATCTCTGGTGATGACAGTTATTTTGGTGCCTTCTTTCAATGCCATGCTGTTATTTTCTGTCTATGCCTTCCTGTCCCCCTTTTTTCCCCCTGATTATTTCCCACTGCTTTCATGTGTTCCAACTTCCCTTTTCTCAGAATTACCTATGTCTGTTATTACAGTGATTTGTCTGTTGCTCATTACGCTCTAGACCTCATTCTTACATTTCTTAGCTGTCCATGGTATTTTCATCGTCCTTCGGAGAGATTACATCACAACAGCTTCCAATAAACTCCATATTCATTTATTCACTGGCCATGCCTCATTCCCATCAGCGTACTGGTTCAACATAGCAATGGAGAACCATTTTTCTTACTTTCACCAATAATTATTCTTGCACAGTAAGTTTCTTATTTTCTGGAATGCTGCTTTTGTCTGGGCTTCTCTGCTGTTTATCTCTAATAACCATGTTTATCTCTAATAACCATGTTCCAACAGATGTTTATACTGCACCCAAAGCTTCAAATTTCTCAGTTTCAAATTTGTACAATTCATTTTTATATTGCATTCTGCTGATTTCTCTTTTGAAACAATACACCTTTGGGCCATTTACTGGGGTGCTTATGTAAATAGAAAAAGGTAAAGGATCCCGTTACACACCTATTGAGGCATATTGAAAATATGGTGTTAGGCCCATATTTTCTCGACCGTCGGCACACTAGGGGTGATGTGGTCAGCATCACGCCGGCCGCCTTAACCTTCCCAGAGTTGCTCTGGTACCCATTTGGGGCTGGGTCGACCCAGGAGCCGTTAGCGGCCTAAAAAAATCCTACCTCATCTGGGGATCGAACCATAGACCACTGAGCTAGGAAGCCAGTGCACTAACCACTATGCTACCGCGGCTTATGTAAATGTGTGGCTATTAATACCCCTCTTCTGATGGTAACTTCATGGTGTTACTATGGTATGAACTTCAAGCAAGGAGACCAACTGAAGTGGTGACTCCATGCTCAATAGGGAGCGGAAATGGATTGATCCCTCTTCAGTTAAAGTTCAAAATCAGAGATCTACTTCCAGAATGAATGTTCTGTTTTCAGAATTATCAAATGCACTCATTTATTGTATTACTGATGTACAGGATAGTGATTACTCAAGTATTTCATTACACAAAACCACATATCTGTCACTGAAACAAACATGAATTAATTATGTCCCATGTTATGCATGTGAGTTTTCATCAAAAGTTCTTTTTCTGTCCCCTTATGTCATGCAGAGCAGCAGTTTCTGTTCTTGGTCAAGGTGTTAATGTCATTCAAAGTACTTTACTTCAGGATTTAAAAAAAAAAAACTTCCTGAGATTTGCAGCCCCATCTGAAGGCTCATGATAGTAGATGATTTGCCATATTCTAACAAGGTGCCCACACCATTTTATCCTCAGTCTTTGTTTGTAGCTGATACATGGTTTTGTTCTCATAAACTCACGTCATTTCACCATATTTTTCAGCTTTTTAAGACACTTCATTTCACATGTTGCTTTTATCCTCTTTTGTGCTTTGGACAGTGATCATGTTTGACATTGATAGCAAAAATGTGGAATAAATATATATCAGTCACTCTGTCTTCACTGAGATGTGTAGGTGCCTCAGCAGTGAAGCCACTTGTAATCGAAAGTCAAAATGGCTACCAACTCCACTGATCACTATTAAACTTTGCAAGAAACAGGCAAGAATCTCATACTGTATAAATGGTCATGTACCATATTCATACCTCATCAGAAAAGACACAACTGAAGCTTAAGTTGTTAATCATTTATATCCAAAGTTAAGGGATCTCAATATATTCTGCTACAGCTCTCCTTCTTATTCTAAGCCAGCATAGCTAGCTGTCCTTTTCAGCACTAGCCTTTATGAAGGCTTCATCACTTTCAGGACTTAGTATTTATTTAACAACACTACACTAGAGTTCAGCTCTCGTTGTCTCATTATTTTGTTCGGTGTTACGCACTGATATAACTGAAGCACTTATTTCTAGGTGTGCCTTGCCAAACGAACCCATTCATGTTCCATACTGGCAAGTATTTCTTCCATTATCAAGCAATTTCAGTTCTTTGTTGTCCTCCAGATTTCATCCATATTTGTGATGCTACCTTCCTCTTCCCTTCTCCATTGTTCCCTTAAAATTCTATGTCAGTAATAAAGTGGACAAATAATATAGAAGAAAATGGTCCTCAAAATTCATAGTACATATCCTATTTTCTTTCTCATCACACAATAAAAAATGGCAAAATATCTCTCCATTAAGCTTCCCCTTCTGGCTTATTTCAATTTAATAGGTTTCTGTAATTTTGTTGCAAACTAAAGTGGATTAGCCACTATCACAAATGAAAACACAGATAATTTTTTTTTTATATTAAGCGAGGTTAAGTAATAAAAAATGTCAATTAAAAAAAAAAATTTAGAAGAAATTTCAAGCAACTGAAAACTGAAAGAGGGGAAAACACCGAGAGACTGTAATGTTTTCACTGATGTCAAAGACATTCGTATGTGCAAGCTACTCTTCAAACTATGCTGGCAGCTCAAAAGACATGTGATAAAGTGTGTTATGGTAGTCCCATAGTAGACATGGACCGTCCACATATGACATCACCACATATGACATCACGCAGTGAGTGGGTCAAAATTTTGTGACATATGCCGGGGGGGGGGGGGGGGTGGAAAAAAAATGTAAGGTAACAAAAAAAAATAAAAGTCATACTCCTTACATAAATTATGTTTCTATTTTTTATCCACAATAGTTAACTTTCATCTGCAATCTTTAACTTTTATCTGCAATAGTTAACTTTTTGCCATACTAAATAACAACTCCCTCGTGGACAACTTATATCCCATTTATATTTAATTCTCTCACGCATGCCTTAACAGATGTCAGTCACAAAATTTTTTCCACTGAAGTTGCAGTCTGGAAATTATATAAGTCATGCGCTTCTGGCCTTTGCACTAAACTACATGATGCTCAATGTAACGTGCATCTTTTTCCCCCACAAAATTGCAGTTATATGTTAAATAATAAATAGAAAACACATAGTAAAGTCTTAAAAATGTACAGTATATTTTACTGTTTTTTTTTTTTGGCCGTTTGATTATTTCCCTTTGACAGGGAACAGGATAAATTACATCCCTTGGAAAAAAAAAAGATACAAACGTTAGTAAAATAACTTCATTCCTAATGCACTAAATGAGTTTCCCAGTCTTTTAAATGTGCTGCAGATGCTGAAAGCTTAAGACTAGCTTTTTTCCCCCGTCATTATTTTGACGAGTATATTTACTGGTTAATTATTATAATCTCAGCTGAAATATAAGATAGTTTTATAACCTTTAAATGGTTTACATTGTTTTTTATTATATATTTATTTCTTAAATAATGTAATACACACCTAAGAAAACAAAATGCAGACTAAATAGATTGTGCTGTTTAAAATTAGATTTAAAAAAACATGACATTTTATCATCATTGCGACATTAGCCTCATCAGATCAGAGAAATGCATCGAGATTAAAAGAACTCCAATACAAACATCAGAATCAATTCACATGTCATGTTAGTCCTACTCTATGGCTCCGAACATGGTGAACAACAAAAACCAAATAGTGTCGGACTTTCACAAATGGGTTAAAAAAACAAAAGGTAGCCTCATAGCAGATACTGCCGTTGAAGAGTGAAGTGTTAGAGATTTCACAATACTAGATCAAGCTTCGAGAGGTAAAGTAACCACTTCCCCTCCTCGCTGCCTTTCCTGACCCAAGAGTAGAGCCAGGTATCCATTTACAGCTGATAGACCATAGCATGAAACCACCATGGACGCTCTCATAAATGGGTGCTTGCCTAAATAGAAGGATTGTAGTTGTATAACAAGACCACTAATGTGGAACTGATGACAAGAACCAGAAGAACAAGACATGAGAAGAAGAAGACGTTGGAGTTGGATGGTACACAAACACTTGAGCAAACTTGCTGATAGATTTACCAAGCAGTCCTTGTTCTAGAATCTCCAGGGTTAAGAGAGGCAGAGGAAGACCAGGGAATACATAGAAGAGAAATGGAAATAGACATGAATGGATGAAGAACATATGAAAAGACTTTGAGCGGATGGCACAGGACAGGAAAACTTGTCATAAAGCATATGCTCCTTAGGGAGTTGAAAGAAGATAATGACTAGGTAACTAATTTACATTCGATTCAATACCCTTTAGCTTCCCAAGGATCATAGGCCTTCAACAAACTTATGCCAAGTCTTCCTGTTCTATGCCATCTGCTCAAGTTCTTTCCATGTTTTCCTCATCATTTTCACCTCTGTATCCAGTTCTCTTCTCCATTTGTTTTTTTGGTCTACCTATGCCTCTCTTTCCCTGTGGATTCCAGAACAAGGACTGCCTTTTAATGCTATCAACAGGTTTCCTCAATGTGTGTCCTATCCATCGCCAGCGTCTTCTTCTCAACTCTTGTTCCACTGGCACTTGTCTGGTTCTTGTCATCAATTCCACATTTGTGACTTTGTCATACCATTTCAGTTCTTCTATTCTACACAAGCACCCATTTATAAAAGTCTGTAGCTATTGTATGGCTCTGAGACATACATTGGATTACCATGATGCTTTTCAGCAGTACCCAAAAAAAAAAAGGGGGGGGGGGGCGTGGCTTAAGAGATTTGTGATGTCATATTGGGTGTCTGGGTTTTTGTGATGAAATTTGACAATGGGGGAGGGGTTAAAAATAGCAAAAATTGTGAGGCGTCATATGTGGACAACCCCTTACTGCTGTAGGGGAGTGAAGTGCTAGAGACCACTATACTAGGTCCAGCTTTATGAGGTGGGGCGATCAGTTCCCATCCTCTGCTCCCTAACTCAAGTGCAGAGCCAGGTACCCATTTAGAGCTGGGTAGACTGTGAGCCACCATCATTTTACTCATGCATTACTAGCATAAAAAGAAATGCATTTTTTTAAGTGCTACGACTGTAGCATGCCATTACTATTCATGCCTGTAAGGATCCCGTTACACGCCCATTGAGGCATATTGGGAATATGGTGTTAGGCCCATATTTTATTGACCGTCAGCACACTAGGGGTGATGTGGTCAGCATCACGCCGGCCGCCTTAACCTTCCGAGAGTTGCTCTGGTACCCATTTTGGGCTGGGTCGATCCAGGAGCCGTTTGTGGCCTAAAAAAATCCCACCTCATCTGGGGATCGAACCATAGACCACTGCGCTAGGAAGCCAGTGCACTAATCACTATGCTACCACGGCTCCTTCATGCCTGTGCTGCTTTAAAATAAAAATAATGCTGTTATGATTCTGGCACCAAAAAGGCTTTTTTGTTGTTTTTTTTATAAATGAACCTTCTTTAGCTGACCACTCTCAAACTGTCAGATAACTCAATATCTACCACAATGTAATAATCTTATTAACTCTTTCTAATACATGAGACGCAAGATGCACCATGATATGGCACATTATTCTCCTCATGTCTGCAGTCTACATCATATTTTTTTTAAAAGGCCTTGTTGCAAACAAGACAAAACAATGGAATATATTCTTCAACCAATTTTGTATATAATTATTGACATTTTCTTATTAAAAAGTCTATGTTTGTTGCTTGTCTGGCACATCACCTGCAGGAACAAACTGGAATCCACATTGGTTCAAGGGTAAACCTAAAAACTGCCTGGACATAAGTAGTTAAATGTATAACCAAACCGTACTCTAACCGTCCAAGTGAACAGCACACACAATGTTTGTAAATATACATGTTCACTGTTTAAAAATCCTATCAGTTTACAATGCACAGAGTGCATTACCCAAACTAATGCTGTCCAGCCTAGCACATCTATAATGCTTGCCAATATAAAGATGAGAAACCTAATAAAAAGCTACCACTTGACTCAGCTTGGTGTGAAGCAAACCACTTCAAATACTGAAATTTATAAGGATATGAATCTCAAGTGCATCATGCATCAGAATTGTAGGTCATACATTAGAATGTGTCTGAAGCAAGGAATGGAAGCTTGCATTATACTGCTGGTCTAGAATAAAGTTAATGCTGTGTAAATAATAAGCGAAGCAAAGCTAAAAAATACAAAAAAATTGATAAATTGGAGAATTTTTGCCAACTTTCAAGGCATTCTGTTATGTGAATATAAGACTGCATTTCTAACTTAAATATCTCTTGACAGGCAAACATAAGAACAGGATCTGAAGCAAAAAATGTGGATTACAAGAAATGTTACTGTATGGTAGTAACATCCTGTCCTTCTACTGGTAAAGTTTGCAGTACTCCCATTCACAAAATGTGTTAACTGTAAGAAAGACTTATTCTCTGACCCTAATGCAAACTGGACAACTAATGTGAAATCTTACAGTAAAAATAAAAAACACAAACTTGAGTAGTAGTGTAAGAACTTAGAAGTAACACTCAAAGAAAAAATTTCATCACAGCCAATTAAAAATTATCTTACAACTTGTGCCAAAAGTGTTTGAGACAAAACATTAAACTGTACAACAATCTCATCTTACGTAGGCTGAAAAGAAAGAACAGTCTAAATGACTTTTCTTTTTGAAAGTCTTACTTCTTTTCATTAACCCACATGTAAAAGTACGTTACCAGTAAATATTTCTCAGGGCATTTTCATGTCAGAGTGATACGTTTGTACCACATGTATGCCCTTTTATGAGAAACTGGCAAACAGGTCAGTGACCAACCGTCAATAAGCCTCAGCTTCACAGCATCTTGCAGCTGCAGCCTTTCTGAGCTCCAGGCCAAAATGTGACAAAGCAGGAGTTTGTCATAAGAAGTACCGGTATTATCAATCTCTAGACTTGTGTGAAGGAGGGTCAACAAGTGCCTACAGTCACGCATCTTTTTGACAATACAACTCTTTCAAAGCTTTCAACTCCTCAATCAAAGTCTTGTTCTGGTTTTCCAAAACTGCCACCCTGTTTTCCAAGCATTTCACATACTCTTTCTTCTTTCTTCTACATTCTCGAGCTGCCTCTCTGTGGATAAAGCAAGTATAGAGATTTAATTTCAATAAAATGTAAGGACTAATGATTTTAACTATGAGCCAGATGTTCTTCACTCATTCATTCGATATCCTTCAACACCCTGTGACTTTAAGCTCTACCATTTTGTGCTATCTGTTCAAGTTATTTCCATATATACTTTATCCTTTCTGTCTCTCATTATTACATCTAAGTGTTTTTAATTCTCCTTTTTTTTTTTTACCCTTGATTTTCCAGAACAAAGGAATTCACATTGCTCTTGCATGAATTCCAGGCTTAGACCACTAATTAAGACCACACCTCCACACAGTGCATCTTGGAAACATGCAACTTTCGAGTTGCCTGGCCAACGCTAATGGACTGAGTTGCCACACCAGTGTGGCCTGACACCATGATCACCACTATGGTGAAATATACTGAGAACCCAGAATTGCACATTAAGCTTGGGGGAGAATCATCTGCTCCAGTTTCTGCCTGGATGGCTGCTTGCAAGAGGATCTCACAGTGGAAAGTTGACAGTTTTAGGAATCTGGGAAATGGCTCTGTGCTGGTTTCCTGTGAGATCATGAATGTGGAACTGATGGAAAGAATACTCTGTGCTGGTTTCCTGTGAGATCATGAATGTGGAACTGATGGAAAGAATAAGTAAAAAACCAACGGAACAAGATGTAAGAAGATGCTGGCTTTTTAATAGGAAGAACAGTGAGAAAACCAGCTGACAGCATTACAAGGCAGTCCCTGCTCTTGAACCCCCAAGGTAAGAGAAAAAGAGGGAAACCAATAAACACACTGAGAACAGAACTGGAGACACACATAGAAGGAATAAAGAAGTCATGGAAAGACCTTCAGGGATGGCACAGGACAGGAAGGATTGGAGTGTAGTTGTCGAAGGCCTGTGCTTCACAGAGCTGAAAGGTAATGATGACAAAAATAATAACAAAAATGGCAGTATATATGATTGAAAAGCAAACACTTTTTGTAAGACTTTTAAAGAAAAAATAAATATGGAAAAAAGTAGTAAATTACAAGTAGTAATCCAAGTATTTGCATGACGTACCGGTTTTTTAACAAGCGAAGTTCTCGTTTTCTAGACCCTTCTTCTGACATATGTTGTGGGCTGGACATGGGACTTCCAGATGTCATGACAACCCCCTGAGCTAAAGAACCAGGAGCTGCTATTTGATATGCTTGGACATTGGCTCCTCCAACTATAGACGGAATAAAAAAAATATATATATATGTATTCCCTTTCCCGACTCTCTCATAAAGGAAAAATCCTATTTTCAACCATACTTTAGCCCTCCAGTCATATGCCTGCTTCTTCTTCTTCTTTGATCCTTAGCCGCCGACTGTCAAAGCAGTCAGTGGCCATCACGCCTAGTGGCGTCTTGTAGGACAACAACAAATTGATTCCACTTTACTCGGTCGGCGGCCATCCTTCGTACAGTGCCCCAACTCTGGTTCATTCTTTGCATCTCAGCCTCCACAGTCCTCCGCCAGGTTGTTTTTTGGTCGGCCTCTCTTTTGTTTTCCTTCAGGGGTCCAAAGCATAGCTGTTCTTGTGATGGCATCGGGGTCTCTTCTGAGGACATGGCCAACCCAGCTCCAGCATCTGCCAGCTATGATGGTGTGCATGTCCTCTTGCTTGCTCCGAGTAAGCAGATCTTGGTTGGTGATGGTATTCGGCCAAAAGATTCGGTGAATTTTTCTTAGGCATGTTATGTGAAAAGAGGACAATTTTGACATTTCCTTCTCTGTAACTCTCCAGCATTCCGCACCATAGAGAAGCACAGAAAGCACACAGCTCTGATATAATCTTAATTTTGTGCTTGTGCTGTATTGAGAGGACTTCCAGATGTTGTTTAGGCTAAAAAAGGCTGTTCTTGCCTTATTCATTCTGATGTTGATGTCTTTGCCTGCCCAGCCGTTTGGTGTTACTATGCATCCTAGGTATGTGAAGGTGTCTGTCTGTACCAGTTGCTGATTCCTTACTGATATGGGCTCAGGGTTGCTCACATTGAGCGACATGACCTCTGACTTCTTTAAATTGATGTTCAAGCCCACCTGATGGCTAAACTTATTAAGTCTATCCGTTTTTTCCTGGATGTGTTGATGTGAATGTGCTAGTAGTGCAATGTCATCTGCATATTCCAGATCTTCCAATGTAGAAAATGTAGTCCATCTTATTCCTCTTGGACTGCCCTCTGTTGTCTGGTGCATCACCCAATCTATGACTGTTAAAAATAGAGTGGTTGATATATGCCTGCTTCACAGTCCACTAATGGCTCTACATTATGGAAGATTTCCCTGGACTAGCATTTGGTCACACCCAGGAAATTAACACCTGTTATCTATCACGTGTAATTGATATTATAACTGGCATAAAAGATCAGTTACTTGGGCCATTACGCCGCCAAACCAGAGCAACACACAAAATACTGTTAGCGTAAGCAGACAAGAGCATGGCACCAGGAGGCTGGACAGCCTGTGGGAACTGGTCAGGGCTGTCAGCGAAACTCTTTAGGCATGACACCAGTATTAACGGGCCCAGACACTTTGAGTGCCGTCTACCTAAAACTCTCACTGGAAACATCCATGTAAATTGATGGTAATCAAATGTGGAAAGGCTAAAGATATGTCTTTTAGTGTGATAGCCGACTGTCTATATTCCAACCAGATTCTGAATAAGATCCAAAGTCGAAGCACCATTTGAATTCAGCCAAATTCTGCTCCTGAGACAAGCAGAAAAGGAATCATAATTTAACTGTGAAAAAACCTAATAAGGAAGAAATAATGTAAGCCATAAAGCTTCTAAAGACAGGAAAGCTGCAGACCCAGATGTTGACATTCCAGAAAAGGTCATCAAAACAGACATAGTCTCTAAAGGGACATAGATTGGGAGAGAGAAAAAAAATACCAGTGTACTGGAAGAAAGGATGTCTGGTCAAGTTGAAAAACAGGGAATGCACAAATTACACAAATAATGCCATTACTAATGCCATGGAAAAAATAATAAACAGGATCATCCTTGAGAGATTTAAAAGAGGATACTTCTTCTCCTTTCTTTTCCTTCTGCGTTCGTCCTAAAAAGGACGTTTGTTACGTTGTCTCGCCGTTTACAGCAAAGCTGCGATATCTGCACCTTTCGGCCCGACACATCCGTTTTCGGCACAGGATACAGGCAGACAACTGAGGGAGGAAGAAGCAGGTTTTTGACAAAAAAGATCTTGTTCAGACAGCCACAGTGTAAAAAAAAAGTAGAATAGAGCTTGGAATTAGATTCACCACTTTACAATCTGTGGACTATGAAAAGGACTTAGATAGTTTAGACAGAGAATCACTATGGAAAATGATGAGGCACCAAGAAATACTCCTTAAATTCAAAGTACATGAAGAAAGTAGAACAGGCTTCCAACACATCAACCACAAGAAGCTCGGTTGCCAGTTTAGATCTACTTCATTTTACAATTACATTTTTTGTTTACCTAAGTGCGTAAGTTTGAATTTGATGTTCAAATAGAATTTGAATTTTTATAACTGGGCAGACAATCTGAATCACGTAAACAAACAACTTGAAGTATTTATGATGCTGCATTCCATTTCTCCAAGGTTACCATTTGTTGCGTGCATATTTTGACGCACATATTACAAAAATCGATATGGCTATTTAATATGGAAAAGATATAGACATTCATTCATTTGTGTATGAAAATGCTGTCTATGGGGAAGGCTAGATAATCCATAATTGTTTTACCCTGTTGATTATAGGAGTAATCGTTCTTGATATTAATTCGGCGCATGGATATGACACCCTTGTCTGTACCTATTTCTTAGGGCCAGAAAATAGATTAATTTGCTTATTATGTTTATGGCCTGAATTCATATGTATTACATATTATTAGTACAAGTAGAATCAGTCCTATATTGTATATTTTGGATGGGTAGGCAGGACTATATTCTTGTTACACCGCTCTAGCGGAAGTAGGAGTTGTCTTGTCTAGTCGTGATGAGTTCCGATGTACCGTGACAATGGCGGGTACGCATTTTTCCAGGGCTGGTATATTCTTCAGTAAAAATGATTTACGAAGTAGTTTTTCTTCTATAGGAGATTGTGTCTCTACTAGAGTTGTGTTAGAGACTTTCCTAATGTACGGTACCATGTATGATTCGGACTCCAGGTAATTCCAGTCCCTGTTTTGATGATCTCAGGTCGGTTAGGCCTAGCGGGAATTTTGTGCTTCGCAACGCTAGGGTCAAATTTGTATCGACGGAGATGACAGGCTCCATACTGTAATTATGTCTACGTGAGGTAACTGGATTACGGTAGATCTGTATGGAGGAACTTTATGAAATTATGCTTATGTATTGCAAATTAACTTTGGCTTATATATATATCCTCCTGTGAGCGAGTGAGCGACAACTCAGGGAGGCGGCCATGTTACATTCCTGTCTTCGCATTTTTTGGATCACTGTCTAAAGAACGGGGCATGTATCTTATTATTCGGACAGTGGCAAGGAGATCTCAATTTGGATAGAAACCCCTTATCGTGGTTTCACAATATGATAAACTGTGAATATAAAGCAACTTTAGTTACTTACCGATCCGCCTTCACTGACGCGCTTAGTCAGATAGGGGATGCGGCCATTGATGTACTACCTATTATTTATGAATGTGCCATGACATAGGATCTACTATGTATGCCTGCAAATTGATATGTCAACATACCCATGATTTACTCGTTATGTCCCAGTGTGAGCGTCCAAATAAACTGTGTAAACAAAGATTCCAGCAGTCTGCATTGGTGCCTTGTAGACACAAGTGAATGAGTGTTTAGATTGGTCAGAACACGAACAGTACACCATTCGCGGTAAACACACTCTACACTTCTACCCATATCTACACCATCCTGCGTCGGTTGAAGTGACCAAGTTTAGGGCCTGCTTCCCCTGGAGCCTTAGAGGGAAACTACTGTTTACAGCTGCCTTTGCCTTCCCTAACTTAGGACTAGGGTGAGTTACCCATTTACAGCTGGGTAGACTGGAGCATGCCTGATCTCGACAACTCTGTACACTACCATGGACACATACAGTAGTGGCACCACAAACAACATGCTACAGTGATTGATAGTGGAGCTTTACAGAAGAAAGAGAACACACCACACTTTACAGAAGGTTTACAGTATACAACTGATACTTCTTTACAGACTGACATTTTATAGTAACAGTGTGTGCAATCAAACTTTACACCATTATTTCTGTCTTTTGGCAATTTAGAATAAAGTTTTTATTTGTACTTTCAGTTACTATTAAATGAATCATTTCCTGTAATTCTTTTTCACATTTTGCTAATAAAACTGTATCATTAGAAATTTGCAAACTCTGTACATATGTCCGCCAAATAATACTCCTGGGACAAAACAAACACATTAGCAGGGCATGACATCTTGAGCTATGAAATCTTGAAACACATCCCAAAAAGTACCATAGATATTATAACATCCCTGTTTAACAAAATTTGGAATATAGCAAAAATTCCAAAAACATGGAAAACAGCAGTAATTATACCAATACTAAAACCAGAAAAAGATGCCCATGATGCCAGTTCATATAGACCTATTTCTTTAACTTCCAATCTAGGTAAAATATTAGAAACCATAGTGAATAAAAGATTAGAGTTTTATTTGGAAAAGAATAAATTTATGTAGTCAAACTCAGTCAGGATTTAGGAAGAACAGATGCACTATGGATCAGATAATTAAATTGGAACATGAAGTAAAATCAGGATTTCAAAAGAAAGAAAAAAACTGTGGTAGTATTGTTAGATATAGCTAAGGCTTATGATGAATACTGGAGAGAGGGTGCTCTCTTTAAAATGAAAAAGGAGTAACCGGTAAAATATATAATTATTTAGAGAATTTCCCGCAAGACAGATATTTCACTGTTCAGGTAAACAATGAAAGATCAGAACCGTATGAACAACAAAATGGAATACCCCAAGGATCAGTAATATCTCCTTTAATTTTTACAATAATGGTAAATGATTTAGGTGAAGAATTTAATGACACAACAAATAAATTGTCACAGTTTGTAGATGATGTTGCTATATGGAGAACTGGGAAACATCTGCCAAAATTATATAAGGATCTACAAAAGCAAATAAATAAAGTATGTAAATAGATGACAAAATGGTGATTTCAGCTGAATACAAATAAAACAATAGGAATGATCTTCAGTAAAGGTAGGGTTGTTAAAAATAAAATTATAGACATAAATATCCAAAAGCAAAACATTAATACAGTGCAAACCACTCAATATCTAGGAATGACATTGGACCAACAACTAAACTGGAATAAACACTTAGATAACCAGTGGAGTCTTGCAGAGGATTGACTAACTTGTTAAGATATTTGAAAGGTAATGGCTGGTGTGTAAGCATTAAGACAATGCTCACTTTTTATAAATCTTTTATTATACACAGATTGATCCAAGGGAGAGTATAGGAAACTGGGGATAGAAATATACATTCCAATATGGATGACACAGTGTATTTTATATTAAACACACGTGTCTTAGTCCTCGAAATACTAAACAAGAGAGCGAGGGATGGAGTGGAACACATTCAAGTAATAACCAACACAAGTCATATTCCCAACTCTGTCCAATGTATTCAAATAACTGTGGCCACAAAATTACAACAATATATATAGTCAGCGAAGTGTATCACATTCATGAAAATCCCAGATCACAAAATGCATTATATTCACACAAATAAGTATCTTCTCGCACTCGACAATTCAAGTCCACCATCACCACCAAAAACCTCGTCGCTCTCTTGACCCCCGTTTCTTCACTGCACCAATCAGAACTCTCCTTGCATTCACCCCTGACCTCGCATTTTCGTGTTGTCAAGTTCAGACCACTCTACTGACTACCTCTCATACACGACTGACATGTGATGCCACTTTCCCATATCGGCAGTTGTTCATATTATTTGGAATTGAAAACAAATAAATATCCTAATTATAACCCATCAGAAGTTGAACGGGATATTTTCATCATTAATATAAATAAAATCTTAGTGTTAGTACAAATTCATTAATAATACGATTAGTAATCTATATGCTTTCCGAGTTGGTGGTAACATTTCAACTGAAATATATGAACACAGAAAATTAGATGAAGGTCGACGGTTGATATGACCGCTCAGGGTCTAATAGTTGATAATGCATGAGACTGTGATATCATTCCTTATTTTGAAATGGGAACCACGGATCCATAATGTGATATGTCTTCAGATAATTAAATGGAAAATGTCGTCTTCAGAAGACTTTGTGTTGATTGCCAAGTTTGATGAGATTCACTGCAAGAAGTTTTCATAGTTCAGTCAGTTTGACAATCAAGTGTTATCATTCAATCTACTGAACGAACTAATCTTCATTACATCAATACGAATATAAAATTGAACAAAACTTCACAAACGAAGTGAATACAAAAGAAGAGAAATAGAAACATTCGTTCACACAAAATCTATGAAAACATTAACGAACTCAAATGTTACGGCAGCATTTAATAGACACAATCGAAGTCAGAAGAAATCCAGAAATTATTAAGATATATTTATAAATAAAAGTCTATAACAGTGTTAGTACAAATTCATTAATAATACGATAAGTAATTCTATATGCCTTCCGAGTTGGTGGTAACATCTCAGCAGGCACCCTGATATTTCAAAAGCCAGTCATTGTTGCTTGATGACTAGTTACAGTTAACCTTTACAATGTTGTTTAATTTAACTACACTATACCTCTTTTCAACTGTAGTAACTTTTAAAAAGCTTATTTTCCAGCACATAAACTGACAGGAACTGACTGATGAATGTTTCCATGATCTAAAGCTAGCTGTACAAGGTTCTGAACTTATCTCTTCTCAGCTCATTATTTGTCAACATGAGTCAGCAAAACCTCCATATTTCTTGCAGTAAAATACAATTCTGACATGTTAAAACATAAATTTTATTAATGATATATTAATACAAGAAAGTGATTCTGTAAACTCTTCTGTATTTTTTTTCCTCCCTGGAGTGAATGATAGCGAGATAAGAAAATAAAACAATTTTTTTCTTCCTTAATACTTCATCTTGTTTCAACAAAATGTCTTTGTTAGATACATCTAGCTCTTTTATAGAAAGCCCATTCTATTTCCAACTAGACGCAAAAAGATTCATCAATTTGTCATAAACAGTTCAGAACTATAATGGAATTTTACTCCATGACCAAAATTTGATGTGAGATAACGGGGCAGCACCAAAATAGTGCGGAGGACATAGTTGAGTTAAAACGAATAATACCTTCTTCTGACATTCTAGTGCTAATTCTACACTAATTTGTAAATACATGGAATAAGATATTACCTGGAATATAAAACTGGCCATCTGGCCCCTGAGCATACTGTACAATAGTGGTCCCTCCAGTAGAGTTTGAGGCAGATGTGGGACTTGCATTAGTCATGGTTAATGTTTGTAGACCCTGTGTTGCTGGTGTACCATCACCATGTGTCAGGTGCAGAGTGTTGGCCTGCACATCTAAATGGCAAAATGGAAATAGTAATGTAACCAAACTTCATGGTGATCACATAAACTTGAACATAATGTACAGAGTTTAATCACACTAAGATAAATAAATCTGTTAAATATAAAATCAAAATATGTGCATTACAAAGGAAAAAAACCAGCAATGTGTCTCTGAATTCCACAAATACAATGACTCCAATAGCACAATATGGAAATATCATTAAAGAGAACACGTGGAACCTCATAAATGTATTTTTAAAATGTCAAACAAACAAAAAAGTCATTAACTGTAAACAAGAAGAAAAAGCATGACTGAGCAGACTATATAGGGTGCTGAAATAGAGCACGAGGCAAGATAAAAAGAAAAACATTGAAAATTTGGAAGAAGAAACATAGATGGCTTAAAAAAAAATATATATATATAGACCTGAAGACATTTTACAAAATCACTAGAATCATAATGAAGAAAGAATAAAACTATGTTATGCATAGGACAAAACAGTACAAAACATTGACAATGAAAAGGAACAATGATTCAAATGAGTGGAATATTTTAAGGAGTTTCCAAACTTACTTGCTAAATTCTCATTTCAATCTCTCTGTCCAGTTTTTAATATCATACTGCCAGTCTTTGAACCCTTCCACATTTTAAGCGGAAATTACCAACTTTGATAACTCTCTCTCCTGGCACTTTATTAATTTTTAATATTTCTATATCCTCTGTACTGATCTTCACATAATTCTCTTGGCAAATGGTATTAAGAAGACTGATATCGTTCTGTAGCTGTGTGTCATTGTGAAATAGTGGTCACAAGCCAGGAGTCACTTGCATTTTACCAGAGTCCAAAAAAAAGATCGCAGAACAGTAACACTGTGACATATCAGGCACAGAAGCTACTAAAGAGGATTGAGTATGTAACGACCCCTTTTTGTAAAAACTTGAAGCCCACAAAAACATCATCAGCATGAACAAGTCACCCGAAACAATTAATTCAACTCAGCCATCCAGTACTAAAGAAGGCTCTCCATGAAGGAGGGTAATTATTCAATAAAGAGAAAGCCAAAAGGAGTCAAGACTGCTGACTCACCTTTTCTCTTCCAGGATAGCTGGTATGTTCAAAACACTAAATGAACAAGAGCCACACAGGTGGCAGCAGAAATGAAATATAAAATTAACATGTAGGGGCTGTTGAAATAGCAGGGGAAAAGTAAAGGAAAAATGGAAAAGATGAGAAATTGTGTTATACTCAGGATATGAGAAAGTATAACTAACAGTGAAGGTATGGCTCTAATGTTGTCAAAGGAGGCACAGAAAACACTTATAGAATGGGAAGCAGTGAGATCCAGACTAACACCAGAAACTTTCAAAACTTCCAAAAGGAATATAAAGATAAATATCCTATGTTATATGCCAACTAACAGAAAGAAGAAACCATGAGAAAAGAATTTAGCACCAGACTACAAAATATCATGGACAAAATATAAGTAACGTCATTCAAGTTTTAAAGGATAATCTAACTGCTAAGACAGATCACCACTGCATTAAATAACAGCACACTAAGAAAGAGAATGATATTAGATCACCATCTTCTGTGAGCCAAAGTAAAGTGGAATTCAGGAGATATACAGTAACACACAGGTCATATAAGATAATTCAGAAATCAAGTAAGAAAAGAAAAATTTACTGTCACAGTATCCAATAAGAAACAAGTGCTTCGATAACTAGAAGACAAAGCACATACATAAGACAACTGGCAACATTAAAAAAATATATGGAATGATGCATGTGGAGAAGTTCTTGGGAAAATGTAACACCAGCACAAAGCATATATAACAATGGAAGCTATACCAACAAGCTCAAGAATAAGGAAAAAAAAGAAAGAGATTTAAACAGAAATAAAATTAGAGGTTGTTACACAGCAAGGGTTCACAAAATTAACACAAAAGCAAATTTAAGTAAAAAGTATCAGAAGAGACAAAAGAAAATACACTAACGAATTGGTAAGAGAGGCAGAGGATGTAACAGTCAAAGGAAATGAAGTGAGTGATAGACATGACATACACTGGGAAAGAAGCTGACAGAATTAGAAGGTAGTCTTTGTACTGGAGCCTCCAGTGTAAAAGAAAAAGAGGCAGGCCCTAAAAAAAAAAAAAAGCAGGTTAAAAAGGGAAGCAGACACAGATTTTAAAAGGATTTAAAAAGACATGGAAAGAGCTTGAATGGATGGTATAAAACAGAAGCTCCTTTGAGTAAGCTTACCGAATGAAGGCCATACTTTACAGGGAGCTAAAGGTTCATAAATGAAATAAATCAATCAGCAAAGACTAGGTTATTTAACCAACAGGGTTCAAATCTCAACAGATGTTGTACAGTTTAAAATTTAACTTTCCCCATTTCTTTCATTTTAGAATTTACTTTCAGTTTATTTCTCTACTCCACTTGCCCTCAATGTTCCATCAAAACAACAGTTTTCCTTATCAACCCTATCTGATCAGGTATCCACTAAAAACTAGTCAGTATTTCTTATGTAAAACGCATGATTGAGGCCATGATATCAGATCTGTAAGTTTTTAAAATACCTATAAGGCATGCCCTTCTTAAAGCTGCTGTATTTGTATTGCCGAGATAATGTAAAATATTATTTCCCCCTCGTAAGCACATTTGTAATTGATACAGATGTAATAATTCTGTCATGACTTTATGTCATAACTTGCATAGAATCATTTTCTAAAAACTCCATAGTTTTTTTTTGTTTTTATAAGCACTTGCTTTCTGAGAGTTTTTAGACATTAAACAAAATGTCTAACAAGCTTCCAAATTCAGATTGTGAATTTTTTGTTTTGTTTTTTGACTTACAGGAATCATGGCCATCCTGGCTTTCACTGCTGTTTGAGTCATCCTCCATTTTCGGTCCAGGGGATGACAGATCATTCAGAATTTTTCTGTGGAAGGAAAATGTAAAGAGCCCTATATAAAGTACTGTATCACTGCTTCCTGCCTTCTCATCCATCTGCTCTCTTATGACTGCTTTTGCAATAGCAGTGTGATCACAAGGTCATGATGCACTATTTTTGTAATAGGTTTCTTCCCCCCCCCCCCCCCCCCAACGGTTATCTGGTCAAGTTGCTTAAGAAACAACTTTGCTACCATCAGTGCAAGGGACATTATTAAACAAGATCCTGCATGAGTGATTAAAAGAAGTCACTGACAGAGATCGGGGGAGAGAGAATTGAGAAAAAGAGAAAAGAGAGAAGGAAGAGGGAAACGGATCATGGCTGTCGCCCGTATACCTGATTTTTAGCAAAACATGCCTGTCGCCGTTACATCGGCGAATGAGGGAATGTCTCTAAAATCAAATGAAAAATAATGGTTGCTGCCCGTATATTTCTGTACAATGAATACCTCCTGTTAAAAATGTGGATTGCACTTCCGTTACATAAGGTTTGAAGCTTACAAGACGCTGTTTGCGATTTTTTGGTGAAGTTTTTCATTCGAATTGTGTAAGATGGAAATTTTTGACGAAGACGATGTTGATATGTCAGCTAGCGAGGACTTGTGGACTTCTATTTTGAATAGAAATGAGCGAGAATTGGAAAGCAGTGATAATAGTAGTGGTAAACTGAATTAACAAGATTCGGACGAAGACAGTAACACTAGTGATAATGATGTTGAAAGTGGAGTGTAGTGTTACAGTATGTGACATTTGTGGTGGCAAAGACATGTATTTTTAAAATTCCCCCTTTTTGGATTATTTGTGTTTTTCTTCAAATTATTGGATTTTATGACTTCATATTGCTGGATTACTATGCACCATTGATGCTGTACCTGACACAATGAGGTTATAGGCAAAAATAATGACACAGACAAGAATAAATCAAGGTAAACATTTATTGTCTCAAATTTCTTTTTTTTTTTAAATTGAAAATTTTATATTATAGAACAAAAACATGTCATTGTTAAAATCATTCAATTTCCTTCGAGAAAATGTATGGTTTTTGTCAATATATGTGCCCAAATAAGAAAGTTATTGAGACATTTCTACAACTACCTGATTTTGTTGCCATGTCCCTCAGGAGGGAGAATTCTAAGGGGTAAACAGTACAAGAAACTGGCATGCGAAAGGGTTAACAGTAAAACAAACGTTGGAAATGAATTAACTTTATATTAGACTTGTAGATTACAGAAAGGCTTTTGACAGTTGTCACAGCGCATTTTCGCCTTGCATTTAGAAGGCTTGTTAATCCTTGTGATCACACCCATAGGCAGTCATATATTATGATATATTGATTTCATGCTGTAGGTGGCCATAAAGGCGAATTGTGTATTCTGTGACTGTAATGAAGAAGATGATTTTGTTGTAAGAAAGCACTTCGTGTCATGCAGGTATTGATGTAGATTGAACAGATGAATTTACCAGGGGCGTTCAGAAAGTAATGCACCACATCGTTTTTCTCAGGAGCTGTTTATTCAAAAAGCATGAAATTTATACACAATATACATGGATATGTCATATAAACATCGGTATTATTCAACATAATCCCCATCAACTTGTACGGCTTTATGCCAGCGCGAAACAAGTGCATGTATTCCTAGCCCGTACCAGATTTTGTCTTGATCATGTAGCCATTTCTTCGCTGCATGAATCACTCCTTCATCATCTTCAAACCTTGTCCCACGGAGTGCATCTTTAAGTGGACCAAATAGATGAAAATCAGAGGGGGCCAAATCGGGACTATAGGGTGGATGGGGTAGTACAGTCCAACCCAATTTGGTGATTGCTTCCCGTGTTGCCAGACTTGTGTGAGGACGCGCATTGTCGTGAAGGAGAAGCAGGTCTGCTGGATTCTTGTGCGGCCGAACTCTGCGAAAACGTTGATTTAGTTTTTTCAATGTCTTAATGTAAGCTTGCGAATTGATTGTCTCTCCTCTTGGCATAACGTCCACAAGAATCACACCTTCAATGTCCCAAAAGACAGTGATCATGACCTTTCCAGCTGAAGGAATTGTCTTGAATTTGTTTCTTCTTGGTGATTGCGGATAATGCCACTCCATTGACTGTCTTTTTGTCTCAGGTTCAAAATGATGTGCCCAGGTTTCATCACCTGTAACGATCTTAGCCAAAAAGTTCTCTCCATCAACACTGAAACGCTCCAACAATTCAGAAGAAATTGCTTTCCTTTGCAATCAGTGGTCATTTGTGAGACTTCGAGGAACCCATCTTGCGCAAACCTTAGAAAATCCGAGAATTTTTATAACTGCATTTGCACTACCAATGCTGACTGACAGCTGTAAGGCCAATTGTTGAGTAGTGATTCCCTATCAGTAAGAATAATGCCCGCAGCGCATTTCAACATTTCTGCGTTGGTGGCTGTGGCAGGACGTCCACAGCGCGGCCGATCAAGCAGCTCCGTATCTCCACGTCCTGATTCTTTGATTCTCTGAACCCAGCGACTGACTGTACTCCTGTCGACTGCAAAACTTCCATACACATCACATAGACGCTTGTGAATATTCACAACAGTTTCCTTCTCTGCAACGAGAAATTCTATCACAATTCGCTGTTTATAACGCAAGTTGCTAACACGCTCCATTTCAACGGTTTAGGGCAGCCGTATTATTTGGCCAGTTGCGGTGCAATTTGGTGCACACAATTGACACATGCCATATTTGAAGTGTGCAAAATTTCATGCTTCTATCTTCATTATTAGCTGAGAAAAATGATGTGGTGCATTACTTTCTGAATGCCCCTCGTACGTAGTAGCCCTTCGGGGTATGACTACTATGAAACCCAGGTGAGGCTGCTATTGTCATTTTTTCGGCTGCTGTTACCTCGGGTGATATATTATGTAAACATCTTTCAGTTTTGAATGTGGTAGATTTGATGGAGTTGTAATTTTAGTTGATATGTGAAGGTAGTTACAGGATGACTGATGGTATGCTGCTATGTTGCATATGGATCTCAGAACTTTTGAGATCTCGGCCCAGCATCCTTCAGAGGGAAGAAAACTCCGGTTTCCTTCTTGGGGGGGTGTGTGTGTTGGAGGATGCCGCATCTCATTTTCGCCGTGCATTTAGCTGGTTTGTTCGTAAGACGAGTGGCTCATTTGGGTCAAAATACGAAAACTTCTGAAGGACGAAAGCGTACAAGCGAGTGTGATGTGACCAGCTCGAATTTTGGCGCTAAGGCAGTGTGACTCGAGTTTCTTCTGCCGCCTTGAACTGACGTATTTTGCCAGCCTTGTGTGCTGCTCATCATTGGCCGTATTAGCAAGACAACGTTTGCCATTAGTTTTTGAGTCCTGGTGTCTTATGTGCTAGAGAGGTGGAATATTCTCTCATTAGTTTTTGCAAGCTGTCATATTTTGTAAGTACGAATTGTGTTACGGACATTGTCATTTTGCCGTAGTTATATTCTTGCCACTAGAGTGAGTGGTGGTCACTGTAACTGATAGGTGTTTTCCTATAGTGCCAATTTAGTGGCTACCGATTTGCGGTTGTAGCGCTTGTATTCATGTATTTCATTATGGCAATTTGTGGCCAAGTTATGTCTTTAATAAAGGGATATTAGCTGTTGGAAGCCTTATTTTCTTGTCAGACATTGTTCGTATGGTCCCTTAGTGTGAGCGAGCAATTATCTATCTTGAGTCAAATCCAGCACGGACAGTGGTAGGGTATGGTAGTGGTGCTGTTATTCAGTACCCCTATTATCATACTTTGACAACAGTTTAGGTACAGCTTAAATTTGGGAACTGATGAGGCAATAAGGAATCACTGAAAAAGTTCATTAATCTAGTAAAGAAAGTTTATGAAGACAAGAAATGCACAGTAGTTCATGAAGGACAACTTAAAGAACCCGTTATAATATGAAACAATGTGTTGAAGTCATGCCTCTTGCCGCCATTTCTCTACTTACTGGCTGCAGATTAGACTACAAAAACAGCAACATCAACCACCTGAAACAGAATTTAGTGAACTCTTATACACAGCTCAATGATGTAGGTTTGCCCGATGACCTTGCCCTTCTAGCCCGTAATCAAAATCAGATGCAAGAGGAAAAAAATGAGAATACTGGATGAGAGATCACAGCAGCTGGGTCTGAAAATTTATACAGAAAAGATAAAAATTACGAAAATAAATTATAGCCAGGTAGCACATGGGAAAAAGCCCCTACCTAATGTCAACTTGTATCTTAGCAGCAAGATATTATTTTAAGGAATGGACAATAAATTCAAAATAAAACACAGAACGACAAAAGGGGCTTTCAGAGAGTTTAGGAAACAACAGAAATAAAAAAATTAATTGCACCAAAGACAAATAATTGCAAGCTCCAGTAGTGGAAGAAAAGAGTTACAAGAAGCTGGGAGTTGAACAGAACACACACTGAGGAAAGCAGCAGGTAAAATTTCAAGGTAGTCCTTGTTCATGAATCCCCATAACTGATAATGAGAGATGTACACAATGTGTACAATCGCTGATATGTGAAACTGGCATCATATAATGTCCAATCACTGTAAATAATAAGATAGTAATCTTCACTGACTGCAGATCATTACTTGAATTAATACAAAACACCAGAAATGATAACATGATGAATGAGATCAGATCTGAGCTTAACATCATCCAAAGGTCATCAACCATTGCCCTTCAGTGGTTACCTGCCCATTGTGGAATCGCTGGTAATTAGAAAGCAGATGCTCTATCAAGAAGTGGCAGTAAAATGGAACAATACAGCCACCCATTGCCCTATCGGGAAGCAAAAACCATCATCCACAACAAGTACAAAAATCAGTGGAAGGAGGAAGGGGATATATACAGCAGAGATGACCCAATCCACCACCTAAACAGACGACAATTTTCCGCCTGAGAACTGGTCACTGCAGATTACTTGGACATCTCTATCGCCTCAAGATATCCCACACGAATGAATGCCCATGTGGAACTGATATCCAGACTCCAGAACACATTCTCCAGAACTGTCCAACCCATGATAAATTGCGACGTGCGACCTGGCCAAAAGGTGATGAGCTCCAGCAGAAGCTACGGGGCTGCCGCGCCGACCTGGAAAAGACTGTGGACTTCATCCTGGCGACAGGCCTGCAGATTTAGCATGACTACAAACCGAACGCAGAAGAAGAAGACTGTAAATAAGGCTAATAACAATGATCAAACTGTGTGTGTTTGTCAACAACAAAATAAATACACACAAAACAAAACACTAAACAAAAACAATAGGGGGAGGGTGTGAAGGCCTGGGATCCTTAGTCTGATATTTAATCAACTTTCATTTGTCATTACAACGCTGAAAAGTCAAAGAAATGCTGAACTGGATGACCTAAGAGTAACACTCCACAGACTATGTCAGCAATAAAAAAGTGTTGTGATACAGTGGATCCCTTCTCACTGCAACATCCCTGGTAATGAATAGGCTGACAGATTGGCAAAGGAACGGGAAAAGCTTCCTCAACTTGACACAAACATAACTTATGAGGAGGCCATGAGTTTCATCAAGTGCAGATACAGGCACAAGTGGGAAGCAGAGCATCCAGGCCATCAAAACAAATGATCCATATTACCAGCTCAGCAGAAGTGAACAATAGGTAATCTTCAGACTTTGAACAGGTCATAACAGATTGAGATACCATCTATTCAACAAATTAAAGATAGGAACTACTGATGAGTGTGACTGTGGCACCGATAAAATGACTGCCGAACATCTGCTTCAAAGGTGCTCAACATATGAGGAACAGAGAAAACGCATATGGCCATCACCAGTACCATTCCTGGAGAAAATCTACGGAGATATCAACAGCCTCAGGCTGACCACTGCTTTCTTTGAACTTATTCAAGTTGACATCTGAGGTTGAACGAAGAAGATTTGTCATAAGTAATTTCTGTTATAAGAGCATTATTAGGCCTTCACCCTACCTGCCTTTTACCCACCAATCACTATTTTGTTATTGTTAAATAACTTTTGCTATTGTTAAATAATGTTAAACTATATTGTGCAGTTCCCTAGTTCTATCCATTCTTAAAACATGCTCTATATTTATGGGTGAATTTGTAGCTTGCAAGTAATACAATATTGGGATTCTCTGTTTTTCACACCTCTTACATTTACAAAAAACACACAGAGAAGGGAACAAAAGACAAACATGTCAGGATGAGTTTTTCAGAAAAAATGCTCAATACATTTGTGTGCTCAATCTTATCAATATTACATCATTTCACTTCAATTACCCTCTTCAGTTTAAATGTACTAATACATTTCCCCAGAAAAGTAAATATAAAAAAGTACCTATAGGAAGGTCTTCTTGCTAGGATTTCCCTTCTTTTCTTTGTTCCTGAGTCATCAGATGATAGATCATCATCAACAGTAGCAACCTGAAAATCAGAATTCAAAAGGATCAGTTGTGCAACTGAGTCCACAATATAAAAGGTAATTGTTCAGTGTTGCTCAAGTGCTATTATTTACTGCAAACTCTGATGATAGTACAGAAATGCCTGAAACAAACTCTGAATAAGACTGTCTCAAGAATAATATGTCAGCAGGTCATATATCCTTGTTGACAGAGTATGAAGTAGAGTCAGATCTCTGTGTTATCCTCACAATGTTGATTCCTCTTCTAATGTCAAAGTATGTGTCTTCCGAATGTAAGCAACTGCCATCTCAAGCCTTAATGTCACCATTCACTAACATTACTTTGGAAACTTTTCATAATTCTCATGAACAAAAACAACAAAGCATAATTCTCTGACACTATTTTAAAATAAATTAACAGATATCTGCTCATTAATGATTAAAATGAAAGGGGGGTAAAAAAACCAAGGTTAATAGCAGGGCTGTGCACATAAAGCATTGTTACGCACAGAATTTTTCTAAGACTTTGTATAATTAACTTGCCTGAATTGTACACTGTAATTTTTTCTTGGTCGAAGGTAAATAACCCTTGTTTGACTGTGATTACATTTTCAATGGTGGTTACCTTCTCTTGTGTCCTGACTCACCGGTCCATTTTTTCGATCGATGTCAGGCCATTCTCCTTATATGGTAGCATCGGTCAACTGTTTCTTGGAATGATTGAAACCAGAGTTGATGTTTTATTCCATGTCCATATAAGGCGTGATTTCTGAACATAGCTTTGTTGGAATGTTTCCTTCATCGTCTCGTTTTGAGTGTTACTCAGGCGTATGCGTTCTGCGCATGTCTGAACTTTAAGAGAGTTAGAATAGTCTTCCGCCCAGGGAGTTCGACAAGATGTTTTGAGCAGAGAGGACGCATCCTGCGTCTGTGATCTTTTGATAGGGAATTGGTAGTCCTCCTGTGAGTTAGTTAACTAACGAGGCTTTCCCTATATGATTCGAAAACGCCTGGAGGCGTATGTGTTGTGGTGTGATTTCGAAGCAAGGTAATACCCTCCTTATGTTCAAATCTGTAATCTATTTTGATGTTTGACATTGGTCGTTCTCTGCTCAGTTACCAGTTACAGGAAGGAGAGGTTCTTCTACTAGAGATTGCACCCCAGGTATCTTCATACCTGAGATTTAGATGTATACGGGTCATGCTAGGCCCAGAGAACAATTTCTATGTTCTAGGATCTTCGCTATGCCAGCGATTGCACCTATGTCGAGGGTTAGACTTAGGGATGCTATAAAGGTCAGCTTGACCTGTACTCCTGAAATGCCATTCTCGTGCGGACAGTAATAGACTTATTTTTGTACATCTGATCTGCCAGCATCAGAGAGGGGTACTGATATTTATGAATATTTATGATATGAAGCTGAGGCTATCGTCAGCTAGGATTACCTATATCAACTTAGAGAATGTATGCAGATCCATGAAGAAACTTTATTAATGCTGAATACTATGAACTGTCATGTCCATGACTTTTTGTGAAACGGATGTATCATTATCTGTCATTGTGGCGTCCGAAATAAATGATGGAAACGTCACCAGCAGTTATAACATTTCTATGACTTATACATGTCATAACTCCTGTATTGTGGAACTGTGAATCTACGTCACACCTACACACTCGGCAACCTACTTCAAACCAGACAAGACACCATCACCACAGCCTATATATATATTCCTGGTGTCTATAGGGGTGGTACTTACTTGGCTACAAATTAACAACTTGGACTTATACCTGTAAATGTTCATAGTGGCCAGATTGTGGCTTATCATCTTTAGTGGTCAGTAGTCAGCCTAAAACCACCCTTATCAAGCATCAAGACACATGTTATCATCATCATTCCTTTTCATTCCCTGTGGAACATAAGGCAGAAACAGTTGCTCTCCATCGATTTCTATTCTGGGCTGCCCAAGTCATTCCAATTTCCCTAGCCTCCTCTTCAACAGTTCTTCTCCAAGTTCTCTTTGGCCTCCCAACTCTTCTTTTCCCCTGTGGGTTCCAGTCAAGGGCAACTCTGGCTATGCTTGATTTTTCTCTTCTGAGTGTATGTCCTATCCATCCCCACTTTCTTAATTTAATTTCTGTCTGTATTGGCTGTTGTCCGCATCTTTTCCTGAGCTCTATATTTGTTATTACATCTAGCCACCTTATACGAAGGATCCATCGGAGACATAAGTACCAATCATTTAATAATCAGCAGTTATACAGCTCTATGACATTTCATCAACTTCATCTTCCGCTCTCAAATAACGACAGCTATCTCTCTTACAAAGCTGACAGTCTGTTCCAGGCTTCTCTTGTCACTATACAGTATCTCCCTCAACTGGGTTAGAGAAGGCCATACTGCCACCCACCCTGCTCCTCTCGTGGGGCTGACAGTTTTGGAGAACATGCTCTACTGTTTGTTTGTCCTCCCCACATGGACACATATCTGTCTGTTTGTTTGTCCTCCCTACATGGGCACATATCTGTCTGTTTGTTTGTCCTCCCTACATGGGCACATACTGTCTATCTGATTTTCAATTAGCTGTACAGATGGTATTTGAGTATGCAATGGCCAGTTCTTAGTCTGATTTTGTCAACTGATATGGCCGAGTAATTCTCCACCACCGCTGAAAACGACCAGCACTATGGTACATACTGTTCAGGATAATAATCACCACTACCTTCCAAGTTCTTATAAAACACATTAAAGAGTGCAGTATTCTAAAACTTAAAATGTATTGCCCTCAGGATTAAAAAATTATAAGATGTTACTAAATGCTTGCTATTACTTGTAGGATATAAAAGTGGGATTGTGAATCATCTTACAAATGTCTGAAAGTTTAAGAAAACCAATCTGTAATTTAATTGAATTTATATACTCATGGAACACTTGCTAAGTTACAAAAAAACCTGAATTCCAAATGAAAAAATGTGTAAAGAATGTTACTTACTTACTTACTTAGTCGTTCCCCTTCTACCGTGAGGTGTAGAGGTTTGGAAGAGAGAGCGCCAGACCATTCTATCAGCTGTCTTCTTCCTGGCCTGGTTCCATTCTGGTCCTCGGTCCTTCAAAGATTGTCTAATATTGTCCTCCCAGCGGACTCTGGGTCGTCCTGGAGGTCTGGATCCCTGGCTCTTTGTTTCCCATGCTTGTCGTGGTAGCCGATCTTCTCCCATTCTGCAGACATGGCCAAACCATCTTAGTTGGGACTGTTCTATTTGGGTCTGCAGCGGATGGGATTTTAGGCCTTGACGGATCGTCTGGTTGCGGACCATGTCTCTTCTTGTTACTTCAACCACTTTCCTCAGATACCTCATTTCTGAGGTTTGGATCTGGCTTTTGTGGGTTGTAGTCATTGCCCACGACTCGCATCCATATGTCAAGACTGGGACATAGGTGGAGCGGTATACAGCCATCTTCGTTTTCTTACCAACCTCTTTCTTGCTGAGGAATCCACGATTTATGGCCTGAAAAAGTCTCCCAGCCGCTGCTTTTCGAGTGGCCAACTCTTCTTTGATGCCTCCCTTTCGGTCTATAATAGCTCCGAGATATTTAAAGTGGTCGACCTGCTCCAGGACCTGTTCTCCCAACTTAATCTGATGTTTTCTTTCTTCTCGTGATATCACCATGGATTTTGTTTTAGAGCTGCTTATGACCATCCCTCTCTTCTCCAGCTCTTCCTTCCAGACTTGCAGGTTGGATTGGAGATGTGCCTCTGATTTAGCAATCAGGGCAACATCATCAGCAAATGCCAGCTCCGAAATATAGACCTGTCTCATCTTCCAGTACCCCACTGAATACTTTCTTGTTCTCTCCTTACATGCCTTGATGACATCGTCCATAAGGAGTATGAAGAGGTAAGGTGATAGGATATCACCTTGTCTTACACCAGTGGTGGTCCTGAACTCTTCTGACTTATGGTTTGCTGTCCTCACATAATTTCTGCAAGACTTGTAGAAGCTCTGTATAGCATGAATCAGAGGTGCTGGAATATTCTTCCTTGCCAAACAGTCCCAAAGTTTGCTCCAGGGGACCCTGTCAAACGCCTTTTCCAGATCTATGAAACAAAGATGGATCTCACTCTTATACTCAAGGGCCTTTTCACTCAGCTGTCTGAGTGTGAAGATTAGGTCTTGAGTACTTCGGTTTGCTCGGAATCCGCACTGGACCTCATCCAATTGTGGCTCAGCTAGGCGTCGGAGTCTCTGCTCTAGGATTCTAGAGTAGATTTTACCAGGGACACTGAGAAGGGATATGCCTCTATGGTTTCCACATTGTCGATTGTCACCCTTTTTGAAAATTGGTGTTATGATGGCAATCTCCCAATCCTTTGGTATGGTCTTGTTGCACCATGCTGCCTGTAGGACCTTTAAGAGTAATAGGTCGCCTGATGCTCCCATGTACTTAACCATTTCTGGTGTTATACCATCATGCCCTGCTGCTTTGCCCATCTTGATTTTCTCTAGTGCTGCCCTCAGT
The DNA here is from genome assembly GCA_024509875.1 of Oreohelix idahoensis. Classification (NCBI taxonomy): domain Eukaryota; kingdom Metazoa; phylum Mollusca; class Gastropoda; order Stylommatophora; family Oreohelicidae; genus Oreohelix; species Oreohelix idahoensis. Next base: position 90,484 of record JAMPIV010022227.1, on the reverse strand, counting down.
TCTTCCATCTTTATGTCATCTTCACCATCATTGGTTTCCTCTTCTGTGTCAGTGGTTATCATTTCTGATGCTTCATCATGCTCACCATCCAGGAGTTCTGAGAAATATTCTTTCCATCTTTCCATTACTTCCTTCGGGGCAGTAAGCAATTTGCCTTGCTTGTCCTTTATAAATTTGAGAGGGCATTGTTTTTCTTTCCTCATGTTGTAAAGAATGTTAATTAGCTTAATTCTTAAAAACCGTATGATGTGAAGTCTAGTTTATTGTTTCTTTATAGTAAGCTAATTTTTGTGACAAATATTTTAGTTTTCATTTTCATTTTGCTTATATACATTATAAAATTTAATGAAAGAAGTGGAAAAAAAACATACTCTGACAATCTGAATTGTCTGAAAGCCACCAGCAGTCTGTATGACAGATGACTGATTTCCCTGAACCTGTATGGCTGAGTTAGGAATGCTCACATGGACCACTGAAATACCCTGGTTGCCACTATCAGTGTCAGCTGTGCCACGACCACCTTGTGACATGTCTGGAGAAAAGAAATAGGAAGAACTCATCATAAAGGCATTAAGCTGCCTTAAAGCAAACATGAGTTCATATCCTACATTCAGATCATTCTGGTGCCTAGATTTTGAATCCAGCAAGCCCTGATGTATACTGTGCACTTAATAAGGGTGAAACTTTTTTTTTTTAATTTTAAAGGCACCATAAGACGGATACTTCTCATAGTACCAATGTTAACGAATTCTTGGTTTACCACTAGGTTACTCAAGAGGAAAATTAAAGAAAATAACAAGCCAGCAAGAAAAACATGACAAATGTTAATTTTATGTATCATATGATAACATGCCCACCGAAGAACTGAAACTGACACAGTGTGAAACAACAATGGAGTGGGTGAGAAAAAAAAGGGTATTCAACGGATTTCATGTCCACCACGGAAGATGTTTTTGTATTCGATGTGTCATTAAGTAATACTCTCTGGTTAATCTGTGAACAATTGTATTACCCGATGCAGTGTGAAGGAATGGTTGGTTGGGGGAGGTGTAATACATATTCTCAACATCATCTGGCATTGTAAGTCAGAAGATAATATATATCTGTCTGCCTTTGCAGTAAGGATTTGCAATAAGTAAAAGTCACCAGAGTGACTCGATGAAACTGTTATCTGAAATTCTCTACTTGAGACAAGTAAATTAACTCTACACAGATGTGATATTTTGTACCATTTCCCGATACTCAGGAATGTGTGATGTGTTATGTGCTTTGATACATTCTAATTTTAAGTCCACCCTACACTGTTATAATCCAAGTGTTGTAATTGAGCTATTGTATTTAAATGCCAAAAAATGTTTGGTCTTAATTTATATTGATGCTGGGTTGATAAAACATGACAGAAACTCCAGAATAAAGACATAAAATCTGTAAACATGATAAATCACATAGAACGGAATAAAAAGTATAGTTAGAATAATAACCAATGTCACATTTTATTGTTGTCTCATCGCTGTAATATATTTTAAAGTGTCAAAGCAATGCAATATTAACTAATCAAATGATGCTTATTTTTAACGTTACATACCTTAGTTTTTTTTAATAATAAAAAATACCATCCACTGAACATATGTCAGTTAATATAAATAACTAAACTACATTATTTATATCAATGACATGTAACTTCATTAACTCTTACTATCCGGCAAGCCCCGTGAAGTGGCGCGGGTTTAGTACCAATTTTACGGCTCGCCAGTTCAAGTGGCGCGCGACGGTAACGATAGCTAAACTAGCGCGTAAAAATGCAGTTTAGCTAACGTATAGTAAAAGTTAAACAAACTTCTAGTGTTATATTATGATTATTTTCACAGCAATAGCAGTTTACAGTAATATTTTCTTTAATGGTAATATAATAAACATTTGACTCCTGTATTAATATTTTTTTCTATAAACATAAACAGAATACAGTTGTGATGCTTGTAAGCACAAATTTTAATCAATGTTTGAGCTCCACTTCAAATAAGGTTTGTTTCTCCCAACAGTAAACAAGTATTGCATGTCAGGCTTGTTATCTGAGATGTTTTGAGTTGTATTTTCACAATCTGACTCATTAAATGTTTTCTGATCCTCTTAATGTTTATCAGAGCTAGTACTCAAGTCACTGGATGCAATGTACTTACTGTTGTTGTTTAACTAGGGCTGTTGAGCTTCTCGCTCTTTTGCAGCCAATACCAAGTTGAAGACTTCTTGGTATTATCTAATAATAATAATAATAATAGTTGCCCATCGCAAGCGAAGATGGCAACAGCTTCAGACTTGAGTTGTGACACATCTGTGCCGTGATCTCATGTGACTAATTAATCCTATTTTGGCCCTACAGGCCCTGCCACATACGGGGCACACATGGTTAGAGTCGATAGTAGTGTTGCTGTGCATTCTGGCCTTTCTTGCAGCACGCTTGCCTTCTGCCTTATCAGCTAAATTCTGTTCTGCAATGCGAGCACCTTGAGTAATGTTTGTCCGCCAGGCACAGCGATCCTGTGCGATAGTCTCCCAGGAGGAGACATCAATTTTGAAGCTGCTCAACGATGCTTTCAGTGTGTCTTTGAAGCGTTTCTTTTGTCCCCCTGCTGTTCGCTTACCCGTGGAGAGTTCGCTGTACATCAACTGCTTTGGGATGCGTTTTTCGGGCATGCGAACAACATGTCCGGCCCATCTAGTTTGGCCCCTCTGCAGCAATGTGTAGATGCTTGAGATATGTGCTCTGTTGAGGACCTCAGAATTAGATACTCTATCATGCCACTTGATCCTGAGGATCCTGCGAAGACAGCTCATGTGGAAATGATTAAGCTTCTTGGCATGTCTGCTATACACTGTCCATGTTTCACAGGCATACAGGAGGGTAGTGAGTACTATTGCATGATATACTTTTATCTTGGTGGCTGCACTAATTCCTTGTCGATCCCAGACATTTACTCTTAGTCTTCCGATAGCTGCACTTGCCTTTGCAATTCTGTTGTTGACCTCGGAGTCGATATTCGCATCTTTGGTAAGGGTACTGCCTAGATAAGTGAAGCTGTCCACCACTTGGAGACGTTGGTTCTTTACTGTGATATTTGGTTCACAGTAAGGTTTCCCAGGAGCAGGTTGCAACATTACTTCAGATTTCTTCGTATTGATGGTAAGGCCAAAGTCATCACACGCTACAGAAAGCCTCCTCATATTGTTCTGCATGTCCAGTTCTGTGAAGGTGTTGAGGGCACAGTCGTCCGCAAAGATGAGGTCAGAGATCATTGTTTCATTCACCTTCGTAAAGGACTGTAATCGTCTCAAATTGAACAGATTCCCATCTGTCCTGTATCTGATGTGTATGCCGTCGCTACTGTCATGCGTTACGTTAGACAGCATGGCAGCAAATATCGTACTGAATAGTGTCGGGGCGAGCACACAACCCTGTTTGACACCATTTGTGACGGGAAAGGGTTCAGAAGGTTCTCCATCATTCAATACGCGAGCCATCATACCTTCATGAAACTGGCGGACAATTGAGATGAACTTATCGGGACAGCCGAATTTCGCCATAATTTTCCATAGTCCGTCCCTATTGACAGTGTCGAAGGCCTTGGTCAAGTCAATAAATGTTGTGTATAGGTCACTGTGCTGTTCCTGGCATTTCTCCTGAAGTTGGCGAGCAGCAAATATCATATCAACGGTCCCGCGGCCTGCTCGGAAACCACACTGACTCTCTGGAAGTAAGTCCTGCGATTCGAGATGAACAGTCAAGCGATTGAGCAGGACTCGAGCCAGGATTTTGCCCGCAATAGATAATAGGGAGATTCCCCTATGGTTGTCACATGATTGATGATTTCCCTTTTGCTTGTATATGTGAACGATGGTGGCATCTTTTAATTCCTGTGGTATCTGTTCTTCATCCCATACTGAGTGGAAGAAGTGGTATTATCTACACTGTAGATCTAGGCTTTTCCTGTGGCTTTTCAGCCATTCCGAAACATGTTGAAGTCATGAGCTCCAGTTTCTCTAGCTTGGCTTGCATTTTAAAGGATCATCACATCTGGTCCCAAGCTAGGAGTAAGAAAAGCATAGCATACTGTGCATTCCTCGCCATCCAAGGGGGGTCTCCAACTATGCAGAGCTAAAATACTGTACTCTGGATCTGGGCTCTCCCAAGGAATTGTCACATCCTGCACAGAGCCACTTCTCAGCTTCCCCTGCCTTTCACTGGGTCCATGGTAAGATCCTTCTGTATGCAGTCAACCAAGTCAAAGAATTATGCCTGGGGATCAAGTGATTTCTCTAAGCTTAATGTGCAATGCTGAGTTCTCAACAAGTTTCATCACAGGGGGAATCCCTGGAAGTGTGTGGATGATTTCAAAAGTCAATGGATGTAATTAGCCTCACTGACATAGGTTCACTGCCATGTACGTATACTGTAGCATTGTGCATAGCTGGTGGTCATATAAGGATGACTCCAGATATGCCTCCATGCATATACTTACTGTCAGAATGCATTTATTCCAAATAGTGTTAAACTTGAAAGAATCCAAAATGGCAGACAGAACAAATGCAGCTCTTGAGAAGTTTTTTCCCCCCCTACATGCATCATTTCAAAGTCAAAATAAGTAACAGCAACATTTGTTTCACCAGACTTAACTGTTGACACATAGTCTCAATATGCAACATGGTTTTGGAGGTAAAATGTAAAAATTATTGTGTTTTTTATAAACTCTGAAAGTCACCGTGCCAAGCTCTACAACGTTTTATACGTCTAGTTTGAAGAGTGCTCATGCTCATTTCTTTTTTTTTTTTTTTTATGCATAATAATGCATATTAAGATATTAGCTTTTCAAATTCTTCCTGTAATAGGCAGCCCCAGTTTTGAAGCATTAATGAAAACTATTGAAAATAGGTATACAAGAAACACAAAGAAATTAAAATCTGCCTATTCAGAAGACTTCACAAGTTTCTCATTTTGATTAACTACAACATGGTGAAATCATAGCTATGACACTACCTCACACCATTCTTCTTTAAACTATCACTTTTTTAATGTCTAATGTGAAAATAAAAAACCAGGATATTTTTTCAGTGCTCCTTAGTCTTGAAAAACCAGATTTTATGTGCCTTAAAATACAAGCAAAAATGAAGAAGATATAGAACTACTTATGTTTTATTTACCTCATCTGCCTGACGTACATATTTAGGGAGTGAATCTGATCCAGCAAGTTTACAGTCTCTGGTAACAAAATGCTAAAAACAAACAATTCTGACAATGCCTCAAATTTTAAGTGGGTTTTCACAAGGTATAAAGAAATGACAATTTACAACTGTTTCTGACATTAGTCAGACATCATACGGGACCCCAAGATGCAGCAATAGTGAATGTAGTCAGCGACCCATAGCTGTACTGCTTGCATCAGGACCAGCGAACTAGAGCTGGTCAAGACTGCACTCCACCTCCACGTGGTGGTCCTGGAAACAGTCTGCAGCAGTGCAGTTTGGCTGAGTGAGTGCGGATCGCAATGGGAAGGCAAACCCGGTCCCTAAAAAATGCTGTGCTTAAGTCGGATGTGTCGACCGAAAGGTGCAGATATCACAGCTTAGGCGTAAACAGACACAACGCAACCACCGACCTTTTCAGGGCGAACAAAGAAGAAATCATACCAAAAATTATGAAAGCAAGTAGCCCAAGCCCAACACATGATAAAAATTACATTAACTCTTTAAGGACGACCGGCCAGTTTTCTTGGTCGATAAATCTAGGCTCTGAAGGCGGGAGGCCAGTTTTCTTGGTCGAGCTCTTTGAACTAAGTTTTTGTTTCGTTTCATCCCAGTTAGAAGTTTTAGACGACATGGAAGCGGAAGTACAGCCAATTCTTATTATTATTATAAACGCGGGAAAGTTATAGCATTACTCTTGTGAGTACTTTCAACCCGTTCACACCAGCCACCTAGTGTACGTTTTTCAAAATTTGTGTTACCTATTTTCGATGGCGTCTAGTTCATCTTCTCGCAAGCGACCTACTCATCTTAGTGCTCAGCAGGCTCTTAGTTTGATAGAAAATTTCAGCGAAGATGAAGACAGGTACATCAGTAGTGACTTCAGTGTTAACAATTCTAGGTCTAGTTCATCTTCCAGCAATGTGGATTCAGAGAATGAAGGTGATACATCAGGAAGAGTGGGCGTGGTTCCATCACCTAACATTGATTCTTCAACATCAGACCCGGTAAGACCTAATTTAGTTTTACAAGAAGGGGAAAGGTGAAATCTGGAATGTGTCGGAAATATAGAATGGCAGGAGGCAAATGTGGGTGCACTAACAAGGATTAGCTTTAGATTCCAACCCAATGATGGAAGAGCAGTGGTTGTGTCAGCAAATTTCAATGAATCATCTACCCTAATCCAGTGTTTTGAAAGCCTTGTATCATCAGCTGTAAGGGAGGACATTTTAAAAAGCATAAACTGCTTTGCAGAAATTGAAGTGCAGAAGCAAACACCTTCATTGAAACGATCAAGATATAATAGGTGGAACCCAGTTAGTGATTATGAGCTGCTAAAATCTTTTGCTCTGCTTCAAGCAATGAGTATCGACAAAAGGCCAAGCATAAAAGATTATTTCTCCTCACAAGAGCCTATGTTTCACACTCCATTTTATTTCCAAATGATGGAGAGAGATAGATTTTTGTCTATATTGCATATTTGTGAGACTCTCGCAGCAGGAAAAAAACAAGATAGAGCCCTTCGTTCAAATGTTATGCTCTAAATTTGTTGCGGCAAACACTCCGAACCAAGACGTAGCTATTGATGAGATGATCATAGGATGGAAAGGTCGATGGAAATATAAGCAATATAATGCAAAAAAGCCACACAAACACCACTGATAAGGGTGGATTTGTGCTGAAGTGGTAACTTGCCACCCTTATCGACACCTGGTGTTAAAGTGTAAGATGTAGGTGTCTTCTCTGATTTAGGATGTTGCTGTGTATGTGGTAGTGGAACAGTTCACAGGGTTATCACACAGGCAACATGACGTGTAGAGTCATAGAAAGGGTAACTTCGTTGTATAAGTTTCTTTCATTTATTGCACGCCACAAAACAGTCATGATACTTATGACATCAACATGGTTAACGAGTTCAGCAAGATGATATGGCACATTGAAAACAATTTCTGTAGTCAGCAATGATAGCTGTTGTATATATGCGTCATAAGACATCACAGTTCAATAGATTCAGAAATTCATCAATCATCGAGTGCTAGTTCGTGAAGCTGTATAAATAATAATAATTTCTATAACTTCTGCAACAGTGTCAGCTACAGATCTTCAATGTTCATAAACAATAATAAATGCTCCCATTCTGATGCTAGCAGATCAGTTGTATACAATAAGTCCGTTCACTGTCTGCACGTGAATAGCATACATGGGCTACAGGTCAGCTCGACCTTTATAATGTTCCTAAGTCTAACCATCTGACTTGGACGTGATCTCTGATATAACGAATCCTGGAACACAGACAACAGTCTTGTTGGTCTAGAGCGACCCATATATATTTAACTAGTTCAGGTATACAGATACCGGTGACTTAATCCTAGTCAAAGTACCTCTCCATTTTGCATCACACAGGCGAGCAAATAGGCGACAAAATGACGAACCTCTAGATGATAGCATAAAGTTCGATACAAGAGGAATTACCTTATTTCGGAAAATCAACCATGAACATATGCCTCCAGGCAGGCTGCATAATACTGGGAAATAGTCTAGTTAGCTAACTAACTCACTAAGACACTGTATTTCCCTCAGAGAATCACAAGACGCAGTTGCGTCTGCTCGCTTCTTAAACCATTTCTAAACTGCCCCAACTGGGCGGAACACACAGAACGAACTCCCGGTTTGACATGCGCAGAACGACAATCTCTGAGTTGCCGTTCACAATAAGACGATTCGAAGAACATTCGAGATAAAAGTCTTACACAGTCGCGCCTTTTATGGTCATGAAAAGAAGCGTTAAGAAAGGTTTCAGACATCTACCATAGTTGACTGATACTACCAAATAAGGAGATGTGGTCACGCTTCGTTCAAGAAATTATAGACCGAACGTGTCTCTATACAAGAGAAGGCAACTCCTAAAAAATTGTAGTTTCGATAACTCGGATTATGTCCCTTTGACCATAGAAAACATAATACACACTTCAGTCAAAAAAATGATCATACATATGAAAAAATGTTTATACAAACGAAAAATAATAATGATCCGTGCGTAACATTACCGCACCCTCCCTGGAAAAAAAAAAAAAAATGTCCCATTTTTTTTTTTTTAAATCCTGGAGCCGGAAAAAATCTAGGCTCCTAACGCACGTATGATGCGTGGATATATACCTAACAAATTAGCTCAACGCATGGAGCGACACTGAGATCATATCTCAGATCCTTAGAGAAAAAATTTATCTAAGTATACGCTGATATATTCCAGGAAGGTGCCACCAACACACGCCACAATGATGGCAACAACATAATGACAATCAAATTATACTCATACCAATATATGAAATTAAATATATTATGTGTTATCATACAATGTGTTGCAAATAGCGGTGTAATTTACTAATATACCGCACTATATTATTACATTATATAAAGTAACAGTAATTAATAAGTAATACATGTGTTGCTCTTCGGTGACATAAAACATTCAATAGAAGAAGATGTGGACATCATCCGCTCCCAATGTAGGACAGGACTTGATATCCTCAAAGTTCCACAATGGACATAAACTCGCAGACTTCAATGATGTGCTGCGAAAATATCAATAACACAAATCTTAAAGACAACTGGTAAATTTCTTAATACAATCCTGAAAATAATTTATTTAAATGTGGCCGAGTGATCTTTTGGCCCGTATATCACTAACTAAGCCTTCTTAGATAATTACATGGTACAATGTTATAAATTTCCCTCAAAAAAAAAAGTGAGACAAAATCTACTAACATGTCATTATAACATTGGACTGTATATCAGGAAATATATATATATGACAGAAGAATCATGTGGAATCGTGTGGACATCTGGACAGAATGTCTGCCATTACATTATCCGAACCACGGATAGCTCGAACCGAGAAATGAAATGGTTGAAGAGCTATGGCATAACGAGTGGACCTCGAGCTCTTCAAGTTTTTGCTCTGAATAGCAGTAAGCGCTTTCTGGTCGGTTTCCACAATGAAATGTGCGCCTAGAAGAAATCTTTGTAACTTCAGAATAGACCATACCATAGCCAATAACTCACGGTCTAAAACCGAGTAATTCTTTTCTGCAGCGTTTAATTTCCTAGAGATATACATCACCGGATGCAAAGTATCAGAATACTCCTGCATTAGTGCTGCCCCAATCCCTGTTGACGAGGCGTCACTTCGAAGAACAAAAGTCTTCTCAATAGTAGGTAACTTAAGAATAGGTGGAGATGAAAATAGGGCTTTAACCTGGTCCAATGAGGATTGACATTCTTTAGACCAGCGGATCAGATTAGGCGACCCTTTCTTCAATAAAGTAGAAAGCGGTGCCATAATGGAGGACAGATTCGGAATGAATCGTCCGTAGAATTGAATCAAACCTAATAGACTCCTTACTTGTTTCTTCGTCTTAGGGACCGAAATGTTAAGTATTTTTGAAACATTGTGGTCCTCTGTCTTTAAAAGACCATGACCAACCCGATGACCTAGGAAAGAAATCTCGCTAAATCCTATAAAGGCTTTAGAGGGTTTTGCAGTCAAGTTATACTCGCGAAGAGTAGACAGTAATTCGTATAAACCCAAATAGTGATCTTCCCAAGAATCACTGAATAGACAGATATCATCTAGGTATGCTATGACATCTGTACGATATGCGAGAATTCGCCGCATCATGCGTACGAATGTAGCAGGGGCGTTCATAAGACCAAAAGGCATGAAATTCCATTGGAATAAACCCCTAGGTGTAGAAAAAGCTGTAAAAGGTTTGGCACGTTCAGTTAGCGGGACTTGCCAATAACCTTTAGACAAATCTAGTTTGGTAAAGAATCTAGAATTAGAAAGTTTATTGAGTAGCTCTTCTAATGAAGGCATAGGTTCAGCATCGAACTTCGTAACTTGGTTCAATTTGCGATAATCTACGCAAATGCGAATGTTATTATCCTTCTTTCGAACAATAACCATAGACGAAGAGTATGCTGAAGTGGATGGTTCAATGATTTCCAAACGTATCATTTCATCCAACTCTTTTTCGACTTGAGACTGGAAATGGATAGGTATTGGATATGGTCTGACTCTGATAGGATTGTGATCAGTTAGCACAATGTCATGTTCTATGACATGTGTGTGTCCCGGGATGTCTGTAAGAACATCCTGAAATGTTTGCAACATCGAAGAAACTTGTCGATGTTCCTCAGCGGAAAGATTTGGAGAAACGGTCACGTTTTTCCAAGATTCCGTAGAATAAAGTGGGACCATAGAAAGAGGAAGATTGACATCAGAAAAAGTAGTTTCCTCATCCTGTATAACTGACAGAGATGAGTACTGACCATGAGTTGCTTGTGAATTGTCCGTAGCCTGGAAAATAGGCTGCAAATAGTCAGGTCTTTCATAAAATTCTGTGAGCATATTTATGTGGAAAGTTTTATGCTTTCCATCAATATCGACAACATAGTCGACATCAGAAATTTTGGAGACTATTGCATATGGACCTTTCCATGCAATTAGAAGTCTGTTCTCCCTTGAAGGAAGTAGAACGAGAGCTTTGTCACCTGGACAAAGTTGTCGTAGACATCTATTCTTATTTGCAAACTGCCTTGCCTTTTCTTTAGCAAATTCTGAAGACGAAGTTGCTAGTTTGCATGCCTCGATGATCTTTTGCCTAAGAGCAATGACGTACTCATAAGAAGATTGAGTCTCATCGCTAATATTATCGGCAGTGATTAGATCGTGAAGTAAAGACATAGGGCCGCGCGGTTGCGCGCCAAAGACAAGTTCAAAAGGGGAAAACCCCGTATGTTCATTGGGGACCTCTCTATACGCAAAGAGAGCCGCGGGTAAGACCCTGTCCCAATCCTGAGGATGATCCTCAGTTATTTTACCAAGTAAAGTTTTCAGAGTCCTATTTAAACGTTCGACCAACCCATTAGACATTGGGTGATAGATACTGCTGAGAGACCTTTTAATGTGTAGCATAGACATTACCTGTGACATAGTGTCTGATATAAGTTGAGTGCCATGGTCTGACAATATTTCTCCGGGAAAACCCAAGCGAGAAAATATCAGCCAAAGAGCGTCTGCGATATCAGCAGTTGAGATGCTCTTGAGAGGTATTGCCTCTGGCCAACGTGTGCACATATCGACACATGTAAGGATAAATTGATGTCCTCTAGCCGACTTAATTCTAAAAGGACCGATAATATCTATTGCCATTTTTTGAAAAGGGCGAATAGGAATGTCAGCAGCCTGGATAGGCGCAGCATGTCGTGGTCCTTTAGATTTGACCTCCTGACATACTTTGCAAGAGCGACAGTACATTCGTATGTCCTTGCTCACAAATGGCCAAAAGAAAGCCGCAAGAACCCTCGACTTTGTACGGGAAAAACCCATATGTCCAGCACATTGCGAGTCATGAGCATGTTGCAATATTTGCAATCTCATGCTCTTAGGCACAAGAATTTGTGAATGAGTGGACGTAGTCGAGTCTTGTACCATACGTACAAGTACGCCGTTCTTCATAGAAATCCAAGATTTCCTATTAGTGTTCTGATTAGGATCACCTTTTTTTGCTAGAATGAAGAATTTTTGTAAAGAAGGATCTTCTTCTTGCAATTTGATAAATGAGTCACGTGTAATAGTCAAGTGACTATCTTGGTCATTTACTTCATCATTATTAGTTAATGAAGTTTGAGGTGGATCCAGAGCATGTGCTCTTGTGACCACCGCATTGGTAGCTTCAATGTTTTGCCCTTCCCAAACAGCAATCTGCTGTGGGGTACATTCCCTAACTCCGTGAATACGACCAATAATAAGGTCCGCAATAGGGTTTGGAAGTAGACACGCGTGGACCTCTCCCGTGAAGAAAGGAGTAGCAATGTGTATTATAGCAGTAGGATACTTTTCTAACGTGCCACCAAATGTGACACATTTGATGACTTTTCCTGTAGCACAGGATGGATCTACAAGAGATTGCCTAACGCCGACAGTAGTACATCCAGAATCAAACAACACTGAGACTGGATTACTATTTACTAGCCCCTTATGTAATATAAGAGAACCTCTCCCATCATGAGCAACATTAGCAGGAAGAGCGGGCAAAGGATGACCACAGCTTAGAGTACTAACGGTTTTCGGATCAAATAAAGTACTGCATTGGATACATTTATTTGCCCTACCAAAATCAAAAGATGAGCATCCGATAGCATTATGGTCTTTATCATTATTAACCTGTTTATCTGCTCCCTGAGATTCTTGTTGAACAGAGTTTGTCTGTTGATATCTTTTTCTCTTATGTTGCGATCTACCGCGACCATTATTGCCTCTGCAATTATCATTAAAGTCCCTACTGTAATTTTTATCCTGGTTTGAGTTCCAGTTTCCATAACTGTCATTACTATCTCTATGCTGTTGAGAACCTCTATTATCTTGGTATTGAGGTCTCTGCATAAAATATTTTCCTCTATACCGATTACCTTTGTGAAAATTTCTAAAGTTAACCGGAGTAGAATAACGTGTAGTATTAGGTTGTCTCCAGTTCTGGGAAGAAGAATCACCCTGGAATTGATCACTATGGTTCTGGGCATAATTACGATTACTCTTTTTATTGAAATTTTTCTGGCTACCCTGAAATTTACGCATAAAATTTGGGCCATAAGGTGCTGCCGAAGCAACTGGCAGACCTTCTTTCACCTTAGAGTTACTAATGGTTATGTGCGGATGCGCAGTAACATACTGGCTACAGTATTCTTCCATTTCTTTTATGTTTTTAGGCTTACGCTCATGAAGAAAAGATAGAAAAGCTTCATTAACAGAAGACATAACCTTATCTCTAAGTAGTAAATCCATAAGAGCTTCAAATGTATTTTCTGTCTTAGACAACTCAACCCATCGTAAAAAAGTAAGACGGATGCCTGAGATGAATTCAGAGAATTCAACTCCAGTTTCTGGTAACATGGTTTTAAATTTAAGACGATATCCGTCCTCGTTAAGTTGGTACTTCTTTAACAATGCCGCCCTGACAACCTCATAGTTGTTTTTGTCAGGCACATCTACCATACTCAACAAAGTCAAAGCATCACCTCTAAGTATCTTGGACAGATGATACACATATAATGTTTTATCTATATTATGCACATTACATGCACTTTCAAATCTATCTAGATAAAATGTTATATCATCGATTGAGGGATTAAATGCTGGTAGATTAAGCTTGAAATCCTTAGCATTAGTCTTATTTGACACCTTATTTGCATCATTAGCATTACCAGTGTTCAATAACTTTAACTTCTCTAACTCTAAAGCTAAGACTTTTTCATCATGTTCCATTTTTGCTTTTCTCTCATCAGCCTCTCTTTGTAACCTTCTTTCTTCAGCCTCAGCCTGTAACTTTCTTTCTTCAGCCTGGGCCTGTAACTTTTTTCCTTCAGCCTCTATTTCAAGTCTCTTATTTTCAGCTTCTTTTTCAAGTCTCTTATTTTCAGCTTCAGCCTGCGCCTGTAACTTTTTTTCTTCAGCTTCTTTTTCAAGTCTCTTATTTTCAGCTTCTCTTTTTTGTTTTTCCATTTCCATTTGAAATCTTTTTTCCTCCACCTGCATCTGCAGTTTCTTTTGTTCTATTTCAGCCTCTATTCTCTTTTGTTCAGTTTGTTCTTTCATTTTCTTTTCTTCCGACTTCAATGCCTTGGCATATTGAACAGTCGCAAATTCTTCTAATTTATCACCTGTCTTCCCAAGGGCTTTACCCTGCTCAATAAAGTACTCAAATGTAGACATGATGTCCAAAATGTGAGTACAGAACCTGAAATAATTAATTATCTTATTTCAATGTTAAATAGCAACAAGACTTAATAAAGTGCTTGTATAATCTCTATGTTGAACCCAATCTCTGTGGGAAACAGGAGTTGACACCAACTTGTATTATCAAATGTATAATAATATCACAAGTCACCTCTTAATTAACAGTGCACTACCCAAATCAGTGCATAACCATCAGTTATTTATCATAACTGCACTACAATAGTGCATAAGCAAAAAACACCAGTTTGTTATGATAAGTGCACTATAGACCAATAGTGCATGAGCATATATCAACAATAGTGAAAGCTAACTATGCAAGAACTATGTAAACAATAACAAGACAATGTAAACAATAACAAAGGTCACCAACAATGTAAACAATAACAAAGATCAAAGTCAATGTAAACAACAACAAAGATCAGAGTCAATGTAAACAATAACAAAGATCAGAGTCAATGTAAACAATAACAAAGATCAGAGTCAATGTAAACAATCAACAAAGATCAAACAATACGAAAACATTCGCATAAGTCAAATACACAAACAGCAAAACTAAAAAGAAATATGCGAAGATATGACTAACAAATGACGCTACAGTGTATACACAAAAATATACGTAAAGAACTGAATAATAGCAAAGGGGAGACCTACAAATACAAACAATCGAAATCGAAACTAAAAACACAAAGAAAGAGAGAAAAGAAAAAAGAAAAAAAAATATATATATACAAGAAACAAAAATAAAGCACAACTCGTCACAACTAAACAGATATAGCAACGATTGTCGCTAGCAAATTTCACTGTAGGAAATTCGCACAGTCCCTAACGAAAACGCTAACAGTAGAACCTCTGTGACGTGGTATCTTCTACTGCAAGACTCCGCCCAACCGAGAAAACCCGCTGAAATATAAACATATAAATATACAAATAACAAATAACATATAACATATAAACATGTATCATGAAAACAATAGGAGAAAGTGTGAAAGTACAGAAGGCTCAGTTAGAACATAAGGGCACAGTTCACAAACAAAACAGGCCACTTAACTTCTATAAATCCAGCGTCAGCACGGTGCAGAACAGGATGTAATCAGCATTCTGAGGATAATGATCCAACGTTGATTAACTTCTGCTCCCATAAACAGCCATGACGAAGGAAATGAGCTTCTAATACTGCAACAGTTGTTACGGCACTTGACCTTCTGAATCTTCTAAATTGATTTAACCGGCACTTGACCTTCTGAACCCGCAACAGTACCCCTGAGACCGGAACAGTTGTTACGGCACTTGTCCTTCTTTTCACCAGATCAGGAAATCCATTCGCTCGGTACTTGTCCTTCTAATTTTACATAAACTTCAATATTGCCGAGCAGCGCCGGGTAGTTTCAAAATCAGCAACTGTCAGAAAATCCGGATACTTTCAATAAAATTTCTTGTAAGGTGGTAGTTGATGCTGTAGTTGTATCTAGTATGATGATGATGTCTGGGTTTGCTGACCCCCTTGATAGCTGGAATCAGAGTGAACCAACCTATGGCCACCAAAA
Source organism: Oreohelix idahoensis (assembly GCA_024509875.1). Taxonomy (NCBI): domain Eukaryota; kingdom Metazoa; phylum Mollusca; class Gastropoda; order Stylommatophora; family Oreohelicidae; genus Oreohelix; species Oreohelix idahoensis. Next base: position 74,908 of record JAMPIV010022227.1, on the reverse strand, counting down.
ATGATATGGTGCGCCAAAATATCAGATGATAGAACCAGCTCTGGCCACCAAAAATGATAAGGGTGGATTTGTGCTGAAGTGGTAACTTGCCACCCTTATCGACACCTGGTGTTAAAGTGTAAGATGTAGGTGTCTTCTCTGATTTAGGATGTTGCTGTGTATGTGGTAGTGGAACAGTTCACAGGGTTATCACACAGGCAACATGACGTGTAGAGTCATAGAAAGGGTAACTTCGTTGTATAAGTTTCTTTCATTTATTGCACGCCACAAAACAGTCATGATACTTATGACATCAACATGGTTAACGAGTTCAGCAAGATGATATGGCACATTGAAAACAATTTCTGTAGTCAGCAATGATAGCTGTTGTATATATGCGTCATAAGACATCACAGTTCAATAGATTCAGAAATTCATCAATCATCGAGTGCTAGTTCGTGAAGCTGTATAAATAATAATAATTTCTATAACTTCTGCAACAGTGTCAGCTACAGATCTTCAATGTTCATAAACAATAATAAATGCTCCCATTCTGATGCTAGCAGATCAGTTGTATACAATAAGTCCGTTCACTGTCTGCACGTGAATAGCATACATGGGCTACAGGTCAGCTCGACCTTTATAATGTTCCTAAGTCTAACCATCTGACTTGGACGTGATCTCTGATATAACGAATCCTGGAACACAGACAACAGTCTTGTTGGTCTAGAGCGACCCATATATATTTAACTAGTTCAGGTATACAGATACCGGTGACTTAATCCTAGTCAAAGTACCTCTCCATTTTGCATCACACAGGCGAGCAAATAGGCGACAAAATGACGAACCTCTAGATGATAGCATAAAGTTCGATACAAGAGGAATTACCTTATTTCGGAAAATCAACCATGAACATATGCCTCCAGGCAGGCTGCATAATACTGGGAAATAGTCTAGTTAGCTAACTAACTCACTAAGACACTGTATTTCCCTCAGAGAATCACAAGACGCAGTTGCGTCTGCTCGCTTCTTAAACCATTTCTAAACTGCCCCAACTGGGCGGAACACACAGAACGAACTCCCGGTTTGACATGCGCAGAACGACAATCTCTGAGTTGCCGTTCACAATAAGACGATTCGAAGAACATTCGAGATAAAAGTCTTACACAGTCGCGCCTTTTATGGTCATGAAAAGAAGCGTTAAGAAAGGTTTCAGACATCTACCATAGTTGACTGATACTACCAAATAAGGAGATGTGGTCACGCTTCGTTCAAGAAATTATAGACCGAACGTGTCTCTATACAAGAGAAGGCAACTCCTAAAAAATTGTAGTTTCGATAACTCGGATTATGTCCCTTTGACCATAGAAAACATAATACACACTTCAGTCAAAAAAATGATCATACATATGAAAAAATGTTTATACAAACGAAAAATAATAATGATCCGTGCGTAACAACCACATAAAAAGTTTTGGTCTTGTTGACAGTGAAACAGGTTATGTGCTAAACTTGCTTACATATTTTGGATCAGACACCTCATATGATTCTTCAGTCAAAAGGAACTCTGCTGGTGCCAATTCCGTAAAATTTTTTGGAACACTGTTGTCTTGTCTGGGAACTGGCTATCACATTTATGCTGACAGGTGTGTCACAGATGGTTAGAATTGTCTGAAGTTAACCTGTCTGTTATTTTCCTATTTCATGTTACCACCCACTTATTCTGTCATTTTTTATTTTAACAGCTCTTATTGTCTCTCCGATTCTGTCAATCTTGCTAGAGTCCCATTTAGACACACCTCTTTGCACGTGCAAAGCGGCTGGATGTCTAACAATCTTTTCATGTTGGCATTCAGGGAAGTTAAAAGGGCCCTGGTATCTCCTATGGGTGGGGGAAAACAAGGAACTCTTTGCTACTCTAAGTTTCTCAGCGGCATTTCTTGCCGAAGAAGTCTCTATGTAGCGAGCGGCTAGTTTATGTGACCCCGATCGCTCTGAGAACTCTCGTTCTTTCATGTCTAGCCGCCTTCGATCCTTCATCCTGAACAGAGGCGAGCATCGAACGGGAGATCGTAAACACTCTTACGACTGTCTTATGTTTCATCCGCACACGTGCGGGAAAGCCTTCGTCGAACCCTGGCATTCTGTCTCATTATTTAAGTTCATGTCTCTATAATTCACCACGAGTTGTCAATTCGTGGATTTTGTCGTCTAGTGACGTTGTGGAGTTGAAAGCTAACAATAGTTAGAGAGTGTAAATCGGAATTCCTCGTTTTGGTAAGCACATTTACTTAGTCAATGTTTTTTCCTCTGGGTTTTTTTTTGTTTTTCCTTGGTAGATTAATAATAGAGAGCCAGGAGACTTTATTACTTTAATTCTTCCAATATATATATGGGTAGATAAATAACATAAGAGTTAGGAGACTTAATTACTGTATTTCTCTTAAAATATATGGCTTAATATAAAGTAATTGTTGGAGGTACAACTTCATTTCGCTAGCTACTAATTTTAACTTCACTAAGAATTACGGCAAGACTGAAGAGATATTTGACATTATATAAGTTGAAAACAGAAAGGGGGAGATGATTTATTTTATTGTGGTGTTGTATGTTCCATTTTTAATAGATGTATAATTAATTTTGTATAGAGTTTGATACTCATTTGATAGTAGTGTGTGTCATCGCCACATAAATTTTATAACGTTCAGTACAGTCCCAATTACAGATGTTGATGTGGGCACTTGTATTTACCCATGTCACGTTGTGAATGAGTAACCTGGATTTGCTTATAATGTCGGCATAATACAGAGTGTGCTAGAGGTCAGATGCGCGGGCCAGCCATCACAAGCAGGCCAGCCATCACGCCTGTGTGAAGCTACCTGTACTATTGCCTAGGCTTATCAGAGAGAAGGGGAGGAACTCAGATAGTGGGTTGGGATTTCTGTAATGAATGAGCGAGAGGAGGGAAAGACATGAGGAGGATGTGTTTGTTATTGTGATGAAGTGAGAGAAATTACTGTGTAGTGCACGCTAGTAATTACTATATTATGGTATAAACTTTTTCTTGACTCTTTATTTCAGCTCTGGTCCCAGGTACTGTGTTCTTTTTTCTTGGATCGGGCACTACGCAACCATCCAGAATTATTAGTAGCATGTAAATTCATGTGCCCTAAGTCTACGAGTACAGCAGTCTTCAGTAAATAGCCACTAGCCAGTCCATAGTGAATAATTTACTCACGGCATAGTACAAAGCACTAGCGCCTTTGGCTGATGCCATTGCCTTCCATTTTTTTAGCAACCTTGACCTACCCACTTACGCCCCATCATCGTGGAGTATTTTTACGCCAACACCCAGTAGAATCCAGCGATTTTTCCAGTCATCATTTTCTTTAGCAGAGGTGCCTACGCCTCGCATTGTTTCTGGATAACCTGATTTCCTAGCTGAAAGTCACTGATTTGCACTTGGAGAATATATATATTTTAATCAGTGCAAGAAATTCGCTCCAACCAGGGATACTGGTAGCTCGCTGAATTAGTGGTGGCCACCAGCGATATTAAGTGTGATTCTTGGGATTTATTTACCTGTTTCCAGTGGGAGCTTAATTCCATATTCCGAGGATTTAATACCTTAGGTGGAACAGTGATTTTATTCCTAGCAGAGTAGGAGAGTACCTGACAAGCTTTAGTGCCCTAAAAGGATTTGGCCGCTGTCATTGTTTTGATAGCTGGGGGCCTAACCCCTTTATTTGGACATTTTTTTAAGCGTGCCAGTAAGAGTGTGCGAAGGGGGGTAGCGAGGCGAGGTTTGGCATGTGTGCGTTTGAGCCTAGCCGTGTGATAAAGAGTGTGTTGACCATAACTTTTGTACTCTACGAATTTTATGTATCCCTGTAGCCGTCAGACACTGTGAAGGCATACAGGTGTAGTTTTTTTTTTCTTCATGCTGTGGTATCGTTTTTGTGTGTTGTTTAATAAACATAAAAACCTATCCTGTGGTCAGGATCTCTTCTTTTTATAACTGTCACTGTATGTCATAATGTTGTCTCTTACTGCCTTTAGGAGCATAGCAGATTGTCTTAGTAAAATAAGTTACAGTAGTCTGAAGACGTGGCCCAACCACGCTTCAGAAGTCATATCTCTTCTCATAATTTCATTAGTGACTATTCTCACCTATTTTTACATCTTTGCATTCATACTCTGTCTGAACTCAGACATAATCTATTCACAGATTATATACTACTGTGACAAGGTGGTATACTACAAAACTGTTAGTAAATGAAATGCTTAAATGGAAACAATGTTACATTGGAACACTTCAAGCGAACAGAGTCGGATTCCCGCAGCAGCTGAGGTCTTTGAACCTAAAACATATGGAGACTAAGTATTATATCAATTCGGAGCAAAGGATGCTAGTTGCTGCTTAGAAGGACAAAAAAGCTAAAAAACCTGTCACAATTATTACCACAAATGGGTCTGCTGTGCGTGTCATGGTGAATGGAAAGGAGAAACCTCTTATCATTCATGAATATAACCATAAAATGAATGGTTGCGACAAGGCAGATCAGATAATAGGGTATTATAGCTTCTTCAACAGAAAATTCTTGAAGTGGTGGAAGAAGATTTTTTTTGAGATATTAGAAATAGCCACCTGTAACGCTTAGACCTATATGTTGTACAAATAGACAAGACCAGTTGGAGTTGGAAAATCGCAGCTTACATTAAAGTTGTTCAAACAAACACTGATAAGAGAATTATGTGCTTCTGCGGCATCCTCAATGCCTGAAATCAGCCGCATGCTAAATCCTCCAAGGCCAAGTAAATTATCAGATAACCCATTGTAAAGACTGGAGGGTACAAAACATATAATGCAAAGAAGCACCAATTTCAATAGGTGTAAAGTGTGCAGTACACCTGACGACAGGAGAAGGACAAACTATTATTGTGCAGGATGCACTGGCCACCCCCAACTGCACAAGATGAATGTTTCATGAAATGGCACACTAAAGTTAAGTTGTAAATATCTCTAATTTTGTATGTAAGTAGTGTTCTTTGTGACAGCAGTTCAGCATGTATGAGGGGCGTTCAGAAAGTAATGCACCACATCGTTTTTCTCAGGAGCTGTTTATTCAAAAAGCATGAAACTTATACACAATATACATGGATATGTCATGTAAACATCGGTATTATTCAACATAATCCCCATCAACTTGTACTGCTTTATGCCAGCGCGAAACAAGTGCATGTATTCCTAGCCTGTACCAGATTTTGTCTTGATCATGTAGCCATTTCTTCGCTGCATGAATCACTCCTTCATCATCTTCAAACCTTGTCCCACGGAGTGCATCTTTAAGTGGACCAAATAGATGAAAATCAGAGGGTGCCAAATCAGGACTGTAGGGTGGATGGGGTAGTACAGTCCAACCCAATTTGGTGATTGCTTCCCGTGTTGCCAGACTTGTGTGAGGTCGCGCATTGTCGTGAAGGAGAAGCACAACTGTTGGATTCTTGTGCGGCCGAATTCTGCGAAAACGTTGATTGAGTTTTTTCAATGTCTTAATGTAAGCTTGCGAATTGATTGCCTCTCCTCTTGGCATAACGTCCACAAGAATTACACCTTCAATGTCCCAAAAGACAGTGATCATGACCTTTCCAGCTGAAGGAATTGTCTTGAATTTGTTTCTTCTTGGTGATTGCGGATGATGCCACTGCATTGACTGTCTTTTTTGTCTCAGGTTTAAAATGATGTGCCCAGGTTTCGTCACCTGTAACGATCTTAGCAAAAAAGTTCTCTCCATCAGCATTGAAACGCTCCAACAATTCAGAAGAAATTGCTTTCCTTTGCAATCAGTGGTCATTTGTGAGACTTCGAGGAACCCATCTTGCGCACACCTTAGAAAATCTGAGAGTTTTTATAACTGCATTTGCACTACCAATGCTGACTGACAGCTGTAAGGCCAATTGTTAACTAGTGATTCGCCTATCAGTAAGAATAATGCCCTCAGTGCATTTCAACATTTCTGCGTTGGTGGCTGTGGCAGGATGACCACAGCGCGGCTGATCAAGCAGCTCCGTATCTCCACTTCCTGATTCTTTGATTCTCTGAACCCAGCGACTGACTGTACTCCTGTCGACTGCAAAACTTCCATACACATCACATAGACGCTCGTGAATGTTCACAACAGTTTCCTTCTCTGCAACGAGAAATTCTATCACAATTCGCTGCTTATAACGCAAGTTGCTAACACGCTCCATTTCAACGGTTTAGGGCAGCCGTATTATTTGGCCGGTTGTGGTGCAATTTGGTGCACACAATTGGCACATGCCATATTTGAAGTGTGCAAAATTTCATGCTTCTATCTTCATTATTAGCTGAGAAAAACGATGTGGTGCATTACTTTCTGAACGCCCCTCGTATATCACATTTTGTGTTCTTTTTCAATTATTTTCTGGATGACACATGGAGAGTGGTTGGTGTATAAACTTGATGTGTGATTTATTTCCAACATGGATGTAGTTTACAATGATTTCTATCTTGGATAACACAACTGATGGATTAGCTGTCTTCAATTGGTAAGTCTGATATGTGTTTGTTTTGTTTTTGTTTAGTAGAATTGTTTCTACATCATCTCTAACTACTTTAGAAATTCATTAAATTTTGTAATTTATAAAATTAAAATATTCAGAATCCTCATTCAATTTCCTTTTCAAATATATATAACATGACTATATTTGTTAAAAACTTTGAAATAACTGACACTTGCATGGTAACACTATATGAAAAGCATGAGTCGCAGAAAATTTGTGACAATAGAGTGTATTTCCTTTTCTTGAAGCCAAATGAAAAGTAGTTAGAGTATAAACTTGAACTATATTTGTTTTATTTCCAAAATGGATGTAGTTTACAAAAATTTGTATCTTGGATAACACAACTGATGGATTAGATGTCTGAGTGGGTAATTCTGATATGTTTTGGTTTTTTTTGTCAAATTTTTTTCTGCCAAGTCTCCAACTATTTTATACTCATAAAAAAATGTGTAAATTTATAAACTGAGCATATTCAGAATCCTCATTCAATTTCCTTTTCAAATATATATAACATGACTATATTTGTTAAAAACTTTGAAATAACTGACACCTGCATGGTAACATTATATGAAAAACCTGAGTCGCAAAAAATTCCTTGTGTAAAACATGGGAAAACTGCTACATCCTCAAAGAGTTAATGAATAAACACATATAAAAGGAGAGAAGCAAAAACTGGGACATTCGTTTCAGGTCTACAATTTACCAGGACTCACAAAGCGGGAATATCCAGGAAAAACCTAGAAGCACTATTTGTTTTGCTGAATTTCCACTCCTTTCTCTAAGTGTGTTTTTTTTTTTCAGCATTACCCCAATGATATATTAAGATCATTTGTAAGGCCTTCCCAACCGGAAAGATCTCCAATTTCAGGGCAGAAGCTATGGCACCACTGCAAGCTTTGAAAACTCTCACCATATCAGAACAGCAGCCACCAGCTAAGAAAGTAATCTTCACTGACGGTGGATCACTACTGGAATCAATACAGAACACCAGAAATGAAAACATGATGCATGATTAGATCTGAGCTTAACATCATCCAAAGGTTATTAACCACTGCCCTTCAGTGATTACCCTACCATTGTGGAATTAGTGGAAGTGAGAGAGCAGGTGCTCTATCTAGAAGTGGCAGTAAAATGGAACAATTCAGTCACCCATCGCCCTATCTAGAAGCTAAAACCATCATTCACAACAAGTACAAATACCAGTGGAAGGAGGAAGGTGATATATACTTCTTCTTCATCCTGAAAAGGATGTTGGTTGCGTTGTGTCCGTTTTCAGCGAAGCTGCGATATTTGCGCCTTCGGCCAACACATCCAACTTCAGCGCAGCATTTTTGGGACCAGGTTAGCCTTCCCTCTTCAATCCCTACTCATTCAGCCAGACTGCAGTAATGCAGCCTGTTTCCAGGACCACCACTTGGAGGTGGAGTAGGGTCTTGGTCAGCTCTAGCTCGCTGACCCTGACGCAAGCAGACTAGCTATGGGTCGCTAACTGCATTCCTCACTGTTGACGCGTTTTAGGTCCCGGTGATATATACAACAGAGATGAACCAATCCACCAACTTAACATACACTAGCAGACCATCATTTTCCACCTGAGAACTGGCCACTGCAGATTACTTGGCCACTTCTATCGCCTCAGGATATCTCATACAGATGGATGTCCATGTGGAACTGGAATCCAGACTCCCGAACACATTTTCAAAAACTGCCCAATCTATGATGGCCCATGACGTCTGACCTGGCCAGGGGGTGCTGTGCTCAAGCAGAAGCTATGGGGCTGCCGCAGTAACCTGGAAAATACTGGACTTCATCCTGGCAATAGGCCTGCAGATTTAGCATGACTACAAATTGAACGCTGAAGAATGCCCTGGTGATGACACTCATTATCATGTGGTCATTTCATTCCCTTAAATTCCTGTTCAACCACTGGATCTTTGTAGTCAAACTTATCATAACTAATGATCAATAGTCAATGCGCCATGAAAAACTTGTGAGGCCTGCATGCTCTTTTAATGGGCATTCAATTAATCTTTAAAGATGCAATGTGTCCCTTTCTGTATTTTCCCGAAAAGGTGGTTGTTTCAGATGTTTGAGCAAGATAATTAGTAAACAGGGGATGTGACAAATTATATGAATTGTAATTTATGTGAAACAAAAGAATAAACAATTTGAACTAATCAAATTTATCGTAGTTTGATTTTTACATTTCCAACAATGGAAGATGAGAAGGCATCAGATTAAGCTGGGAGAACAGGTCCTGGAGCAGGTCGACCACTTTAAATACCTCGGAGCTGTCATAGACCAGAAGGGGGGCATCAAAGCGGAGTTTGCTACTTGAAGAGCAGCAGCTGGGAGACTATTTCAGACCATAAATCGAGGACTCCTCAGCAAAAGAGAAGTTATTAAGAAGACGAAGATGACTGTATAACCGCTCCACCTATGTCCCAGTCTTGACGTAAGGATGCGAGTCATGGGCAATGACTACAACCCACAAAAGCCAGATCCAAACCTCAGAAATGAGGTATCTGAGGAAGGTGGTTGAAGAAACAAGAGACATGGTCAACAACCAGACGATACGTCAAGGCCTAAAGACCCAACCCCTGCAGACCCAAGTAGAACAGTCTCAACTGAGATGGTTTGGCCATGTCTGCTGAATGGGAGAAGATCTGCTACCACGACAAGCATGGGGAAACTAAGAGCCAGGGATCCAGACCTCCAGGATGACCCAAAGTCTGCTGGGAGGACAACATCAGACAATCTTTGAAGGACCAAGGACTAGAATGGAATCAGGCCAGGAGGAAGACAGCCAATATGATAGTTTGGCGCTCCCTCTTTCAAACCTCTACACCTCACAGTGGAAGAGGAACGACTAAGTAAGTAAGTACATTATTAAAAGACCCCAAGCAAAGCTGGGTGCTTAAAGCTAGTATTCAAATTAGCTGACATTTTTTTTTAAAACAAATATTCTAATTACCACTAAAGTTTGACATAAAAAGAAATAAAGTAAATACACTCACTGCTGGCGATGGATTTATAGTAAGGCCCGCTTTTCAGCATTTCGCCAATATGGTGGTATACATGTTTATTATGTTTGGCATTTGTTCTGTTCCATTTCGGCATTTTATTACGCTCTGAGCAGCTGAAGGATCCCATTACACGCCCCTTGAGGCATATTGGGAATATGGTGTTAGGCCAAACTTTTCATGACCATCGGCACACTAGAGGTGATGTGGTCAGCATCACACCGGCCACCTTAACCTTCTCAGAGTTGCTCTGGTACCCAATTTTTTAGGCTGGGTAGACCCCCGAGCCGTTTGCAGTCTAAAAAATCCCACCTCAACTGGGGATCGAACAATGGACCACCGAGCTAGGAAGCCACTGCGCTACCGCGGCTCCTCTGAGCAGCTGAGTCCAAGGTAATTTAAGTCTGTTTACAACATGGGTGTGCTCAGCATCACTCTGTATTCTGGCAAGTTTCCAAACTTTAAAATATTTATTATAATATATGTTTTTCATTAATTACAATTGCATCTAAGTGTAGTATAGATAGAAAGGGGAGACGTAATCCTATTACTTTAAATACTGTATATTCATTTTACTTCCGTACCATTTTTTAGGTCTAAATCTATTGCGCACTTAATATTTGATAGGGTAAGCATGTTGTTAGGATTTAAATGCATTTGCAAGTTAAATAAGGCTATGTTCCACTTTCAGATGACTTCCGCTTTTCGGTGGGGTCCTGGAACCTAACCTGCTGTATCATGTGTCAAGGAGTGTCAGTGGTTTAACGGTTAGCATGGTTGCTTTCCAAGTAACAGATCTGGGTTTGAGCCCTGGCTGAGGTACAACCTTTTATTTTTAATTCAGTCAGCAGTCTTTGGTATTAACAGTAAATTTAAAATAAAAAAAACACACGAAAAATTGTAACATGGGGGAGGGGGGGGTGCACACCTCTTATATAATACAACTACATTATTCAACAGACTTCACAGTTTTGTCATCATTTTATAAGTGCAGAGTTTTTCTTCTTTAAAGTTTCCAAGTGTCTATGTGTGTTGATGGGTATAATTGTTTGGCAGAAGGTAAATAGGAATGGAAAGGAAGATAGTGAACACAGGAGAAATGGCGCCATACCACAGTTGTTTCTAGTCATTTCTTGATGGGATACTTTCTCGTAATCTAATAATGTACCGTTAGTTAGTTTTTTGTTTTTTTCCGCATCAAGAAATAATAATTTTCACAGAAAATAAACACAGGTCTTTTGCCTGTTAAAACAGGAAATAGTACATTTTAAAAGACACATTTGTTTGGATTCTGTCATGGGTATGTGTCTGAATCTGCATAAAATATTGAAAGGACGGCAGAAAAAAATTAAAACACTGTCTGGAAATGGAAAATCAAACTTGTTTCGTTTGGACTGCCAACCAACTACAAACCTTCTGTGCTCTATGGAGGTCTGATGTGCATATTGTCGGTCAGGTATATAACATGTACAAATACAATGAAGTGCACTTAATTTGAAGAATGATAATATGAAATTAGTTGGACTTGATCTGAAGCTTTGAACATGCTCCTGCATCAATTCTATATGTGTATATTTTTAACCAAATATACAAGCCTACATATTAGAGCACCAGACTGGCTAAGCAGTTAGAGCGCTTTCCTCTAGTTACCTGGTTCCTAGTATGATGAAGTCTCTAACACGGTGCTTCTTAACCAGGCGTGCAAGACTCACCTTCCGGGGGTGAGACTCGCCAGATATTTTAGAATGCAAATCATCATAAACAATATATAATACACAGCACTCACATGTATTGTTAAAACATAGAAATCGACAATATGAATTAGATACGGAACGTTAATCACATTCTGTAAATAACATTTTCTCAAAATAAACTTTTATCTCATGAAAAAATTTCTGGCATGTTTTGCGAGCTAGGGGTCTGAGGGTTCTTAAGATGATGTAAAGGGGTGCTAAGCCTCTTAAGATGCTGTAAAGGGGTGCTAAGCCTCTTAAGATGCTGTAAAGGGGTGCGAGGCTTCTTAAGATGTGTTAAAGGGGTGAAGGACCTCTAAAAGGTTAAGAAACACTGCTCTCACATTTCACTCTCCAATAGCAGTATCTGCCATGTGACCATTTTTCTTCTTGCCATAAATAATAGTTCTTATTAATGACATAGATTATAATTCCAAGTTCGCAAAGCCCCTTCCATTGGTTAATAATCTCTTAATTCGAAGAATTATCCAGCATCACTTAACTCTTTGACTCCACAATTATTTTCCACCCTGTCTCGTAATTTTAATTCATGGTAGACTAAAAACAACGCTCAGAGAGTTGTTTTGGCACGGGAGTCAAATCTTACCAACACTCTGAGTGTTGTTCCAGAGTCAAAGAGTTAAATTGGGCAAAAATGCAATGTGATACACAAAGTTCGGTCACATCCTGTCTGACTGATAATCACATCGATCGGTCTTGTTAGGAACTTCTGTAAAATTCTTTCATCTATTGACCAGTCCATTCCAGGGATAAAAGTTTATCTAAATTAAAGATTTTAATCCTTGTTTTCCTTTGCTAAGTTCTGCCTAGTTAATGGGTAGAAATGAAGCACAGTGGGCCAACTGTTCGATACTGCCTTAAAAAAGAATTCAAAGACGCAGTAAAAAGGGGTAATGGTTAGGAATCCCAAAGTTAACCCTAACGACGCTAGCAACTTACTGGGATGGTATCAAAGAAGATGGCCCGCTGTGCTTCATTTCAGCCGTTAAATGCAGACCTCGTCGTAACTGGCGGCTGCTTAACAGTATAGTACGGCCTACACTGTTACATTTATTAAAACTTGTGTTATATAAAATTTATTAAACCAATTATGGCCAGCTTTAAAAAAATTTACAAAACAAAAGAGTCTGGAGGAAAAGTACACCATTTGCCTTACTGAACAAGGCAGAGCAATAAAATGCAAATGGTTAAAGACCTGTTGATTAAGCACATCCAAACAAATTAACTACCAGACAATCGTGGATATGTACAAAAGAGGGAATCTGCTCCAAAACCAGCATAGTGCAAAGTTGCGTTTTTGAACATAATTCAAATAGACCTAGCTTAGGCCTATAGGTTAATTCGAACCTTTCAATAATGCACATTTCAGGCTTGAATTTAGGGTAGGCTACTTTGCTGTCTAGGGGCCTATTCAAAATGATTTGTAAACTGCCTCTGTGATTATACAGATATCTGCACAAATAGGCTCCTTCACAATACTTAACACCAGGGTGCTTTCTGTTGCCAAAGCTATGAATAACAGTAACACAGCTCTTTTACCTTGTCACCACCTTTCATTATAAATGGTTCTACAAACTACGTAGGCTAGGCCTATAGCTACTGGCCTGTCCATCCATTACGGTGCATACCTAAGTGTCCTTAGTTCTATGTTTATTATTTCTTCGTTACATTTCTGATGTGTGAATCATGAACGATTAGTTCTCATACTAAACACAACACTAGTCATGCTGATCCTGTCTTACGACATTTTAGTTAGCTTAAGATTATGAAATGGCATTTCCGTACAAAGCTCTCTATTTCAACTTTGAACATCCAAATCAGACCATGTCTGTTCATTAATTTCTGCTAGCAAAACAATGATTAATTAGTGAATTAAGTCGTAGGCTTTTGCACAAAACAATATTTTTATTCACTCTTCGACCCGAAATTAGGCCACTGCCTCTGTAAGACAAACCTCGGGCTGTCGCAGCTCCCGTTTGTAAAATTCATGATGGTGTTTCAGTAGGCTACAGTCTTCTCAACGACAAATATTCCCCTGCTATTTTGCTACCACTGTAATGTCGCAGACCTGTATTCCATCACCATGCTTGATTGTTGTGATTCGCCAGTGAGTTCTTACCAATTACGTACTTTTCGTCACACTGCAACTGGAGTGGATAAATTTGTAGAATACGTAGTCGCCACGTCAAAATACACCATCAGCGTCACAAGGGAAAACAACAAGGCCGTTCTACTTGGTAATATTTAGATATTAATACACGGAATAAGCCTGATTGGTCACAATTTGACGAATGACGTCAATAACATCTGTGCTGACGCTTGCAAACTATAAATACACATTTAAATTGCGCTCATGCTTTCAAAATCAAATAGTAGTGTGTTAACACTTTCTGAAATTCTTATAAAAATAGAGTAATTGTATATAAATTTAACATTATTCGGACTTACAGTGTTCCATTTTATTATTACATATAACTTCAACGGTCTCTCTTTTTTACCGCGGTAGTTTACATCAAAACAAAATCTGAATGTTCTAAGGTGCGGTGGTTCTTCTTCGTTCTCACTCATGTAAAGTTTACATTGTAAACATCTAAATCTCAAAAAGTTGGTCTGTCTCAGGCTCCTCTTATCGCCAATTTCTTCCTCAAATGGGCTGGTGAAGTCCGTGCTGTCAGTGTGCTCCTCTCGTGGAGCTGACCGTCTCGGATCACATGTTCTACTCTTCGCTTATCTTGCCGAACATGGACATTTTTATTTTACAGAAAAAAAATATTCAGTTCAACCCTTGATGGGTTATAATTAGGATTTATAGTGTAGTTAATTCAAGATAATAATTTTAATTTCGATATCAAAATATGGTATCATCGCCCCACTACACTCAGTCCAAATAGAGTACCGGTAAATCAAAACTGTAAAATTGTCTTAGTGTGCCTGTGTGTGTCATCCCTTTTACACACAAAAATAAAAACACGCACACAAAACAGTCTCTCACAGCTGCCATTAACAAGGGGCAGAAAGGTGTTATGCAAAATCTTCCCATCTAGTAAGAACGCATGCGCAACGTCATAGCGGGTAGACGGTGGAAATGGGTTGGCCACATCCTCAGAAGAGATCCTGATACCGTCACAAGAAGTCATGCTGTTGACTCCAGAAGGAAAGCGAAAGCAAGACCTGCCAAAAACCACCTGACGGATAACTGTGGTGGCAGAGATGCTAAGCATGAACCAGAGCTGGGGCACCACACGAAAGATAGCTGCTGACCGAGTGGAGATAGTTTGTTCCTGCCCTACCAGATTGCTTTGTCAGAAATGGCCTGTTCTCAGTCTGAAATGTATCATTAAATCTCTCTTGATCAGTGAGGTGCGATTTATGTTCATCTCCGTCACATGCATGCAGTGAGTGGGCACAAAGTGTATCATTTTAATTGATCTTAATTTCGAATGATGAACATCTGACTTCCAACCAAAGCCGGCTTAAGAGTACTTTGAGGTCCACAGTAAAACTTGGGCCTTCTATATAATATACAGGTTGCCATAAATGTATCTGTATTTTGTTGCTTTGTCATTATAAAATTCAGATATTACAACAAAATACAGATAGCTTTCAGAGTACACATTTTTTGCATGACTCAGAGCTTAAAATTCTATTTTATTTACTAATTTTTTTTTAGCGCGAGTTGTAAACATAATACATCTTTTATAAACTGACGTCCACTTCCTTTCCTCACTCAGGGATGTCTTCATTTGTGTGAGCAATCAAGTTTATTTCAGGTCAGCTGGCACAATCGCATAGAAAGTCGGCTGCAGTGAATATCAAACGTCTTTAGAACTTGCCGCTATGGTACACTCAGTTAGACTCTTTCATGTCCATCTCCCTCATGTTATCTTCCTACTTATAGTGCTTTCTTCCTCTTGCACATTTTCATTAAAATTTTCCAGCAAGGTGTTTAGCTTGGAACTAATAGCTTCCAATTAGGTTTATAAATAAACAAACAACACACAAAAGTATGTTATCAGGCACTCCGTGAGAAATAAAGAAGTAGAAGACTAAACAACAGAAAAATAACAGAAGTGACGCGCTTACCGGGAATCGAACCAGGACCTTCCGAACGGCACCCACAGCCTAGCCACGGTAGCGAATTGCCACTATCCACTCTGCCAGATAAGCACTAGGTTTGCAAGTTTGTTCAATCTACTCATGTTTGTTATGTGATCTCCTCACACTTCAGTTTTTAATAAATGTTGATATACACAGTTTCTGGATCCATATGTCGTGACAGAACTCATAGAGAGAAATGAAGTAAACGTATACATCAAGGGGATTTTGTTATTGTTGTTTAACTAGGGTTGCTGGGAATTTTGCTCCTTTGCAGCCAATACCTAGTTGGAGATTCCTTTGTATTATCTACACTGTAGATCTAGGCTTTTCCTGTGCCTTTTCTGCCATTCCGAAACGTGTTGAAGTGAAGTCATGAGCTCCAGTATCTCCAACTTGGTTGCATTTAAAGTATCATCCCATCTGGTCCCAAGCTAAGAGGAAGAAGCATGTATCATACTGTCCATTCCCCGCCATCCAATGGGGTCTTTCCAATTATGCAGAGACAAAATGCTCTGGTTACGGGCTCTCCCAAGGAATCGTCATGTCCTAGACAGAGCCACTTCTCAGCTCCCCCTGCCTATCATTGGGTCTATAGTGAGACTTTCCTGCATACAAGCAACCAGGTAAAAACCAGTTACGTGTGGGGCTCAAGTGACTCCCCCAAGCTTAGTGTCCAATGCTGGGTTTTCAATACGTATCACCACAGGGGGAATCCCTGAAAGTGTATGGATTATTTCAAGAGTAAATGAGGGTGTAATTAGCCTAACCGACAGAGGTTCACATCCAAATCTACATACTAAAGCATTGGGTGTAGCTGGTGGTCATGCGTAAAGGGGATTTTTTTTTTAAAAAGACAGTAAACGGATATCACAGGGCAGTAAAGCTTATTTACTTACTTAGTCGTTCCTTGTCTACCTTGGGGTATAGAGATTTTCCAGGAAGAGCATCATACGAGGGGCGTTCAGAAAGTAATGCACCACATCGTTTTTCTCAGCTAATAATGAAGAAATAAGCATGAAACTTTGCGCACTTCAAATATGGCATGTTCCAATTGTGTGCACCAAATTGCACCGCAACCAGCCAAATAATACGGCTGCCCTAAACTGTTAAAATGGAGCGTGTTAGCAACTTGCGTTATAAGCAGCGAATTGTGATAGAATTTCTCGTTGCAGAGAAGGAAACTGTTGTGAACATTCACAAGCGTCTATGGGATGTGAATGGGAGTTTTGCAGTCGACAGGAGTACAGTCAGTCGCTGGGTTCAGAGAATCAAAGAATCAGGAAGAGGAGATACGGAGCTGCTTGATCGGCCGCGCTGTGGACGTCCTGCCACAGCCACCAACGCAGAAATGTTGAAATGCACTGAGGGCATTATTCTTACTGATAGGCGAATCACTACTCAACAATTAGCCTTACAGCTGTCAGTCAGCATTGGTAGTGCAAATGCAGTTATAAAAGCTCTCGGATTTTCTAAGGTTTGCGCAAGATGGGTTCCTCGAAGTCTCACAAATGACCACCGATTGCAAAGGAAAGCAATTTCTTCTGAATTGTTGGAGCGTTTCAATGCTGATGGAGAGAACATTTTGGCTAAGATCGTTACAGGTGACGAAACCTGGGCACATCAATTTGAACCTGAGACAAAAAGACAGTCAATGCAGTGGCATCAACCGCAATCACCACGAAGAAAGAAATTCAAGACAATTCCTTCAGCTGGAAAGGTCATGATCACTGTCTTTTGGGACATTGAAGGTGTAATTCTTGTGGACGTTATGCCAAGAGGAGAGACAATCAATTCGCAAGCTTACATTAAGACATTGAAAAAACTAAATCAACGTTTTCGCAGAGTTCGGCCGCACAAGAATCCATCAGACCTGCTTCTCCTTCCCGACAATGCGCGACCTCACACAAGTCTGGCAACACGGGAAGCAATCACCAAATTGGGTTGGACTGTACTACCCCATCCACCCTATAGTCCCGATTTGGCACCCTCTGATTTTCATCTATTTGGTCCACTTAAAGATGCACTCCGTGGGACAAGGTTTGAAGATGATGAATGTCAGAGAGTTTATTGATCGTAAATTGCCTATATCTTCTTCTTTTTCTTTCACCCGTATCCTCTATTTATTATCACTCTTTTATCCTTTTTGTGTTTTTCGCATTCGTTCGTTTGCGACTATATACATTACTATTTTCCCATTCTAACGTTTACCTGTTTCTTTTCTCAAAACTGAGAACGCAGTTATGACGTAACGTGTCAGCCCCTACACGAGACGCAGAGTGTTAGAATGCATTCCGTCAGACAGGGGAGCAGACAGCTGTCTACAGTTTCCCCTGGGACAGTGTTTCTTCGGCTAAGTTTCTGGGCCTGGAGTGTGAGAATTCACTCCGTCAGACATGATAAGGAGACATTTGTCTGGTAGTTTGCATCTGACATGTAGTTTCCAAGGTAGATTCTCAGTGTCAGGTGATATGACACTCACGCTCCAGGGCCAGTTTTGGCGTAAGGTGCGAGAAAGCAAAGTGTCAGTTATGGTTCTCAGGATGAGTTTCTCAGGGAGGTGTGAAAAACTGCTTCTGCACTGGAGACGAGTGGTCTGAGATTCGCAACTGACACGCGCCCTCTCGGTCAGTAGGTGGCAGTTACGGCATGCGTTTAGGTGTTAAACGTAAGGTGTTAAGGAAAGGGGAGGTTATTGCGTAGTTTATGGAAATAGTGGACATCTTTGTCTGGTGTTTCATATATACTGGAGGGAGTTAGATTTCATTTTCACTCAGTAACTTCGCAGTCAAGACTAGAACAAGCCTTCGTTCGAATTCTAGAATCTCTGTTAATAGAGATTTAGTATGATCGTAGTGGTTTAAGTTCTTAGTAGTTCTGTGTTGAGGTAAATCTTATATTATTTATCTAGTATTTTGTGAAGTGTTTAAAGTGTTAAATCGCTTATTTTATTTCACTAGTTAGATTTGGTGCAGAGCGCTTAATTTATATAGTCTGTATTATTTTATAGTGACGAGTTACAGTGGAAAACAGAAATTATATTTCTAGCTTAAACTCAGTCGGCTATTAAGGAATTTAATTTTACAGCTAAAATAATCAGACGAGTATAAATTTTTCTAACTAACTTATAATGCTAGATGCTTCATGAGTGGTGACGGAACACGTAGGTATTCCTAATTCATGATGATTGATTTTATGTATATAACTTATTTCACAGGAAAGTTTAAATGATAAGTCAAGCGGTACGCTTGCAGTTTAAAAATGTAAGTTATAATCCGAGTTCGTAGCATGTATAAGTATTTTATTTGTGGTTTTTCTTCCCTATTCAGTGAATACTGGGGTAACCCAAATTTTGCCGGCGTTTAGTACAGAGACATACCTGTGAGAAACATAAACATTTTTATCTTTTAACCACGTGGGTTTACAAGTTAACACCTGTCTGACAGTGCGTGTGTCTTCATAAATAGACAGAGTACAACTCTCACTAACGGGTTTTATTAAAGACTAACTGTTTTATACTGGGCCTTTGAGCCAGATCAGATTTTCCGCACAAACTCTATGTACAAATTTAGCCGTGGTGGCAAGTAACATATTCACGTCAGTAACATTCCGACGGAGTTTCGACTAGTGGTGTGGTGACCAAATATAGTCCTTTCCTGAAAGTAGACACCGATCTGACATTCCTCAATTCTAGAAACCTAAGCTATTGACACTGTGCTCGTTGTTAATGTTTCGTGCCTGGACAATTTTAATGTGATCTAAACAGACATCCGAAAAATAAGAACACCCAAGGAGTCGTTCCCGGAAGCAGAGAATTCATCCTGTCTTTTTGGAACTGGGGATTTCTTGGTCAAAGACTGCCCTTGACGAGTCTGTAGGTGAATGTCCTAAAAATTGTATTACCAGAAGTGGCTATCTAAGCTGTGAGTATGAACATGTGCACGTGTGCTCGGCTGAATGAATAAAGTGAATGCAGGACGGAGTGATTTTTTTATTGTTGTAATTGGGCACCCATTTTGCTATCTTAACTTTCTGTATGCAAGTATTGCTAATCATATTTCCCTTAAAATAGAGCAGAGATATCAAGTCTGTCCATACCTTAAGAAGGGGAAATATTAGGCCTAATCCTATGTATCCTTGTTTCCTTGGGGCTATCACTTTCTTCCAACAGGACTGTGGGCATACCTCGAGGGATAAGATCTAACTGTGGGTCTTTCATTTCTTGTAGCAATTCCTTGATTTTTTTATGACTATGTGTATATGCTTTGATGAAATTTCTATGTGTTGTGAAGAAATTTTAGATGATAATTAAAATTTCTCTTGAAATTAATCAGCATGTTGGTCAGCTCGTTCTAGAATATTTATATAATCATTTGTTATAGTTTTCCCAAGTCTGTACGTCTAACTGTCATCATATATGTGAGTGCACGTGAGTGGTTAGAGATACATATATATATATGTGTTTAGACTGTCTGACTTCTCGAAAGCTGTCGTAGAAGATAGGTGAGAGAGAGAAGATTTCTCGATCTCAGAGACAGCCTCTTAATCACATTCCACCATCTCACTCGTGGAAATCTATTGCTATTACTACTTCTCACTGTGACTATCACTTATTCTAATCTATTCAGAAGGGACCAACCCAAGTCATAATTCCCCTATCAAAAAATCTACGACAGAATGGTGGCTCGTTTTTCCGGGAATTGAACTCTAGTTCTGAGCAAATACGAATATCAGCTCGTTTGCAGGATTAATTTTCTTTATTCTGATATAGAGTAAGAGTGTGATGTCTTGTGAGTTTTGTACTTTTTAAAATAACTATCCCCTAGACATATCGATCTGTTTTATGGGCGTGCTGACCACACGGCTAATAATTGTTTTTTCCACAGCATTATTGAGCATTATACATTTTGTTTACATGTTGATTTTGTCGGAATATATGTTAATTAATGATTTTGTAATACTAAACGCTGGTAAAGTTTTGTGAGTGTATAACATTCACAGGGTTCTGAAGTAGTAGGTGTTTGAGCTAAGCTAAGGAGCGCGATCAGACTATACGTCCTGTAATTGCCTCCCTTACCCTAACTATCTTCAGGGGTGAACTTATAGTGGATTAAAAAAAAAATTAAGGGATTTTTTTCTCCTTAAAAATTTTTGCAATAATTATTTTGCTTCCACTGTAGTAACTTATTTTTCAGTGAGTAATCTTTACTACCATTTATTTGGCGTAGTCTTCTGCATTAGGTGCTTTATTGCCGATTAATAGCAGCGATAGTTAGATACTTTACTATTTTGGAGGAGGTATCCCAGGTTATAGAATATCATTTTATTTTCTTTTATTTTAGTATTTTCTCGTAAGTGGTAGGAACCAGTGCATTCTTTTCCCTATTTCTGTCTTGACTAAGTCTCAGCCACTGACTTATTATGGCAGAAAGGGCAAAGCTTAGACAACTCCTCAGAGACAAAGCGAGAGAAGAAGGTTTGGACGGAGAGGAAGCGAAAGCGTTTGTCAGAGAAGAACTTGAGAGATATGATGCGGAGAGGAAAGCAGCCGAAGCTAAAGAACAGAAGAAGATGGACGAGGAAATGGAAATCCGCAGGGCAAACGAAAGAGAGAAGGAGAGACAGCATGAGGAAAGAGAGAAGGAGAGACAGCATGAGAAGGAGAGAGAGGAGAGACAGCATGAGGAAAGAGAGAAGGAGAGACAGCTTGAGGAAAAAGGGAAACAGAGACAGCACGAGTTGGCGCTTAAAACTCTAGATTTTTAAAGTCGTGGTGCTGCCTCTACCTCCAGCAGTGGAGAGTCTTCTCATTCTTCCTTAACTGATCAAATTAACCCTCAATCTCTTCAACTCAACGCTATGTCCTTTGCTCTAGAATCTTTCCCTTGTCCTAATGAGAAGATTGACACATGGCTAGAAAAATTTGAGAAAATTGCAACCCTGTACGGTTTAGAGAGGTCGCGTTGGTGTATGAAACTTTCCCAGGCCCTCAAAGGTTCTGCTTATGATGTTTATTCTAAACTGGAAAGTGGCCAACAAGACAACTATGACTTGTTGAAGAAAGCGTTACTGGAGCGCTTTGAAATGAATGCGCGAAAGTTTCTGCACCTGTTTCGCAACAGCAGGAAGGAGAGCTCTGAAACTTTCCAGCAGTTTTCATCTCGTTTAAATGGATACTTGACAAAGTGCCTTGCGCTTTCTCAGCTCCCCTCTACCTATGAAGGTCTGGAGGAATTTGTTTTAACAGAACAAATAAAGAACACTTTGTCTGCTGATACCCGGAGATTTCTAGCTGAGCAGGGTGCAGAAAAGCTTGAAGACATCTTAGAAAAGTCTGAGCGATATCAAAATGCGCTGGCCGAACTGCCGGCCATAAAACGGAAACCGACAGAAGAGCATTTTCGAAAAAATAATCTAGACCAATCTTCTCATGCTTCTCATGCTTCTAATCAGAATAACCACAGAGAAACTGGACCTCAAAACCCCCCTCCTGAAAAATCCAAGTTCTACAAAAACAAGTACCCCAACCACAGTAAACAGTCTGATCAACCCGACCGCCCTACATGACAGCGCAGCCAAAAAGGACAAGGTGGCAAAGGGAAAACCCCTGAGCACGGGACTAATGATCAGAGTGAGAACACCGAGCCTAAACGCATCGGATGCTTGCTAACAGTCTCGCAAGGCGGAATTATTGACAGTGATTACCAACCTGTTGGGGATACACCCTCAACGCGAGGTACTGTTATTATGAACGGTTCTCAAACTTCTTGTTTATTTGACACGGGGCTTTCCTATGATTGCATTGTTGCCAGAAACCTGGTCAAACCCGGTGTCGCAGAGTGAAGATAATTTGCCTATTTGAATCTGTCTATCCTAAGTCTCTAAAAAAAAATGTTTCTCACGCACCTTAACCCAGGTGAAGCTTCGGTCAACCCGTTCACGTCTGTTAGGATTTTCCAGACTCGGCTGTCTAGAAATTTATGGCCTGTCTTCTTCCTCATTGTTATTACTTTGAGCTCGGAACCACCGCACGTACAAGTGACATTCAATATGCAAACTAATTTGCGGCGATACTTTTGGGCTATCGTGGGAACGTTTAAAATGTAGCGGGTAAAGCGAAAATAATTCTTTCTTTCTTTAAGAAACTAGTTTTTAGACTTCACTTGGTGATAAGCATACTGAAAGAGAAAGACGCACTTCTTAGTCTTGTAAAGTAAAACTGTGCATAGGGAGACTTGAGTTAAACACACAAAGTGCCCTCTAGTTTAACTTACAGACTATAAATTCCGGTGCGGGTATGTATTTGCTATTCCAGTATATAGACAATTAGCTCAAATATATAGAGATGATATATATTACTATCAGGGTGAAAGTCTAATGAAATATATTACTATCATGGTGAAAGTCTAATGAAATATATTACTATCATGGTGAAAGTCTAAGTGTATTATATAAACGGGTTTCCTTTACCATGTATGTATCATAAATGCTTACGAAAATTCATTTATTTTCACTGCTTGTATTTTAAAGCGATGTTATGTTACAATGTTTGTATCATTCATAATTTCAATGATCATTTTACTTTTCAATGTTTGTAATATTAATGTATGAACATATTATTATGAATGCTGGAAGGAATGAACGGTGGAAAGTAAAGAAGGATTCTCTAGCGCGCCCTCATGTGACCCTTGTTCTTGTGTATGTACATGGACTGGCCAGCTAATTCATTCACAGCAGACAGGAATGTTTAAGAATGGACTGACCTATTTTAGGAACCAGACGCATGCATGGATACCAACATGCCTACGCTGGACACTGCTTAAATTGTTTCTGTAGTAATCTGCGTGTTGCAGCAGAAGAGTAGTTACACATGTATTTTTGTTTTGTCTAACAGATTTATGCAGTGCAAGTCTTGTCTCTTATTGCTGAAAAGAGGTTACCTTGGGCCAATGGCCATATAGTCCTCGTCCACCAGTCACAATAATTCCCTTCAATTATTTCAAGTATTTCAAACATTCTCAACACCAAACCTACCATACTCCACCCATTTTAATCCCCCCCATCCCACCTTTGGAAGCAAATTCGTTATCTGTGGATATCGCATCAACTGTGGATACGTTACACCTTTCTTGGATTTATAAAAATCGTGTTCAGATTATGCGCCCTTTTGGATACCTTATTCGAACAGTGAAGTCGTTACACCAATCTTGGATTTATAAAATCGTGTTCAGATTCTGTGCCCTTTGTGGATACCTTATTCGAACAGTGAAGTTAATTTCAAGCATTGGATTACGTTATATTTTTCCAAGAGAACCCCAGGATATAAGTTGTTTCCAACATTCACACCAAAGGAACAAAGGAACAAACATTCATTTTCACACAAACAGTATTTCACATATTTTCCAGCAAAAGCCTATCAGGCCTGCAGGGAACCTTACTAACACAATTCATTCATAATCCTTGTTTTCACTATTGGTGTAATAATTTTTTTCTTCTCTAAAATCATCAAATTGTTGTGAGTTTGTTTTCTCGTGATAATCTTTATTATTTTTTTCTGTAAAATCCTTATTGATTTATTTACATTTCTAAATTGAAATAAATTGAGTTAACCTCGATAGGATTGTTCGTTCAGTTCAGACTACCAAATCCTCAATCTAACTTTACTTCTTTACCCTACTATTTGTGAGTGACACAGTGTGTGCAAAAGAGTAATATTGTCGCCAGAGAAAACAAGAAGAGCTGTGTGTGTGGTTTTCTTAGTGAAGAACTCACTGACTCAGCCTGTGCCTTCTGCCTATCTCTCTTGAGCACCACTATCACACGTCCGTGTTCACTATTGTCCATCACGACTATACAGCTGTCAAGCTTACCTACTATTAATTATATTTTCATGCGACACCCGGTCAAGAGACAGCAGAGACCGTCCAATTTTGTGGAGTTCGTAAGAGTGAAGCACCTACAGCGCTTCCCATCGCACTGGTGGAGATCCACTCTGAGTTTGTCAGAGGCGAGATCAAAGCGGCTGTTATGGATGACCCCATCTACCCTGTCATACTTGGCGGTAGATACGTGTTTATTGGGAAACCGGAAGAGCTGATTGTGGCAGCAGTAACTACAAGAGGGCAAACCACGAAGGAACGGGAGCCTGCCCCTAATTTGTTACCTATGGAACTTAAAGAAGCGCAACAAAAGGACCCTACCTTGGCACCCTGCTTTAGGAAACTGCCCATGGCTAAGGAACCCAGACAGCACGGGGACATTTTTTCTAAGGATGGCGTACTTTATCGCAGAACGGGCAAGCCTGACCAAGGTTACAACCAGCTCCTAGTACCGAAACAGTACAGAAGCCAAATCCTAGAAATGGGGCACTCTCTTCCCTTCAGCGGACATATGGGACAGAACGCCACCAACCAACGGATAACCACTCATTATTGGTGGCCAGGAGTAAATACTGAGATTATCAGGTATGTCAAATCCTGTGCCCAGTGCCAACGTGTGCCACCCAAGCAACGGGCACCCCCAGTCTCTTTGGGTGAAATGCCAATAGTGGGAACACCATTCGAACGGGTTGTGATCGACATTTTAGGACCCTTAGAAAGGACTAAAAGAAGGAACAGGTTTATCCTGACCTTAGTCGATACATGCACTTTATGGGCAGAAGCTATCCCGCTAACATGCGCAGATGCCAAGCATGTCGCAGAAGCCCTCGTGCAGATTTTCACTCGGTTGGGATTCCCTCAACAAGTGTTGATGGATAACGGATTTCCATACCGAAACCTGTTGATGTATGAGATCGTGAAGATCTTGAGGACCCAACACATCTACACAAAGCCTTATACTCCGGCCGGAAATTGGCTCGTGGAACGTGTTAACGAAAACCTCAACATGATGCTAAGTAAACTGGCACAAGTGAAACCTGAAGATTGGGATCTTTGTATTCCTGCAGCTGTATTTGGCTACAGAGAATCTCCTCATACTTCCACAGGATTTCCGCCAGCTACGCTTTTATTCGGCAAACCCATTAAGGGCCCGCTTGAAGCCTTACTTTGGTCGCTAACAGACCAGAAGGCTGATGAGACAGTTGTCTCAGCAAGTAAATATGTGTCGGATTTAAAGGAAAGGTTGAAACTAGGATGGGACCTAGCAACGACCAACTTTAAGCGAGCACGCACAAAGCACACTAACCGATACAGGAAAGTCGCGAAAGAGAGAGAACTGGAAGCAGGAGAGAAAGTTTTGGTGTTACTCCCTACCGGAAACAACCAACTGAAGATCGGATGGCAAGGGCCGTTTACCGTCCTGAAAAAGATTTCTAAGGCTAATTACCAGATCTCTATTCAAGGAAAGGAAAAGGTTTTCCATTTAAATCTGTTAAAGAGATACTTGGAAAAACCAGTGCCAACCTCCGACCATCTCCCGACGATCGCCAACACTGACGAAGATGACGATAGTGGCAGGGAAACTCCACTGCACACACACGAAATCTTTCACAAGTGTCAGAAGCGGCGACGCTCTTTCAAGCGCGCATGGGAGACATTCCAGAGAAAGGAAACTTTGGGAGGAGACGTGAGTAGGAATTGGAGAGAGATGGAGGGGGGAGATGAGAGGGAAGAAGACAGACACCCTGAAGCTACGGATATAGGAAATTTATTCCCATAACGTAGACATGGAGTGATTCCATATCTTAAAGGGGGGACGTTCTGTCACAGAGAGTTTATTGATCGTAAATTGCCTATATCTTCTTCTTTTTCTTTCACCCGTATTCTCTATTTATTATCACTCTTTTATCCTTTTTGTATTTTTCGCATTCGTTCGTTTGCGACTATATACATTACTATTTTCCCATTCTAACGTTTACCTGTTTCTTTTCTCAAAACTGAGAACGCAGTTATGACGTAACGTGTCAGCCCCTACACGAGACGCAGAGTGTTAGAATGCATTCCGTCAGACAGGGGAGCAGACAGCTGTCTACAGTTTCCCCTGGGACAGTATTTCTTCGGCTAAGTTTCTGGGCCTGAAGTGTGAGAATTCACTCCGTCAGACATGATAAGGAGACATTTGTCTGGTAGTTTGCATCTGACATGTAGTTTCCAAGGTAGATTCTCAGTGTCAGGTGATATGACACTCACGCTCCAGGGCCAGTTTTGGCGTAAGGTGCGAGAAAGCAAAGTGTCAGTTATGGTTCTCAGGATGAGTTTCTCGGGGAGGTGTGAAAAACTGCTTCTGCACTGGAGACGAGTTGTCTGAGATTCGCAACTGACACGCGCCCTCTCGGTCAGTAGGTGGCAGTTACGGCATGCGTTTAGGTGTTAAACGTAAGGTGTTAAGGAAAGGGGAGGCTATTGCATAGTTTATGGAAATAGTGGACATCTTTGTCTGGTGTTTCATATATACTGGAGGGAGTTAGATTTCATTTTCACTCAGTAACTTCGCAGTCAAGACTAGAACAAGCCTTCGTTCGAATTCTAGTATCTCTGTTAATAGAGATTTAGTATGATCGTAGTGGTTTAAGTTCTTAGTAGTTCTGTGTTGAGGTAAATCTTATATTATTTATCTAGTATTTTGTGAAGTGTTTAAAATGTTAAATCGCTTATTTTATTTCACTAGTTAGATTTGGTGCAGAGCGCTTAATTTATATAGTCTGTATTATTTTATAGTGACGAGTTACAGTGGAAAACAGAAATTATATTTCTAGCTTAAACTCAGTCGGCTATTAAGGAATTTAATTTTACAGCTAAAATAATCAGACGAGTATAAATTTTTCTAACTAACTTATAATGCTAGATGCTTCATGAGTGGTGACGGAACACGTAGGTATTCCTAATTCATGATGATTGATTTTATGTATATAACTTATTTCACAGGAAAGTTTAAATGATAAGTCAAGCGGTACGCTTGCAGTTTAAAAATGTAAGTTATAATCCGAGTTCGTAGCATGTATAAGTATTTTATTTGTGGTTTTTCTTCCCTATGCAGTGAAAACTGGGGTTAACCCAAATTTTGCCGGCGTTTAGTACAGAGACATACCTGTGAGAAACATAAACATTTTTATCTTTTAACCACGTGGGTTTACAAGTTAACACCTGTCTGACAGTACGTGTGTCTTCATAAATAGACAGAGTACAACTCTCACTAACGGGTTTTATTAAAGACTAACTGTTTTATACTGGGCCTTTGAGCCAGATCAGATTTTCTGCACAAACTCTATGTACAAATTTAGCCGTGGTGGCAAGTAACATATTCACGTCAGTAACATTCCGACGGAGTTTCGACTAGTGGTGTGGTGACCAAATATAGTCCTTTCCTGAAAGTAGACACCGATCTGACATTCCTCAATTCTAGAAACCTAAGCTATTGACACTGTGCTCGTTGTTAATATTTCGTGCCTGGACAATTTTAATGTGACCTAAACAGACATCCGAAAAATAAGAACACCCAAAGAGTCGTTCCCGGAAGCAGAGAATTCATCCTGTCTTTTTGGAACTGGGGATTTTTTGGTCAAAGACTGCCCTTGACGAGTCTGTAGTTGAATGTCCTAAAAATTGTATTACCAGAAGTGGCTATCTAAGCTGTGAGTATGAACATGTGCACGTGTGCTCGGCTGAATGAATAAAGTGAATGCAGGACGGAGTGATTTTTTTATTGTTGTAATTGGGCACCCATTTTGCTATCTTAATTTTCTGTATGCAAGTATTGCTAATCATATTTCCCTTAAAATAGAACAGAGATATCAAGTCTGTCCATACCTTAAGAAGGGGAAATATTAGGCCTAATCCTATGTATCCTTGTTTCCTTGGGGCTATCACTTTCTTCCAACAGGACTGTGGGCATACCTCGAGGGATAAGATCTAACTGTGGGTCTTTCATTTCTTGTAGCAATTCCTTGATTTTTTTATGACTATGTGTATATGCTTTGATGACATTTCTATGTGTTGTGAAGAAATTTTAGATGATAATTAAAATTTCTCTTGAAATTAATCAGCGTGTTGGTCAGCTCGTTCGAGAATATTTACATAATCATTTGTTATAGTTTTCCCACGTCTGTACGTCTAACTGTCATCATATATGTGAGTGCACGTGAGTGGTTAGTGATACATATATATATATATATATATATATATATATATATATATATATATATATATATATATATATATATATATATATATATATATGTGTGTGTGTGTTTAGACTGTCTGACTTCTCGAAAGCTGTCGTAGAAGATAGGTGAGAGAGAGAAGATTTCTCGATCTCAGAGACAGCCTCTTAATCACATTCCACCATCTCACTCGTGGAAATCTATTGCTATTACTACTTCTCACTGTGACTATCATTTATTCTAATCTATTCAGAAGGGACCAACCCAAGTCATAATTCCCATATCAAAAAATCTACGACAATGAAGGAGTGATTCATGCAGCGAAGAAATGGCTACATGATCAAGTTAAAATCTGGTACGGGCTAGGAATACATGCACTTGTTTAGCGCTGGCATAAAGCCGTACAAGTTGATGGGGATTATGTTGAATAATACCGATGTTTACATGACATATCCATGTATATTGTATATAAATTTCATGCTTTTTTGAATAAATAGCTCCTGAGAAAAACGATGTGGTGCATTACTTTCTGAACGCCCCTCGTATTATCCTATCGGCGATAAGCCTTGGCGTGTATTTGTTGAGGGTCTGTGCTCCGCGGTGAGCAGAAATGTAATGAATGAATTAACTAATGTGTGTAAGGGATCTACTGTGAGAGTTCAATAACTTGCAGCATAAACCAAATACGGCATTCTATGTTGGTGAATGTACTCGTATAAACCAAGTTTGCTTAATCTTCAAGTTACCGGGTAGCAGATTAAAATAATAGCGTCAAGGAAAAGAAGTTTAATCTCGTCATTCCAGTTTGTGTCCTCTAATGCCGTTGACACGGGTAGAAACAGATGTATGTGCCAGATGTATTATTTGAGCCATATTACGCCAAGTTCATTCATGATCTATTTAATGATGTCTATCCACGGGAAGGAAAAGGCAATGAGGAAAAGAACTTGTCACTCCACCTCTCGAAGCTGGACCTAGTATAGTAAATCTCTAACACTACTCCTCTGCGACCATTACTTTTACCTTTATCCACCTTCCACTCGGGTGACCCTTGTCGTGATGCCAGATCTTTTGCTGTTGACGCCTTTTGATGGCGGCTATTTAGCTGCATTCTGACGAGGTGTCCATACCATTTTTAAAAATATTATCTTCATGTAGCTGCTGCAGGGTGCTATTCCCACCGGCCCACGGCCACCTAATCTCGTTTCTAATTGTTCTTCTTAAGGGGACATTTACAGATTTGCTTTGACGTCTTCCTTGCATGCTGTAATCTTCCGCTCTTTTGTTTTAGATAGTGATCATGTTTGACACTGATAACAGAGAGTTGGAACGAATATTTATCAGTTCTCGCTTGGTTTCATGGAGGCGTGTGAGTGCATTTGTAGTAAGGTCAGTTTGTATGCCACTGCCTTAGCCTTTTGGCATCATTAGTTTATTTCTTCTCCCGTTCTGCTTTTTAGTGCTAATCTGCTTCTTATGCGACGTCCTTGACGTTTTTAACAAGGGAATTTTTAGCATGGATGTTAAGTGAGCCTTGATTACTACTGACCATTGTTGCTTCAGTCTTAAACCAGATAATCATTATATTGCAGCTCTCACGTGTTTTATGGAGGGTGTTCACGTGTTGCTGGAGTCTGTGTGAGACAAGCCTTATTCATCTGCATGCAATAATTCGTGTATGGTGTCTGATTCTAGATTTGTTCCTTATATCTGATGCGACTAATATTGTGAGATCCAAATTTAGCAGCTGTGCTAGCTCTTTGTATTTTAACTTTTCCTTATTAAAATTCTATTATATCAGTAGCGTTAAAAGAATCCAACCATACATTCAACAGAGTGAAAGAACAAAGTATTTCTGCATATTGCAAGAGACGTGGAAAGGAGGAAGTAATATTAAAACTGAGAACATGCAGCATATGGAGAGAAAATAATAATAATAATAATAGCCCCTTCAGTCATAACTAACCATCGGAATGCGTCCCTGTGGTGACAGCCCTCAGCTGCTTAATTTTCTTGTGTTCCTTTCAATGTTTTCTCCTCTCTTCTGCTTGTTGTGTGAGAATCGTCACTTGGTGCGATCGGCAGCTCTATCCTCCCAGCTTGCTGGATTTATGTTCAGTGCCCTCACGTCTCTCTTGCACACATCTTTAAATCTCAGCTTAGGTCGCCCTACAGTTCTTTTGCCATCTGCCAGTTGTCCGTTGTCACGAGAAGTTAATTTGTGTAGATGATGAGTAGATAAAAAGGTGTATCAGATGAAACAAGGATACACTTGCCAGATAAGAGTTTTGGTCTTATAAGAAATACCCCGAAAAGGCTTTCGACAGCATACATAGGGACAGTTTATGGAAAATACTGAGGGCTTATGGAATTCCAAGCTGCATAGTGTCAATCATAAAAAGCCTCTATGCAAACTTTACGTGTAGTGTTGGTCAGAGCAACCTAACCTTTGAGGTGAAGACAGGAGTACGACAGGGATGCCCCTTATCAACCACTCTATTTTTAACAGTCATAGACTGGGTGATGCGCCAGACAACAGAGGGCAGTCCAAGAGGAATAAGATGGACAACATTTTCTACATTGGAAGATCTGGAATATGCAGATGACATTGCACTACTAGCACATTCACATCAACACATCCAGGAAAAAACGGATAGACTTAATAAGTTTAGCCAGCAGGTGGGCTTGAACATCAATTTAAAGAAGTCTGAGGTCATGACGCTCAATGTGAGCAACCCTGAGCCCATATCAGTAAGGAATAAGCAATTGGTACAGACAGATACCTTCACATACCTAGGAAGCATAGTGACACCAGACGGCGGGACAGGCAAAGACATCAACATCAGAATGAATAAGGCAAGAACAGCCTTCTTTAGCCTAAATAACATCTGGAAGTCCTCCCAATACAGCACAAGCACATAATTAAGATTATATCAGAGCTGTGTGCTTTCTGTGCTTCTCTATGGTGCGGAATGCTGGAGAGTTACAGAGAAGGAAATGTCGAAATTGTCCTCTTTTCACACAACATGCCTAAGAAAAATTCACCGAATTTTTTGGCCGAATACCATCACTAACCAAGATCTGCTTACTCGTAGCAAGCAAGAGGACATGCACACCATCATAGCTGGCAGACGCTGGAACTGGGTTGGTCATGTCCTCAGAAAAGACCCCGATGCCATCACAAGAACAGCTATGCTTTGGACCCCTGAAGGAAAACGAAAAAGAGGCCGACCAAAAACAACCTGGCGGAGGACTGTGGAGGCTGAGATGCAAAGAATGAACCAGAGTTGGGGCACTGTACGAAGGATGGCCACCGACCGAGCAAAGTGGAATCAATTTGTTGTTGCCCTACAAGACGCCACTAGGCGTGATGGCCACTGACTGCTTTGATGGTCGGCGGCTAAGGATCAAAGAAGAAGAAAGAAGAAGAAATACCCCAGTCTTAGAAATAAGCACTGGTGTATACTTGTCATAGGAATAGTCAGACTATAAAGTTATCTGGCCTAGATGGTAATAAGAAGTACCAGACACTTAGTCGTCTCCTCTCAACAACTATCCTATGATATGTTATGTCAATGGGAAATAATGAAACAAAGTAACTTCAAACAAAACTGGAATGAGTTACTCAAGTCCTTAGATACAATTAATCAATTTAGTATATATACAGTATTTCTTCTTTTTTCTTTTGGAAAAAGAATGAAGGAATGCAAATAAAAAGATGTTAAAATTTACAAAAGGTAAATGGGTAACACACACTATGAAAATTTTACACAAAGGGTGTACAATGACTTTTTCCTCTTGGCAATGTCACTTTATGTTATAATGTCACTTATATTGACTTTCACTGTTGAATAGACTTGAACTAATAGTTCT
>JAMPIV010022227.1:0-37500 GCA_024509875.1 Oreohelix idahoensis | reverse complement strand
AAACAAAGATGAGGGCAGACCTCATAAACGCAATATCAACAGCTACGCCCATATGTACTGCATGCAAGATACCAACTTGGAAACAACAGTGCTTCCCTGAAATGATAGAAAACGTTCTGGTATTAAGAGAAAGAACAGCCAAATGAAACAGAAAGGAGAGTCCTAACCACAAAATATATAGAGAAACATTACCCAAGCAACACCTGGATCCATGCAAACACAGATGGATCAGCAACTAATGCAACAGAAGATGGGGGTGGAGGAGTCTTCCTGAGCTTAAGCAATGGCACACAAAAAAGATAGCAGTCGCAACAGGGAAATTTTCAAGTAACTTCAGAGCAGAGGCAGCAGAATTCCCAATGACAGAAGAAAGCTCAGAGAGACCAATAGCTATCTTCTCAGATGCGCTGTCAGTAATTACAACGCTGAAAAGTCAAAGTAATGCTGAACTGGATGACCTAAGAGTAACACTTCACAGACTATGTCAGCAATACAAAAGAGTCGTGATACAGTGGATCCCTTCTCACTGCAACATCCCTGGTAATGAAGAGGCTGACAGATTGGCAAAGGAAGGGGAAAAGCTTCCTCAACTTGATCCAAATATAAGTAATGAGGAGTCCAAGAGTTGTATCAAGCGCAGATACAGTCACAAGTGGGAAGCAGAGCATCCAGGCCATCAAAAAAATGATCCATATTACTAGCTCAGCAGAAGTGAACAAGTGGTAATCTTCAGACTTCGCACGGGTCATAACAGATTGAGATACCATTTATTCAACAAATTAAAGATAGGCAGAAATTATGTGAGAACAGCAAACCATAAGTCGGAAGAGTTCAGGACCACCACTGGTGTAAGACAAGGTGATATCCTATCACCTTACCTCTTCATACTCCTTATGGACGATGTCATCAAGGCATGTAAGGAGAGAACAAGAAAGTATTCAGTGGGGTACTGGAAGATGAGACAGGTCTATATTTCGGAGCTGGCATTTGCTGATGATGTTGCCCTGATTGCTAAATCAGAGGCACATCTCCAATCCAACCTGCAAGTCTGGAAGGAAGAGCTGGAGAAGAGAGGGATGGTCATAAGCAGCTCTAAAACAAAATCCATGGTGATATCACGAGAAGAAAGAAAACATCAGATTAAGCTGGGAGAACAGGTCCTGGAGCAGGTCGACCACTTTAAATACCTCAGAGCTATTATAGACCGAAAGGGAGGCATCAAAGAAGAGTTGGCCACTCGAAAAGCAGCAGCTAGGAGACTTTTTCAGGCCATAAATCGAGGATTCCTCAGCAAGAGAGAGGTTAGTAAGAAAACGAAGATGGCTGTATACCGCTCCACCTATGTCCCAGTCTTGACATACGGATGCGAGTCATGGGCAATGACTACAACCCATAAAAGCCAGATCCAAACCTCAGAAATGAGGTATCTGAGGAAGGTGGTTGAAGTAACAAGAAGAGACATGGTACGCAACCAGACGATACGTCAAGGCCTTAAATCCTACCCCCTGCAGACCCAAGTAGAACAGTCCCAATTAAGATGGTTTGGCCATGTGTTACGTACGTCTAGTTTGACAAGTGAATTCTCCCTGATATGATGGATGATTTAAAGGGACTTTTAGCTTTTCATAACATTAGAACCCCTGAACATTTGTTGTAACTTTTCGTTTGCCAGAACTCATTCCACCGGGACTCATTTAGTATGCGGCACGAGATCAAAGAGACAGACTGAGGGATTTCAGGGGAGACTATCGGCGTTATCAAAGACAGTAGTGGTCCCTGATACGAGACGCAGTTGCTTGCCGCTAATTTCGCGTCTCGGTTGTGGTGAAGTGGGATGTTATAAATATTTATAGGGGACTTAGTGTACTGACTGAGATCAGCTGTGAAGGTATCTATATCTAATAAGAGTAGTGTATTATAGATAACCTTACTTGCTGCCACATATATGTATATCTCAGTCAGAATTATTCTGGAATAGTGTGATGACTACGTTATGTGTCTAGGGTATGTGTATGATGAAGTGTAAGTCACAACAACAGACAGATAAAGAATTTAATTTAATCCACTACTCTTGACAACACTGTGACACTCACATACATATAACACTCTATGAGAATATCTTAAGGAGTCACTGATAACTTTTCAAATAACAATATGTATTCATTGTTGTTATAAAGGTATATGTGTCCTGATTCAAATACAAAGGAACCAGGAATCACAATCAATTTTAATTACAAGTATATGTACAGACTTTATCAATATGAATATTGTAGTGACATATATTATTAAAAATATCCTATGTGTGTCAGTTGTGTAGTAGTAATATGAGGTAATACTGGTTTTGTTTTGTTCAAGCTCTGTTGGTATTTGTCATCATGACTTCAATAGTTTGTCTTTTGGGACTAGTATTGGAGATGTTCTCAGTTCCTGATATTAAGACAATTAAATTCCCCTCTGAATGTTATTTTTACAAAGTCATTCCAAGATGAGGGGACATAATGTTGAGCTCAGCTGGCCAAATCAGCTTATCTTGCGTGATGGCGGCAGGAAAGGACTCCTCTGCTCGAATTCTCCCCTGGGCTCTGGAGACACCTCACTGATAACTAAAAAGACCAAGGAGTATGCTGTCCGACTCTGGATTCAGCAAAGCTCTGACCAGGTGCTGCTCAGTACCATCAAGACCACGGTCCCTGTAAACAAGAAGGATGTACCTTCTACTTCATAACTAACTTATACTCTCTTTTTACACTGATCACAATACATCACAAACATTGAGTTCAGAGCGTTAGGCCAACTGTCAGCTTCATCTGAAATACTTTATGGTTACCACGCCTCTGCACTTCCAGCATTATTTCTTTCTAGTCAATCATCCAGGTGTCAGTGTACTATTTGGCCATTCGATGCCGTTTTACTTTCCTCCGACACCTTCTGTTCAGGCGGGAGCATTATAGGTTTTACATCCTGTTTGCCACTGAACTACACATATATATACAGGCATAAATTAACAATTCACATTCAATTTTCATTAAAAGATACTGAATGGTTCAAGCTTACCACAATTCATAGAATAAACACAGATACGTTGATTAGCAATGAATTCTGGCACATTTACTGGCACAAATTCCCATCTGCTTATGTTCCAGGCTTTTATTTAGCAAAATATGAGCTGGCTTCAACGCACTGTTGCTTTATCAAGCTTATTTAAACAAGTGGTTTCGAACTAACGCTCCTAAGTGATTATATCAGCGAGTCTGGCCAATCGAGCCACGTTTCGACAAGTGTTTGAAAAAATGTTACCTTCCTACGTCTCCCTAACAACCAAGATAGTATTTATAGCCCGACCAATCGTGGTTAGTCTTTCATTTGTTGCGCTCCAATCAATTTGGAGTTTACATGGTAGGCTATTTCTGTAACGTAAGGTTTTTTTCAAACACGTTATAAAAAAATTTTATGAGCAGAAATGATTCCATGTTGTCGGGCATCCCCACTATTTTATTTTGGTTATAATTTATTAATTCCTGGACTATTTGCGTAACGTTTTACATATTCTTTGTCAGCAAGCCCTAAGGAACCCAAATATCCAAATTTAAAAGAGCTACGTGGCTGCGTTCAAAATATGCAATTCCTTCTACCTCCTGTTTCGAAGATGTGCTGTCTGGGTACTGTAATGTTTTCAAACGTAAACCCATCTATTGTTATCTTTCCTAATAAGCGTTTTTTGTGATTTTAAAACCTAACTCTGGGAAGGGTAGTGAATTTATCACTGTCCGTCTGAAAAAAAGTTAGTGCATGTAGTCTTACACGCGTGATGGCAGCATTTGTGTATCGCGCGACGCGTGTTGCATGCGTTCCTGATTTTCAGCCCTCCCTCTCTCTTTATCCTTTAGTCCATCTGTTCGTTCGTTTTGGTAACGCAGTATAATTAATGTTAGGATTAATTTAGGTCATTACGCAGTCTGCCTCTCAATGTTTTTCCAAGAAATACAGCACACGTTTCATTGAAGAAAGCGGGTATAATACAGTAAGCTTTTACTATCAACGTGAAAGCGTTACAATTTGCAGACGAAGCAGAAAACAAGGGGGATTTCGAGTACATTCTTTGTGACAGCACTGTTATTTTACCATTGCTCTTTTCTTTATTAATTTTATTTGTTAGGCTTCATATTTACCTAATAATTTATATATGTGGATTAGAATATTCCACGACACCTCCCCTCTTAAAACAGACATTATATGTCAGTCCTTTATTCTATATACACATAGAGAAATTTATTATTATTTCTGGGGTTTACGGTGATTCTCATCACACGGATGGCGGCTTAAAAAATCCGCTCCCAAATTGGTTTTTCCAGATATATACTCAATGCTAAAATTATATGGAGCCAAAAGTAAAGACCATCGGAGTAACCTGGAGTTCTCATGCCTAGCCTGTGCTAGAAACGATAAAGGTTTGTGGTCTGTTTGCAACTTAAATGCCTTCCCATATAGATAAATATTGAATTTCTTTATTGCCCATATTACTGCAAGACATTCTTTTTCGCTAGTTGAGTAGTTGATTTCAGCTTTATTCAACTTTCTGCTAGCATATGCCACTGGGCTTAATTCCCCATCCAATGCATCTGATTTCTGTAGTAGAGTTGCACCTAACCCAATATTACTTGCATCCGTCCTTACTATGAATTCTTGACTTAAGTCAGGTAATTTCAAAATGGGTTTACTTGTGAGCTTTTCCTTCAATTCTTGGTAAGTCATTTCACATTGTGGTGTCCATGTAATGCGATCTGGATGTCCTTTACGTGTCAATTCAGTTAACGGTGCACATATGGAATTAAAGTTTTTGATATACTTCTGGTAGAAACCACATAATGAGACAAAGGATCTCACGTCCTTCTTGGTTTGTGGTCTCGGGGCTTTCTGTAGTTTCTCTAAATTCTTTGGGTCAGGGGTCATGTTTCCCTGATAAACTGTGTGTCCCAAAAATTCCAATTCTTTACATCCAACGCAACATTTGGTTGGTCGGGCTGTTAAATTTGCCTCCCTAAGTCGATCAAACAGCATGTTCAGAGAGTCAATGTGTTCCTCAAATGTTTCTGTTGCTATAAGGATATCATCCATAAAATTTGTTATACAGGGATTATTCAGAGGATCCAATAATTTTCTCATCATTCTAGAGAAGACACTAGGCGCATTCTTCAATCCAAATGGCAATCTATTAAACTCATAGTGTCCTTCTGAGGTACTAAAAGCTAGGTATGGTCTAACCTCAGGCTTTACTGGAATCTGATAGTATCCTTTACTCAGATCCACTTTTGAGAAATATTTAGCTTTATTTAGTCTGGCAAACAGCTGATTTGTATCCGGCAATGGATCCACCTGTCCTTCTGTAATAGCATTCAGTCTCCTGTAATCTATACAGAGTCTATGTTCTCCAGAGGGCTTCCTTAAGAGTACAACACCGGAACTATACGAAGACTCACTGTGCGAAATAATTCCTTCCTTCAATAGATAGTCTATCTCTTCCTTCAAAGCTTTCTCCTTAGCAA
Organism: Oreohelix idahoensis; assembly: GCA_024509875.1. NCBI lineage: Eukaryota > Metazoa > Mollusca > Gastropoda > Stylommatophora > Oreohelicidae > Oreohelix > Oreohelix idahoensis. The sequence continues at coordinate 31,957 of JAMPIV010022227.1, read as the reverse complement.
ACGGAATCGAATATGGTTTCATACAGACAGGTGTGGAGTCTATTAGTTTCATATCATATTCCAATAGGTTTGTATGCCCTGGTCGGTCTGTTAACACCTCTGCATGATTATTTAGAACCTGTTGCACTCTCTCTTTCTGAGTTTTCGTTAAATGTGTACTGATTTTCACCTGTGCTGCTGTCTCACAGGGGTGTAATGGATATTCAAATGATGAAAGTGGTTCCTTTTTCATCTCCATGGCGATGGACAAGGTCAACAAGTGTGTCTCTTCCTGATGTTCTCTTTCCAAATATTTCTTCAGGAGATTCACATGATAGATTTTTTCTTTCCCCTTCTTATCTATCTTATAATTTGTTCTAGACACCTTCTCTAGAACTGTATATGGACCCTGCCATCCAATTTGTAACTTATTCTGACTCCCAGGCAAAAGAAGCAGTACTTTCTCTCCCACAGCCAAATTTCTGTCTTTCGCCTTCCTGTTATAATAGGCAGCATGTTTCTTCCTGGCTTGTTTCAAATTTTCATTGGCAAGTTTCCAGCCAGTTTTTAACCGAGTGGTCAGCTCATTCACATATTGGTATGAAGATGTAATGTTTTCCTCTGCCTTTTCATCAGTCCACGTTCTTAACAAAGCTACATATGGACCTTTAATTGTGTGGACCTATTTGTCCATGCACCGGTATGGTCTCTTCCACTCGAAGCTTTATAGTGATGATTTTTCCTCCCAGAATTATCATTCACAAAACGACCGCTACCAATTTTTCTTTTGGGGCTTTCTCCCCACTTAAAATTCTTGATGAGAGATTTCCTCTCTACATCCTCTTCCTCCAGTTTGTTTAAGTCCGATTGAGGGATTTTCGGCTTATCCTGGGGTAAGACATCTTTTTGCACTCTCCGCATAGTGGCCATTGTAAAACAGTTAAGTGAAGCTTGTCCGTGAAAAGGGGCTTCCCATTCCATTTGGTCCACTTTATCAAATCTATTTTTCTTTTTATTATCAGGCCTAATTTTGCCCCGTGGCGTGTCCAGGTCCTGATCCATGTTCCCACTTGTGGGTGTTCCCTCATGTGCTATGCTACACCTTTCTACAAAATTCTCAATGTCCCATCTTGCTTTGGGCCAATAATAATTGTGAGCCACCTTTTGAATGATGGTACCTATCTTCTCATGGTCCCCATCTGGTTTCACATGTAGGCTCCTTATTAAGTCTGCCCTATATCTTTTAGGAAGTACCAGCTGTCCGTGACCTTTGGATCTAGCTCCAGTCTTCCTATACATCAACTTGTTTTTCATGTAAAAATCTCCCTTGCCTGGAGTTGTATGACAAGTTGACAATTTTCTGAAACAAGGCTTGAGTGTTTTATCTCCAGCCTGTGCCTTCCTCATCTCTTCTGGAGTGGTATCTAACATAATATCCTCCTCCTGTCTTGAGGTCGACCTGACCTGAAGGGTTGCCATATACACAGGTTTCCTTCTGCAACGGTCAGTGTCATGATTGTCCATCTGACAATTTTTACACCACCTTTTTCCTTGGTTGAAAGATTTTCTTTCATCATATTTCCTTTCATCGAATTGTGGGAATTTATTTTTATTTTCATACCGTGGCCTATCAAATTGGTGCTTACCTTTATTTTGATCCTTAGGATCAAATTTATTAAAGTTCTGTGGTGCCCTAAAGTTATCCACCTGTTTCTTTTTATTACCTGTTACCTCTGCTTGAGCTGCTTGATACCTTTCAGCAACATTTAGCAACTCACCCAGCCTCTCTGCACCTTGTTCCATGAGAAACTTTCTCAGGTCTGGAGCCATGGACTCTCTTAATTGCTCTATAAGGACCATTTCCTTAAGATCTTGGGTTTTCCCCAGAGAAGTCCATTTCTCCAAGTATGTCTCTATTCGTGCAGAGAACTGGTGATAGGTTTCACCTGACAGTAGTTTAGCATTCCTAAATTTTTTCCTATAAAATTCTGCATTCTTTTCATACCTTAACAAAAGAGCCTGCTTTAGCATGTCATAATTTTCCTGATCACCTCTGCTCATTTTTGCAAAAACTTCATAAGCTGCCCCACGAAGTCCCTGAGATAACTTTAAGCTCCACCTTTCTCTCTCTAACCCATACGTGGTAGCTAATAGTTCATACCTATTTAGGTAGCTCTCTATATCATCGTCTTTCTCAACAAAATGATCTAAATGAAAATTCATAGCTGAGGTTGAGGCTCCTTGGCTAGCAGTGGCATCAGAGGCAAAGGGACTGGCACCATTTTCAGGAGCATGGCCCTGAAACTCAAACTCCCTTAGTCGTAACTCATGTTCCCTTTGTAATCTTTTATCTTCTGCTTCCCTTTCTGCAGCTAATTTTCTTTCTTCTTAATTTTCTTTCTTCTGCTTCCCTTTCTGCAGCTAATTTCTTGTCTTCTCTTTCTGCAGTCAATCTTCTTTCTTCTGCTTCCAATTTCTTAGCCTCAGCCTCAATCTGCAACCTCTTAGTCTCAGCCTCTAACTTTCTTTCGGCCTCTTTTTCTAATCTTCTTTCTTCGCGTTCAATAAATTTGTCACATTCCGTAGTGACATAGGCAACCATAACTTGCCCATCTAATCCTAACTCTTTTGCAGTCTGAACAGCAGCAGATCGAAACTTGGCCAGGTCCGCCATTGTCTATCAGGTAAATTTCTACAATGTCTAACCAACAATTTAATCTCTAAATATATCTAATGGACAACACAGGCACCGTGAGCTCAACCTTATTTAATTCCACCCAAGGATACCTTTTAATTCTTATATTCCCTGAAGTGAATTACCCCCAATATTTTTAATAGGGAAAGATTCAAAATCCCAAGAGCGAGACCCCAATATATGTGGTGAGGTGGGATGTTATAAATATTTATAGGGGACTTAGTGTACTGACTGAGATCAGCTGTGAAGGTATCTATATCTATTAAGAGTAGTGTATTATAGATAACCTTACTTGCTACCACATATATATATATCTCAGTCAGAATTATTCTGGAATAGTGTGATGACTACGTTATGTGTCTAGGGTATGTGTATGATGAAGTGTAAGTCAAAACAACAACAGACAGATAAACAATTTAATTTACTCCACTACACTTGACAACACTGTGACACTCACATACATATAACACTCTATGAGAATATCTTAAGGAGTCACTGATAACTTTTCAAATAACAATATGTATTCATTGTTGTCATAAAGGTATATGTGTCCTGATTCAAATACAAAGGAACCAGGAATCACAATCAATTTTAATTACAAGTATATGTACAGACTTTATCAATATGAATATTGTAGTGACATATATTATTAAAAATATCCTATGTGTGTCAGTTGTGTAGTAGTAATATGAGGTAATACTGGTTTTGTTTTGTTCAAGCTCTGTTGGTATTTGTCATCATGACTTCAATAGTTTGTCTTTTGGGACTAGTATTGGAGATGTTCTCAGTTCCTGATATTAAGTCAATTAAATTCCCCTCTGAATGTTATTTTTACAAAGTCATTTCAAGATGAGGGGACATAATGTTGAGCTCAGCTGGCCAAATCAGCTTATCTTGCGTGATGGCGGCAGGAAAGGACTCCTCTGCTCGAATTCTCCCCTGGGCTCTGGAGACACCTCACTGATAGCTAAAAAGACCAAGGAGTATGCTGTCCGACTCTGGATTCAGCAAAGCTCTGACCAGGTGCTGCTCAGTACCATCAAGACCACGGTCCCTGTAAACAAGAAGGATGTACCTTCTACTTCATAACTAACTTATACTCTCTTTTTACACTGATCACAATACATCACAAACATTGAGTTCAGAGCGTTAGGCCAACTGTCAGCTTCATCTGAAATACTTTATACCAGTATTTACCTCCTTAATGGTTACCACGCCTCTGCACTTCCAGCATTATTTCTTTCTAGTCAATCATCCAGGTGTCAGTGTACTATTTGGCCATTCCATGCCGTTTTACTTTCCTCCGACACCCTCTGTTCAGGCTGGAGCATTATAGGCTTTACATCCTGTTTGCCACTGAACTACACATATATATACAGGCATAAATTAACAATTCACATTCAATTTTCATTAAAAGATACTGAATGGTTCAAGCTTACCACAATTCATAGAATAAACACAGATACGTTGATTAGCAATGAATTCTGGCACATTTACTGGCACAAATTCCCATCTGCTTATGTTCCAGGCTTTTATTTAGCAAAATATGAGCTGGCTTCAACGCACTGTTGCTTTATCAAGCTTATTTAAACAAGTGGTTTCGAACTAACGCTCCTAAGTGATTATATCAGCGAGTCTAGCCAATGAGGCCACGTTTCGACAAGTGTTTGAAAAAATGTTACCTTCCTACGTCTCCCTAACAACCAAGATAGTATTTATAGCCCGACCAATCGTGGTTAGTCTTTCATTTGTTGCGCTCCAATCAATTTGGAGTTTACATGGTAGGCTATTTCTGTAACGTAAGGTTTTTTCAAACACGTTATAAAAAAATTTTATGAGCAGAAATGATTTTATGTTGTCAGGCATCCCCACTATTTTATTTTGGTTATAATTTATTAATTCCTGGACTATTTGCGTAACGTTTTACATATTCTTTGTCAGCAAGCCCTAAGGAACCCAAATATCCAAATTTAAAAGAGCTACGTGGCTGCGTTCAAAATATGCAATTCCTTCTACCTCCTGTTTCGAAGATGTGCTGTCTGGGTACTGTAATGTTTTCAAACGTAAACCCATCTATTGTTATCTTTCCTAATAAGCGTTTTTTGTGATTTTAAAACCTAACTCTGGGAAGGGTAGTGAATTTATCACTGTCCGTCTGAAAAAAAGTTAGTGCATGTAGTCTTACACGCGTGATGGCAGCATTTGTGTATCGCGCGACGCGTGTTGCATGCGTTCCTGATTTTCAGCCCTCCCTCTCTCTTTATCCTTTAGTCCATCTGTTCGTTCGTTTTGGTAACGCAGTATAATTAATGTTAGGATTAATTTAGGTCATTACGCAGTCTGCCTCTCAATGTTTTTCCAAGAAATACAGCACACGTTCCATTGAAGAAAGCGGGTATAATACAGTAAGCTTTTACTATCAACGTGAAAGCGTTACAATTTGCAGACGAAGCAGAAAACAAGGGGGATCTCGAGTACATTCCTTGTGACAGCACTGTTATTTTACCATTGCTCTTTTCTTTATTAATTTTATTTGTTAGGCTTCATATTTACCTAATAATTTATATATGTGGATTAGAATATTCCACGACATCGGTGTCAATCGCAGAACCGAGCGAACGGGGGAAAGCCGAAACGGGCAGCAGCGAACGGAGATACGAAGACCAGGGTGCGGTTTCTTCTCTTGATTTGGCGGTCAGATCCCCAAAAGTTCGTGAGATCAAATAAGCTGTCAAGTTTATCATGTCCCACTCAACTTACATTCCATTTTAGCTAAATAGACCATGAAGACTAGACACGTTATCACTCGCTGGCCGGACCTTTACAGAAGCACTAGCTTTATTGAAATCTTGTTATAGATTTTCCCCTGGATTTTATATATATATATTTGCAGTGATTTCTATTCTGTGCAAAGCGAGTGATCGTAACCTGCGGTCCCAGCTAAATAAAGAAAGAAATAAAGAAATCATCCTATAAACTTTCAGTCATATTGAAGAAACATTTCTTTTAAAATATAATCTTGTGGCGGTCCTTGCGACCTAGCTGTCAGAATTAAATGAAATAAAGCCCACCCAAGAACATTTTTAAAGAATAATCATCAAATTACCCTTACAAACCTGTAAGATAAACTGGAAGGTAATCATCGCCAGTAGCGATATCATATTTACTGTTTACTGTGAGAGAGTACATATTTTCCTGACTGTGACTGAGCCTAGTTTTTTCCCCTCAATTGGATTTAATAAAACTATCATCACGCATTGAAGGAATTTTACCATAGCGGAGGATTAAAAGAGACCACTTCATTTTCACCCCCTGTGCCGAACTGTGTTAGTTCCATCCCATAGACTCCTTTTATATATATAATAAAAACACGAGAACTCTTAGTCTTCAAGTCTTGCGATAAGTGAGAATATTTGTTACCAACAAACCCTCGCAAACATCTGGGGCGGGACATCGAAGGACTAGACAGTTCATATGTCAAAAGATTACTTGCTGTTTTTATATACTTTTTATGGATCGTCTGAGGCTGCATTCGGTAAGTGTGTGAGTATATGAGTGTGGATCCTCACGCGTGTGTATGAATGACAGGAAATTTAATCGTTTTTCTTTTGTAAACCTGTTGTTAACTTTCTTGCCTAGTAATATAATTTTTCTGTATTCCCTGCATTGTTCCTTTAAGGGGGAGTTGATAATTGGTTAACTCTGTTTAAACCCCCCCCCCCCTTTCATTTGCTTAGTAAAGGGAAGAACAGCTGGGAAGAACAGGTTTTTTTCTATCACCTATACCTAACTTTGTAACACCTCTTTCAGAGCAATTAACTTCACTGTTAGGTTAACGTACCCGTGTTCCTGATATTATCTATCTCTGGACTGGGTTTATCTTTGTCTAATAAGCGGGAAGGGCTTAGTCGATACCAGTCTTCTTCACCCCTCCCAAATTTGTTATTTGCATTTGTGTACTTATGATAATTTATGTAATACCTGATATTTGTTAGTGATTGATGTTTAAAGTGAATAAAATCACATAAACTCATTTAGTACGGTGTTGGACATACCCACAGCCCAACTTTTCCCCTATTCGTTTACTATAGTTTGTATCTACATCGTCTGTGTGTGTGAAAAACACCAAATCGGTGTGCGCGCAGATGCGAGTCTGGAAAACTGGCAAATAATTGTTTGACCAGGAGAGCGGAAGAGAAGATTGAGAGAAGCGATTTGTCGTAAATAAGTCTGTCTTTACTCTCCTCCAGCACGCTGTGAAGCAACTATTTAATATCTACATTTTCTATCACTGAGCTTTCCATCATTTTCCACTCTAAACCGGACCACTATTTCTACAACTCTTTTCTCTCAAAATAAATTTACGACACCATGTCTGCAGAATGGGAGAAGATCGGATACCACGACAAGCATGGGAAACAAAGAGCCAAGGATCCAAACCACGAGGACGACCCAGAGTCCGCTGGGAGGACTGATATGGTGCGCCAAAATATCAGATGATAGAACCAGCTCTGGCCACCAAAAATGATAAGGGTGGATTTGAGCTGAAGTGGTAACTTGCCACCCTTATCGACACCTGGTATTAAAGTGTAAGATGTAGGTGTCTTCTCTGATTTAGGATGTTGCTGTGTATGTGGTAGTGGAACAGTTCACAGGGTTATCACACAGGCAACATGACGTGTAGAGTCATAGAAAGGGTAACTTCGTTGTATAAGTTTCTTCCATTTATTGCACGCCACAAAACAGTCATGATACTTATGACATCAACATAGTTAACGAGTTCAGCAAGATGATATGGCACATTGAAAACAATTTCTGTAGTCAGCAATGACAGCTGTTGTATATATGCGTCATAAGACATCACAGTTCAATAGATTCAGAAATTCATAAATCATAGAGTTCTAGTTCGTGAAGCTGTATAAATAATAATAATTTCTATAACTTCTGCAACAGTGTCGGCTACAGATCTTCAATGTTCATAAACAATAATAAATGCTCCCATTCTGATGCTAGCAGATCAGTTGTATACAATAAGTCCGTTCACTGTCTGCACGTGAATAGCATACATGGGCTACAGGTCAGCTCGACCTTTATAATGTTCCTAAGTCTAACCATCTGACTTGGACGTGATCTCTGATATAACGAATCCTGGAACACAGACAATAGTCTTGTTGGTCTAGAGCGACCCATATATATTTAACTAGTTCAGGTATACAGATACCGGTGACTTAATCCTAGTCAAAGTACCTCTCCATTTTGCATCACACAGGCGAGCAAATAGGCGACAAAATGACGAACCTCTAGATGATAGCATAAAGTTCGATACAAGAGGAATTACCTTATTTCGGAAAATCAACCATGAACATATGCCTCCAGGCAGGCTGCATAATACTGGGAAATAGTCTAGTTAGCTAACTAACTCACAAAGACACTGTATTTCCCTCAGAAAATCACAAGACGCAGTTCGCGTCTGCTCGCTTCTTAAACCATTTCTCAACTCCCGAACTGGGCGGAACACACAGAACGAACTCCCAGCTTTTGACATGCGCAGAACGACAATCTCTGAGTTGCCGTTCACAATAAGACGATTCTAAGAACATTCGAGATAAAAGTCTTACACAGTCGCGCCTTTTATGGTCATGAAAAGAAGCGTTAAGAAAGGTTTCAGACATCTACCATAGTTGACTGGTACTACCAAATAAGGAGATGTGGTCACGCTTCGTTCAAGAAATTATAGACCGAACGTGTCTCTATACAAGAGAAGGCAACTCCTAAAAAATTGTAGTCTCGATAACTCGGATTATGTCCCTTTGACCATAGAAAACATAATACACACTTCAGTCAAAAAAATGATCATACATATGAAAAATGTTTATACAAACGAAAAATAATAATGATCCGTGCGTAACAAGGACATTAGACAATCTTTGAAGGATCGAGGACTAGAATGGAACCAGGCCAGGAGGAAGACAGCCGATAGGATAGTCTGGCGCTCTCTCTTCCAAACCTCTACACCTCACGGTAGAAGGGGAACGACTAAGTAAGTAAGTATTAAAGATAGGAACTACTGATGAGTGTGACGGTGGCACCGATAAAATGACTGCCGAACATCTGCTTCAAAGGTGCCCAACGTATGAGGAACAGAGAAAACGCTTATGGCCATCACCAGTACCATTCCTGGAGAAAATCTACGGAGATATCAACCGCCTCAGGCTGACCACTGCTTTCTTTGAACTTATTGAAGTTATTCAAGTTGACATCTGAGGGTGAACGAAGAAGAAGTATTAATGTACTCATCCCTTCACATGTGTATTTATACTAATAATAGGATCCATTATGTTTATAAAATGATGTTTATGGTTGAAATTCTTAGTGAAAACGGCTGCCTGTATTAATTTATTGATTGTAATTTAAATACTTGTCACGCAGTAATGGTTCTAGCCAGAGCCGGATTAACGTAGTAGCACAAGTAGCATATGCTACAGGCCCCTCGCTTTTAGGGGCCCAGCGCCAATAAATATGTACATAATTTTTTGGTCATCTTCTAATACGAGCGTTGATGGGAAGGAGCAAGGCTCCTGACCGGGTTGGAAGGAAAGTCCACTGACCCCCCAGCCTCGCAATGACATGTCATTGGGCCAAAAGAGCTGGAAAGCTCGAGTGCCGCTGGTTATTTGTCCAGATTAATTGCCTCCCTTACCCTAACTGTCTTCAGGGGTGAACTTGATAGTGGATTTAAAATTAAGGGATTTTTTTTCCTTAAATCTTTGCAATAATTATTTTGCTTCCACTGTAGCAACCTTTTTTTCAGGGAAAAATCTTAACTACCATTTATTTGGCGTAGTCGTCTGCATTAGGTGCTTTGTTGCCGATTAATAGCAGCGATAGTTAGACACTATATTTTTGGAGGAGGTATCCCAGGTTAAAGTATATCATCTTTTGTTTTGGTATTTTCTCGTAAGTGGTAGGAACCAGTGTATCCTTTTCTTATTTTCCTTCTCCACTTGTCTCAGTCACTGACTTATTATGGCAGAAAGGGTGAAGCTTAGGCAACTCCTCAGGGACGAAGCGAGAGAAGAAGGTTTGGACGGAGAAGAAGCGAAAGCTTTTGTCAGGGACGAACTAGAGAGATATGATGTGGAGCAGAAGGAGAAAGCAGCTGAAGCTAGAGAGCAGAAGAAGATGGATGAGGAAATGGAAATTCGCAGGGCGAACGAAAGAGAGAAGGAGAGACAGCATGAGGAAAGAGAGGAGAGACAGCATGAGGAAAGAGAGAAGGAGAGACAACATGAGTTGGCTCTTAAAGCTCTTAAAGTCCAAAGTCGTGGTGCTGCCTCTACCTCCAGCAATGGAGAGTCTTCCCCTCATTCTTCTTTGACTGATCCTTCTAACACTCAGTCTCTTCATCTCACCGCTATGTCTTTCGCTCTAGAATCTTTCCCTTGTCCTAATGAGAAGATTGACACGTTTCTAGAAACATTTGAGAAAATTGCAACTCTGTACGGTTTAGAGAGGTCGCGTTGGAATATGAAGCTTTCTCAGGCGTTGAAAAGCAGTGCGTATGATGTTTACGACAAACTGGAAAGCAGCCAACAAGACAACTATGATGTGTTGAAGAAAGCGTTACTGGAGCGCTTCGAAATGAATGCTCGCAAATTTTTGCAACTGTTTCGCAACAGCAGGAAGGAGAGCTCTGAAACTTTCCAGCAGTTTTCATCTCGTTTAAAGGGATACTTGACTAAGTGCCTAGAGCTTTCTCAGCTCCCCTCTACCTATGAAGGTCTGGAGGAATTTGTTTTAACAGAACAAATTAAGAACACTTTGTCTGCTGATACCCGGAGATTTCTAGCTGAGCAGGGTGCAGAAAAGCTTGAAGACATCTTAGAAAAGTCTGAGCGATATCAAAATGCGCTGGCTGAACTACCGGCCTCAAAACGTAAACCGACAGAAGAGCATTTTCGAAAAAATAATCTAGACCAATCTTCTCATGCTTCTCATGCCTCAAATCAGAATAACCACAGAGAAACTGGACCTCAAAACACCCCTCCTGAAAAATCCAAGTTCTACAAAAACAAGTACCCCAACCACAGTAAACAGTCTGATCAACCCGACCGCCCTACATGGCAGCGCAGCCAGAAAGGACAAGGTTGCAAAGGGAGAACCACTGAGCACGGGACATATGATCAAACCGAGCACACCGAGCCTATACGCATCGGATGCTTACTAACAGTCTCGCAAGGCGGAATTATTGACAGTGATTCCCAACCTGTTGGGGATACACCCTCAACGCGAGGTACTGTTATATTGAACGGTTCTCAAACTTCTTGTTTATTTGACAGGGGCTTTCCTATGATTGCATTGTTGCCAGAAACCTGGTTAAACCCGGTCAAGAGACAGGAGAAACCGTCGAACTTTGTGGAGTTTCTAAGAGTGATGCACCTACAGCGCTTCCCATCGCACTGGTGGAGATCCACTCTGAGTTTGTCAGAGGCGAGATCAAAGCGGCTGTTATGGATGACCCCATCTACCCTGTCATACTTGGCGGTAGATACGTGTTTATTGGGAAACCGGAAGAGCCGATTGTGGCAGCAGTAACTACAAGAGGGCAAACCAAGAAGGAACGGGAGCCTGCGCCTAATTTGTTACCTATGGAACTTAAAGAAGCGGAACAAAAGGACCCTACTTTGGCACCCTGCTTTAGGAAACTGCCCATGGCTAAGGAACCTAGACAGCACGGGGACATTTTTTCTAAGGATGGCGTACTTCATCGCAGAACGGGCAAGCCTGACCAAGGTTACAATCAGCTCCTAGTACCGAAACAGTACAGAAGCCAAATCCTAGAAATGGGGCACTCTCTTCCCTTCAGCGGACATATGGGACAGAACGCCACCAACCAACGGATAACCACTCATTATTGGTGGCCAGGAGTAAACACTGATATTATCAGGTATGTCAAATCCTGTGCCCAGTGCCAACGTGTACCACCCAAGCAACGGATACCCCCAGTCTCGTTGGGTGAAATGCCAATAGTGGGAACACCATTCGAACGGGTTGTGATCGACATTTTAGGGCCCTTAGAAAGGACTAAAAGAAGGAACAGGTTTATCCTGACCTTAGTCGATACATGCACTTTATGGGCAGAAGCTATCCCGCTAACATGCGCAGATGCCAAGCTTGTCGCAGAAGCCCTCGTGCAGATTTTCACTCGGTTGGGATTCCCTCAGCAAGTGTTGACGGATAACGGATCCCCATACCGAAACCTGTTGATGGATGAGATCGTGAAGATCTTGAGGACCCAACACATCTACACAAAGCCATATACTCCGGCCGGAAATGGGCTCGTGGAACATTTAACGGAAACCTCAACATGATGCTAAGTAAACTGGCACAAGTGAAACCTGACGATTGGGATCTTTGTATTCCTGCAGCTGTATTTGGCTACAGAGAATCTCCTCATACGTCCACAGGATTTCCGCCAACTACGCTTTTATTCGGCAGACCTATCAAGGGTCGCTTGAAGCCTTACTTTGGTCGCTGACAGACCAGAAGGCTGATGAGACAGTCGTCTCAGCAAGTAAATACGTATCGGATTTAAAGGAAAGGTTGAAACTAGGATGGGACCTAGCAACGACTAACTTTAAGCGAGCACGCACAAAGCACGCTAACCGATACAGGAAAGTCGCGAAAGAAAGAGAATTGGAAGCAGGAGAGAAAGTTTTGGTGTTACTCCCTACCGGAAACAACCAACTGAAGATCGGATGGCAAGGGCCGTTTACCGTCCTGAAAAAGATTTCTAAGGCTAATTACTAGATCTCTATTCAAGGAAAGGAAAAGGTTTTCCATTTAAATCTGTTAAAGAGATACTTGGAAAGACCAGTGCCAACCTCAGACCATCTCCTGACGATCGCCAAAACTGACGAAGAGGACGATGGTGGCAGGGAAATTCCACTGCACACACACGAAATCTTTCAAAAATGTCAGAAGCGGCGACGCTCTTTCAAGCGCGCATGGGAGACATTCAAGAGAAAGGAAACTTTGGGAGTAGTCTTGAGTAGGAATTGGAGAGAGATGGAGGGGGGAGATGAGAGTGAAGAAGACAGACACCCTGAAGCTACGGATATAGGTAATTTAATTCCATAACGTAGACATGGAGTGCTTCCATATCTTAAAGGGGGGACGTTCTGTCACAGAGGTTTTATGATCATTGAATTGCCTATATCCTCTTGTTTTTCTTTCACCCGTATCCTCTATTTTATTATCACTCTTTACCTTTTTCCTGTATTTTTTGCATCCATTCGTTTGCGAGAAATATTTTCTTCCCCATTCTCAACTTTACCGTTTTCTTTCTCATACTGGTAAACGCATTTATGACATAACGTATCAGTCTCTTCACTAGACGTGAGAGCGTTAAATGCATTCTATGGCATTAGGTGTCAGTGGACGAAACTGTGAACATATTCGTCTGGCCAGACATAGGAGCAGACATATGTCTACAGCCTTCCCTGCACCAGACGAAATACACCGTGAATATTCGCTTTCGTTAGACCTATAGGCGACAAATCTTTCTGCATTTTCACCTGCCACAACGAGTCGCATCGGCTGAACGCTCAGTGAGGCGCGATAGCCGACATCTCGGCACAGTTTGAGACATTTGTCTGGAAATCCCAGCTGTCAAGGCACTCACGGTTGGCCTGGTCCGCGCGAGGTGTGAAAACGCACAAGTGTCAGTTCATGGTAGTCTTCTAGTTACGTAAGTGTTATAGACGGAAAGGGGTGATTATTTCGTTTTGCGAAATAAACGTTCACCTCTTTGTCTGTTTGATAGATATTAACCAGAGTTTGAAATTAGATTTTCATTCTTGCTCCTAAATTTTGCAGTAGACAGATCGCTGTGCTAGATCAAAATATATCTGTGTTTTGGCGAAGTCTGAGTTTCTTGGCCAGTTTGCCGAGCTCTAGACTACCATTAGATTGCAGTATTCTAGTTCATGGTTTAGTCTGTAGTTCTGTATGGAGGTAAATATATTATATTAAATATCTAGTATTTTGTGAAGTGTTTAAAGTGATAATCGCTTATTTCATATTTCACTAGTTAGATTTGGTGCAGAGTGCTTAATTTATATAGTCTGTATTATTTTATAGTGACGTGTTTCAGTGGAAAGCAGAATAAATTAAAATTTCTAGCTTAAACAACAATGTAGCTATAATGAATTTAATTTAACTGCTAAATAATCAGACGAGAACAATTTTTTCTAAACTAACATAAATGCTAGAAGCCTCATGAGTGTTGACGGAATACGCATGTATTCCTAATTCATGAGGATTGATGATTTTTAAATATAACTTATTGCACGGGAAGTTTTAAATGATAAGTCAAGCTGTACGCTTGCATTTAAAAAAAACATAAGATATATTAAGTGCATAATATGTAACATATTTCATATGTGGTTTTTCTTTATTCAGTGAATACTGGGGTGACCCAAACTTTGCCGGCGTTAGTACAGAATAAATACCTGTGAAGAACTATCCCATTTTCTTTAGAGTGACTTGGTGCAAAATTTTTACGAGCATTTTAAAGGATAAATGAAGAAACAGGCCTAGCGCGCCATATTAAATTCTTCCTGAGAAAAACTCTAGTACATTTTTAGCCTGTGTGGCACGTAACTTATTAACGTCAGTAACATTCCGACGGAGTTTGACAAGTGATGTGGTGACCGATTATAGTCCTATCCTGAAAGAACCCACCGACCTGACATTCTGTATTTCTAGAAACTAAGCTAGTGACACTGTGCTTGCTATTAACGTTCGTACCTGGACAATTTTATGTGACTTAAACAGACATTCGACAAATAAGCACCCCCAAGGAATCGTTCCCGAAAGCAGAGAATTCAACCCGTCTTTTTTGGAACTGGGGATTTCTTGGTCAAGGCTGCCATTGACGATTCTGTAGGTAACTGTCCTGAAAAATTGTATTTTCCAGAAGTGGCTACCAAAGCTGTGAGTATGAGCAAATGCACGTGATCACTGCTGAATGAATAGAGTGAATGCAGGACTGAGTGATTTCTTAATTGTTGTAACTTCCTTTATGAAATTTATTGCTAACAATATTTACCCTTAGAAAAGCAGAGTATCAAGTCTGTCCATACCTTAAAAGGGGGAAAACCATAGAATCAATCATATGTATCTGTAACTCTTTGGGGTTATCACTTTCTTCTAACGGGACTGTGAGCTATGTATATCCAGGGGAAGGACCATACAAACGGGTCTATCACTATTGTAGCATTTCTTGATTTTTTTTTACTATGTGTATGCTTTTGATGTATTTTACATGTTGTGATGTAAGTTTACTATGATAAATAAACTATACCTACATTTATTTCAGTGTGGTGGTCAGTTCGTTCCCATAATATCTATATAATCATTGTTATAGTTTTCCCACGTCTGTGTGTCTAACTATCGTCACTTGTATGTGCGTGCACGTGAGTGGATAGAGATATATTAATATATAGAATTTTTTATAGACTGTCTGACTCCTTTGGATCTGTTGTAGAAGATAGGCGGAAAGAGAGAGATTCTCGATTTTCCGGGACAGCCTCTATAAATTTCTACCATCTCACTCGTGGAACTCTATTTCTAATATCACATCTCACTGTGGCTATCATTGCGTTCTAACCTATTCAGAAGGGACCAACCCAAGTCTTAATTTCCCTATCAAAAAATCTACGACAGGATTCTACTCCAGATATATCTAATATGGACCAGCTGACTTTGACTCTGCGCTATGTTTTGCCATCTGGAACAGTTGAAAGATTTGTGACATTTTTGGATATGGAAGGTCATAGTGCTGAACAGCTTACTAAAAGTCTACTTAATTTTTTAAAGGCAAATGACATTGATATTAAAGACTGCCGTGGTCAAAGTTATGACAACGCCAGCAACATGAGTGGCAAGTTTATAGGATTACAAGTACGAATTAATTGATAATGATAATTACTATGCAAATTAAAAATGTATGTGTTCAAATATGTTTGTGTTGTTTTATTGTTTTTTTTTTTAATATAGGGACCCTTTCTTAAAATATGCTACAGGCCCCGCACTAGCTTAATGCGGCCCTGGTTCTAGCTGTATGAGAAAATGTATAGTTTGTTGAGTAGTACAACACTTTTTAATTACAGTATTTGACAAATTTAATGGTGTTTATGATATTGATACATGGTTTCAGGCTGCACATACAGGTGCTCTCAAAGCTGATAATGCGTAAAAGCATGTTTCTCTAATGAAAGGCACGGAAACACTTAAACAAATTACTTATACAACAGTTAATAAATCAGTCGAGATGTCAACATTTGATAAGCTTTGTCAGAATACAGACTTATAATATGTCATTTTAACCTGTAATGGATTTAGATTACTTTAAAAAAAAAAAATTAGCATTATACAGCAAGAGCGTTAATGAACAGTTATGTGATGGTCAGCCAGCACTGTCGAAAACATTTTGGCGATGTTATTCACAAGTGATGCTTGGACAAACTGTCTAATCAAGATTATTAACTCTTTGTATGCCCCGTGTAGTTCCCGGGGGTTTCTGAAGAGAGACAGAAAGAAAAGGACTACTGTTTCCTCAGGCATGTCGTACAAGGCGACTAATATGAGGTTGTGCATGCAGCTGGTAACCTTATCGTGTAAAACAAATTGCCACATGATCCACCGCAGCAAGGGTGTGGCGTGAGGTTTTTATTTGGCTCTTGCATCAGTATAGTACTGACAATTACAGAAATAGAATTTCTGCAGAAAATGGTGAAGTCCCAGTGTCTGAGAGAACTACTGGTATCACAAATTAGTTACGGCTGTGAATGATCTGATCTCGAAAAATTAGTAGAGAGGAGACCGACATAACTTGCCACCTCCGCTGTGTAACTAACTGTGATATTAAGACAAGGAAACAGATTTTACTTAACAATGATAAAATTGACAAGTCTTCAAATAAAATTTCCTTATTATTTATTTAGTATATACACTATCTACTCTTGTGCTGAAGGGTGAATGTTGAAAAATGGAATGTAATAGATTTGTAAGTTTACATATGATTTACAAATATTTATATTTATATAGATATATAAATATATTACAACACGTTTTCCAATTATAGGAACAAAAAATTATATCAACTGTGCTGTTATTCAATTATAGTACAGGTATCAGCTGTGCTGTTAATTACGTCTATAACAATTATTAGCTATGCTGTTAATCTTGTCTCTTTCTACGCTAAATCTTTTTTCTCGTCACTGACACTAACTTTTGCTCACAATGCTGACAGAAATGGTACTAATGTGTACTCATCTCTCTAAGGTCTGTTCTTCTTTGTTTGGTTCACACAACAACGGCTGAGGATCGTTCCTTTAGCCCACCCAAGGCTGAGGGGGACCAAAGATGTAGATTCTGGGCAATCTCTATGCTCCTGCGGAGTTCCAGGCAGCTGGATTGACGACTCACGATCTCAGTGTTGATGACACGAATAAAACCTGTAACAAGGAAAAATAGGGGCTAATTTCTGTCCTCGAGCCCACCTATTTCTAGTGTGGGTGAAATGAGCGTGTCTCAGGTGTCTGCATGTAGGATGAATGACAACATGGCTCAGTATGATTTAGCAATAGCGAGACAAGACAGGTGTCTACTTGCAAAACATTCTTTCTGACAAATTAATACATGGATACATCCAATAATATGAATTCAATACATGAATACATCCAATAATATAAATTCAATACATGAATACATTCAATACATGAATACATCCCATAATATAAATTCAATACCTGAATACATCCAATAATATGTACACCTAGGTGTGATACAACCATTTCCTTCCCCCTATATCATACCAGGCCCTCTCTGACAAGTGCTATACAAGCTGGTAACATATATCCTAACAATATTGTTATGTTCTTATGATAGGAGTATATGAGACGAGGACTGTTTGGTGATATATCAGGTGGGAGTTATAGGAGACAATAGATTGGTGTTACATGAGACAATAGATTGAGTCCTAACAAGGACTGTTTTGGTTATATTTCAGTTGGTTTTATCTGAGATAATAGACTGAAGTTATGTGAGACAATAGATTGAGTTATATGAGACAATAGATTGAGTCCTAACAAGGACTGTTTTGGTTATATTTCAGTTGGTTTTATTTGAGATAATAGACGGAAGTTATAGGAGACAATAGATTGAGTTATAGGAGACAATAGATTGAGTCCTAACAAGGACTGTTTTGGTTATATTTCAGATGGTCTGAGAAAATAGATTGAAGTTATAGGAGACAATAGATTGAAGTATGAGTCCTATTAGTCTTCGTCTATTCAATCCATATCAGGAAATACAATCCTTATACCTAATGCCCCAAGATACAATCAGTAACCTGATATATTCATAGTGAACGAAAATATATTAAATATATACAGGTGTAGGTAGTATAAATGACACACAACAAATACCAACATTATATTATCTGCTGAAGGCCTATTTTCCTACCAGTTTATAGTGAATTATATTTACCCTCTAAGATTTTTTAAACCGGCCAGGTTTTGACTCGACTTAGTGAAGCAGGCTGCAGGTCAATGCACTCCAGGTAAGCTATAAATCAAAGTTGACAGCTCCTCTTCAGTCGGTCGGTATCTCTGGCGTCGTGTCGGTGTTGCGTGTTTTAGCATAAAATCTCGCCCGATTATATAGGTAGATGAATGCTTAAGCAAAGCTTTTGGTTGGTTCCTGGTGGGGCAAGCTGATTGGTTTCCTGCAGTTTAGTCCCGGCGTCGTACAGCCTAATTTTATTCTGTTTTTTCCGCCATCTTGCGTGAACAAGATGGCCGCGACCCACATCCGAAAAAACAGGGCTTAAGTTTTTTTTTTTTTCCTGGCGTAACGTCTTGTAATTTATTCCGGCTCAGCAACTGTGCGTTGATTGGCTGGGGCAAATTTGTATCCCGACATAATGATTTAACAAAGTAGTGGGGTTACACACACTCGTTTCACGACAAAGGGTCGCCAGCTTGACCAACTGTGAAACTTCGATCTTTGTCTAAAAACAAAAAGGTTGAGTACCACTGCTCTAGGTCATGCCCTATTTCTATTGTCGGTAATTTTATCTGTTAAGCACCGCACATTTCTAGGAAGGAGAACCATCGGAACTTGTTCTCACAAAGAATATGACATGATCTCGTCCATTGCACTACTATTTTTTTCCGTGTGTTGACAATATTGCAGATATACCCTGTTCAACCTAGCGGTTATATTTGGGGTACTGTATATTGTGCGTTAGGTTCTTCGGTGCTAGCCGGTTGCTAGTCCTGAAAAGGACTGGTCCTAAAAAGGACCACTAGCTGACTGTCTGGATTCCTCTCGTTGTTAGTCTGTTCGTGGTATCGTGGCGTGTTCAGTAGTGTATTTCACATCCTGCCTCGCTAGTTTGGTGGCAGCCCTGAGAAGGGCTAGTCCTGAAAAGGACTTCTAGCTGGCTTGGGGGTTTTGTGTGTTTTTCACCTCCTCGGTTCTGTTGTGTGTGTCGTCCTTTTCTCCTGGAACTGATTTATTGCTTTTTCTATTATTGCTGGGAGTAACCTTTTTAGAATTTCAGCGATGACTTGTTCCTTGGGTTGGTCGTTCTTCTTAGTTTCTGGTTTGTTTTTAGATGCAGTTTCCTCAATGGTCATTCTTTCTGTTTCTATTCTCCTGAGGACTTCTTCGTTTTCCTCTTTCAGCTCTGTCAGCTTCTTAGTATCTGCTTCTATATGCTGCTGCATTCTTTTAACGCTCTGTAAATCTATCATATTATCACTTGTTTGATCCTCGGTCGTTTGCCTGCTTCCACTCTCGACTTGTAATTTTATTTCCTTGACATCCGAGGTCAGCTGATGCAGTTGTCTTCTATGTATTGTGTACTGTCTGTCCGTGTCGTCTGAAGTTACTCTGCGTCTTGCCTCCCTGAAGGAGATGTTTTTGCACACAGCTTCCTTCAGTGTTCTTGGTTTCCTGAAACATAGGGCAACCTCGGTACCTTGCCCCGTGGTTTCCAAGGCAGTTTGCACAGTTACGGTTTGCGTTTCTGGCCTTGTAATTGTGATCCTCCTTCGCCTTGGGACAGTCGCCATATGGATGGCTTCCTGCACAGTACCGGCAAACTGTCTCTCTCCTGCATGTCTTCTTGGTGTGGGAGAAATGCTGGCAGTTGGAGCACTGCATGATCGGAAGGATATAGGCTTCTGTCTTTGACGATTTCTCTTTCAGTGTCAGTTTCTCAGGTCGTGTTGTTCCTTCAACAATTATTACGACAAGATGGTGTCTTTTTTTGTCCCAGGTTTTTAAGCCTTTCGACTTGGGTGAATTTGACATTTCTGTTTCCTTTTTGTAGGCAGCCGTGAACTTCGCGTGCGGACCATCTGGTATCGACCCCTCTTACCACCAACTTGTTTGTT
The DNA here is from genome assembly GCA_024509875.1 of Oreohelix idahoensis. Lineage (NCBI taxonomy): Eukaryota > Metazoa > Mollusca > Gastropoda > Stylommatophora > Oreohelicidae > Oreohelix > Oreohelix idahoensis. The sequence continues at coordinate 11,812 of JAMPIV010022227.1, read as the reverse complement.
GTCTTAAAAGTTTCCACCACTACTTTTATCTGGTGGGGCAGCTGAACTTCTTTTGGCCCGGATTCCAGTTCAGTCATTAGCGAAGCTGTTTTTTCGGTGCTGTTGAGAGAAAGCACGACTCCCATTTCGTGTCTCCCTACTTTAGCGATGCCTCTCCTGCCCGTTATTGCTTAAAGAATACCGATCACTTTGTCGTCGGGTAGGGTCCTGAGCGAGGCCTCACCTCCCGACACCTGGGTGATTTTAACTTTCCTCTACTGTGGTACCTCCTGGGGACAGATTTTGCTTGTTTTGTCGGAGTGGTATATTCTCTTTGCCACCACCCCCGTCAGCGTGACTGGTTTGCGGCTCGGATTGTTACTATTGTGGCAGCGCATGGCTGCAATTCTATTATATGAGTTGGCAGCGGTGGTCGCTGTATCAGTTCTATAATGGTGTGATCGCCTACGTTAACAGGTGGTTACCTCACTTAGCCGTTGCATGCCCAGGTTCTTTACTTCAGTAGCTAGCAATGACATGATGAATGATTACAACAGTCATACATACAGCGAGCGATGGCACAATGCCAAACCGTGCTTCCATATAACTAGTCAACGCCACAGTCAACTAAAAATACTATTTATTTACACTGATGTGGACCATTGCGATTACTTGGACCTCTACAATCTTGGTCCGTCACTCTTCCTTCCTCAACTCTCGTTCAGCATTGTAACTACACATTATATCGTCTAACCAAAATGGTTGTTCTGGTGCTATCAGTATCTACCTCTGTCCTTTCTTCCTAACAAATCCTTGTCTATTGTTATATGTCGTTCTGTGTTCAGGTTATCTATGTACTACCGGACGCCTCCGAGGTTGTTCTTTTCCCTTCTATAGATGAAGAATAGGACTACTGTACAGATGTAATAAATTTCACTCTACGTACCTTTTTCCTTTCTGAATAGAATCTAACTCACACTACTGTTCTTCCTTCTTAGGCAAGAATTCTCATTGTCAAATATGTTGGGTTAATCACCAACCAATCTAGTCTCCTTTCCTGAGAATTTTCATAACACATTCTACTTGAGTATTGTCTTCAACATGGCTACCCTCGTCTATGTCGGGTATATGTGCGACCTGCACTGCTTCACTCACGCTTCTGACTGTCGCTGGAAAGCGTGCCTCACTGCATTTTCGTTCACCTATTTTCTCATGCACATCTTATTCGCGCATCCCCTTTTTCTACTCTATCTAGACTTTCCTATATTCGATTCTCACTATTCGTTCCCTTTACCTGCCACATCTATCTCCTTATTCTCCCCAAAATAAATTATTTATCCGTAGGAGAAAAAAATTTATTTCCATGGTTGTACCAACACTATTGTATTTTTCTTATATACAAAGATCCTTAGCAATGTGCTGTTACAACCCTTGTTCAACACATAACTAATTTCGATCTCTCCAAAGGACAATTTCTTTTTACTTTACACAACGTAATTATTATTGTACTGGGAACATTCTTGTCCCGTCGTTTTAGCAATAAAAACATTCATCAACATCTCCTTCCCTTTCATACTCCTCATGAAGAACAATTTATATTTCTCCATTTCTTTCATTCACCATCGACCAAGTTTAGTTCCTGACAATCACTCTTTCACTTCTGCAATCTCACACGCTGTCGTCTTTTGGTCTGTCTTACACCACGGTCATATTTACCGCTCATAATAATAGGATAAAACGGTCCGATATAACAGCCAATGAGAACGCTCCTTTTTCTGGTATGTATAAGCAAACCTATTACGCTTAACATAGAGGCCTATTTTGTGCAACTGAAAATATGAAGATATTTAATTTCTCAAAGACTAAAGATATTTAAACGAAAGTTATAGCTAGTTTAAACAATGGGGATATTACTTAAGAGGTATGTGTAAAGACGTCCTCAAATAATATGTTATTCTAAGAGAAAAATCGTTTTAATTGACATTCATACATCAGGGTAGTCCCCAATATAGTTAGTTAACGGCTGCATAGATTTAAATGCATTTTGCTAACTAAACAAATTTTAGCTAGACTGATAGAGATAAATTACCAGTATAATACTGTTAAACTCTGTTTAGTTGTTTACTCATACTGGCTACTAGTTGCTGAATCACGCTTTATTTGTTAAATGACGTGAATGTCCACCAGTTGATAAATGTAGATGTTGGGACTGGTGTAGTAAAGTGTAACGATTGTCAACTCATTAAACCCAGCACAGTTTTGGTCATACAGGTCATCTTGTCCTGGAACGTGATGAGGCTCCGACAAGAATGTGAGTGTAAACAATGAGTGTGTATGTGAATGTCAGAACGCGAATGGTAGAATGATTCGATAGAGTTGACAGGTTGGTAGTACATCACTCATACTCACACTGTTCGAATTCAAGAAGTACTGGAACTACGGTGGTCTTTTTATAACATTTAATGGGACGCACACTTGGACAGTACGTGTATGGTTACAGGAACAAATGTCGACATAGACAGCATAATGTTGATCACAGGAATATCATCTTAAGTTAGCATTCATGCTTGGCAAATATCATAATGGAGCATTCGTAAATAAGCATTCAGAGTTCCATCATGTAAATCATCTGGCTCTACTGACTGGGCACGTCAGACCATAACCAATATATAGGAAGGCTCCTAGACCTAACCTCGTCTAGCGAATATCCCTTCACGTAAAGTTCAATATATATATTTTCCATAAAGATATAGGAATCCCAGACATGGGTTCTCACATGTAGCAGTGATCTCTTGGTTCATCGAGCGATAGTACAGGCATCCCTTTTTCTCACTCGATAAATACAAAGTATATGAATTTCAACATGGCTGTTCTTCTCTCGTGAGTTTCACTCACTATAGGACCCAGACCAAAATTGGTCATTCGTTAAATGTCCTCATTTCTTCATAGCTTCTATCATAGAAGTAATTGAATAATATCATATAATCTAGTGCTGATACATAGGAATGTCGTCTTCCTTTGAATAAATATTCTTTTCAAAAGTACCACTGTGCATCTGTTTATCAACAACGATGGCGAAGCCCAAGTTCATAATAAATTGTGGTTTTACCTTTCTATGCGAAATATAACTTTGCCATTCCTTGGCAAAAGAGAATAAACACTGGGGTAAAGTACATACAACATGTCTAAATGACTATCACTTTTCCCCATCTACTTATAGATCATTTTTTGGCGATAGCCTGCTACAACAAAATTCGACATCCAGACAGGATGACAGCCATGAATCACACCCCTTGCTAGCGATACTTCCGCTGCATAGCCTTTGACCTTTTCTAGCGACAACCAACATAGTTCGACTTAGAAATGTAAAGATATCCATATATAAGACAGACTCGTCCTACTCATACAAACACTACGTATAAATTCAGGCCATAGATATACTGAAGCAAGAACAATCTATTCCTACCCAGCCAAAGAATAAATCGCAGTAGGCCTAGACTCGTCCGCGGAGTCCGATCGAAGATGACGGAACTACTTTCAAGGGAAGTAACTCAAAAATGACTTCTCCTTAAGCACTTAAAAAGGAAATACTTTGATTACAAAATATTTGCGAACATAATAAGTATATAAATGTATTATATTGCAAGATAGTAAAAATTGCCCTTTACAGTCTTACCACACCTCCCGGGAAAAAAAAAAAAAATTTTTTTTTTTTAAATACATCTAGGAGCAACGTAGAATAGGCTCACAACGCAAGAATACTGCGCAGATGAAAATATCAGGAATAACTATAATTCCTAATATGACCGGTGAGAATATATCTCAAAATCTGAGAGAAATTGTTTCTCTACGAATAAATGTTTCCAGGAAGGTGTGATGTACGTATAATACAATTCTGGTAATTATACAATGCATACCAAAAATTCACACTATAATCTTAAATTTATGATTTATGAAGAAACAATCATCAAAGAACAGCGGTGAATAAACATCAATAAACCGCTAAGTAGCGATACCATCATTCTATTATTAAATTACAAATGTGTATCTTAGTAAAGAAACAAAATATAACTGTTGTAAAGTTATACATATTAAAAAGATCCAATATTTAACAGTTAAGTGGCATCATGTGGGCATCTGGACAGAATGTCCGCCATCACATTTTCTGAACCACGGATAGCTCGTACCGAAAAATGAAAAGGTTGAAGAGCGATTGCGTATCGAGTTGATCTCGAGCTCTTCAAGTTCTTACTTTGGATAGCCGTAAGAGCTTTTTGGTCAGTTTCCACTACGAAATGCGCGCCCAGAAGGAATCTTTGGAGTTTGAGAATTGACCAAACCATTGCCAATAATTCACGGTCTAAAACCGAGTAATTCCTTTCTGCAGCATTAAGTTTTCTGGATATATACATTACAGGATGCAGAGTTCCAGAGTACTCTTGCATTAGTGCCGCTCCAATCCCAGTGGATGAAGCGTCACTACGAAGAACAAATGTCTTATCTGTTGTAGGTAACACTAAAATAGGTGGTGATGAAAACATAGTTTTGATCTTCTCTAGTGAAGATTGGCATTCATGAGACCAGTGAACCATGTTAGGCGACCCTTTCTTTAATAGTGTAGAGAGAGGTGCCATGATAGAGGACAGATTCGGAATGAAACGTCCATAAAATTGTATGAGACCTAAAAGACTTCGCACTTGCTTTTTAGTCCTAGGGATAGAGATGTTAAGTATCTTAGTGATATTATGGTCTTCTGTCTTCAAGAAACCGTGACCTACTCGATGGCCTAAGAAAGCAATTTCGCTAAAGCCAATACAAGCTTTAGATGGTTTTGCTGTCAGGTTATACTCACGCAGAGTTGATAATAATTCAACTAACCCTGAATAGTGATCTTCCCAAGTATCGCTGAAAAGACAGATGTCGTCTAGATAAGCAATGACATCTGACCGATACGATAGGATTCGACGCATCATGCGTACAAATGTAGCTGGTGCGTTCATAAGGCCGAAAGGCATAAAATTCCATTGGAAAAGGCCTCTGGGAGTAGAGAAAGCGGTAAGAGGTTTGGCGCGTTCGGATAATGGAACTTGCCAATATCCTTTAGACAAATCAAGTTTAGTGAAAAAATGCGATTTAGAAAGACGAGTAAGTAGCTCTTCTAGTAAAGGCATAGGTTCAGCATCGAACTTCGTAACTTGATTCAATTTGCGATAGTCAACGCAAAGACGTATGTTATTGTCTTTTTTTCGAACAATAACCATCGGCGAAGAATATGCAGAAGTGGATGGTTCGATTATTTGTAAATCTATCATTTCATCCAACTCCTTTTCAACCTGTGTTTGGAAATGTATAGGGATAGGATAAGGTCTAACCCTAATTGGAGTATGTTCAGTTAGAACAATGTCATGCTCAATGACATGAGTTTGTCCAGGGATGTCAGTGAGGACATCCTGAAATGTTTGTAACATAGACGAAACTTGTCGCCGTTCTCCTAGAGACAAATCAGGAGAAACAGTAACGTCTTTCCATGATTCACTAGAATGAAGTGGGATCATTGGAAGCGGAAGATTAACATCCGAAAAACTTGTTTCCTCATCCTGTATTACAGACAGTGATGAGTAATGACCATGTTTGACATGAGAATCGTCCGTTGCCTGGAAAATAGGCTGTAGATAGTCAGGACCTTCATGGAACTCCGTAAGCATATTGATGTGGAAGGTTTTATGCTTCCCGTTAATATCGACGATGTAGTCAACATCTGAAATTTTCGATATTATATCGTACGGACCTTTCCAACTAATAAGGAGTCTATTTTCACGACAAGGTAGCAAAACAAATGCTTTGTCACCAGGACAAAGTTGTCGTAAAGTTCTCTTCTTATTAGCAAATTGTCTTGCCTTCTGCTTAGCAAATTCAGAAGAGGACGTTGCCAATTTGCATGCTTCGATAATCTTTTGTCTCAGCGCGATGACATACTCGTAAGAAGATTTTGTGTCATCGTCAATATTGTCAGCTGTTATAAGATCATGCAGCAAAGACATTGGGCCGCGCGGTCGCGCGCCAAAGACAAGTTCAAAGGGAGAAAACCCTGTATGTTCATTGGGGACCTCTCTGTACGCGAAGAGGGCCGCGGGTAAAACCCTATCCCAATCTTGAGGATGATCCTCAGTTATCTTCCCTAATAAGTTCTTAAGTGTTCTATTTAGTCGCTCGACCATCCCATTGGACATAGGATGATAGATGCTACTCAAAGATCTCTCTATCTGTAGAGTAGACATTACTTGAGACATGGTATCCGATATCAGTTGGGTGCCATGATCTGATAATATTTCTCCGGGGAATCCCAGCCGAGAAAATATAAGCCAAAGAGCATCTGCAATGTCAGCGGTAGTAATGCTCTTTAGAGGGATAGCCTCTGGCCAACGTGTGCACATGTCTACACACGTTAAGATAAACTGATGTCCTCTAGCAGATTTGATCTTGAATGGACCAATGATGTCTATCGCCATTTTCTGGAATGGACGAATAGGAATATCTGCAGCCTGAATAGGCGCAGCATGACGAGGACCTTTGGATTTGACTTCTTGACATACTTTACAGGATCGACAATAGATCCGTATGTCCTTGTTCACAAAAGGCCAAAAGAAAGCCGCAAGAACTCTTGACTTTGTACGGGAAAAACCCATGTGACCAGCACACTGAGAGTCGTGTGCATGTTGTAAGATCTTAACTCTCAAATTCTTGGGTACAAGAATCTGAGAATGACTTGACTTAGTGGAGTCTTGCACCATACGTACAAGTACGCCATTCTTCATTGTAATCCAAGATTTACAATTTGAATCTTTATTCGGATCACCTTTCGTTACAAGAGTGAAGAATTTCTTAAGAGTCGGATCTTCTTCTTGTTGTTTTATAAACGAGTCACGAGAAATTACCAAGGGATCATCTTGGTTATGCACTTCATTATCTTCAACAGATGAAGTTTCAGGCATATTGAGAGCTTGAGCTCTAGTGACTACCGCATTAGCAGATTGCATATTTTGATTTTCCCAAACGGAAATTTGCTCCGGAGTGCATTCTTTGACTCCGTGAATGCGACCGATGATAAGATCAGCGATCGGATTCGGCAAAAGACATGCGTGTACATCTCCTGTGAAGAAAGGAGTAGCAATCCTAATGATAGCGGTAGAGTATTTCTCTATGGTGCCGCCAAATGTTACGCATTTGACTACTTTGCCTGTAGAATGAGAAGGATCTATGAGTGACTGCCTAACCCCAATAGTTGTGCATCCAGAATCAAAAAGTACTGAGACTGGATTGTCATTTACTAAACCTTTGTGTAAGACAAGAGAACCTCTCCCATCATGCGCGATTGACGCAGGAAGAGCGGGAAGAGGATGCCCACAGCTTAAAGTAGACACTGTGGTTGGCTCAAATAATGTTTTGCATTGGGGGCACTGAGATGCTCTCCCAAAATCAAAAGCGGCACATGCCATATTATTAGAGTCATCATTATCTTTATTTTGTTTATAGGCTTCGTGGGACTCTTGCTGTGCAGAGTTCGCCTGGTAATGAGCTTTATGTTTTTTGAATTGTGCTCTACCTCTGTTATTATTGCCTCTGTACTTATCATTGTTTCCACTATTATAACCCTACTCGGGTTTGAATCATAGCTCCTTTGGTTACTATCATCATATTCATTATAATGAGTATCTCTGTAATTATGATCTTGTTGTCTCCATGAAGGAAAACTTGGATAGTTTCTAGAATGACTTCCTTTGCGAAAGTTCCTGTAATTATGACCACCCCTGAATCGAGGGCTGTCAGCTCTTCTCCAGGTATTCGAAGAAGAACCCTGAAATGATTGGTTACCTTGGTTCTGATAACTGTAATAGTTACCTTTTTTATTAAACCTATTTTGAGGTCCTTGGAATTTGTGAGAGTGATTAGGGTTGTATGGTGTTGCAGAAGCAACTGGCATACCTTCTTTAACCTTACTGTTGCTAATAGCTACGTCCGGATGTGCAGTGACGTATTGGGTACAATACTGTTCCATTTCTTTTAGAGACTTAGGTTTACGCTCATGTAAGAATTCGAGGAAAGGTTTATTTATACTTGACATAATCTTGTCTCTGAGTATCAAGTCCATAAGGGCTTCATAAGTCTTTTCTGTTTTGGATAGCTCAATCCAACGATCAAATGTAAGACGTGTCCTTGCAATGAATTCTGAGAATTCTACACCTGCCTCAGGCACCATTGTCTTAAACAACTTCCGATAACCCTCTTCAGACAACTGATACTTCTTTAATAAGGCTGCCCTAATAACATCATAGTTATCTTTGTCAGCCTCTTCAACCAAACTTAAACTAGTCAGAGAATCACCTTTCAGATTTTCTGATAACTGGTTAGCATATTGTGATTTGTCCACATTATGTGCTCGACACGAGCGTTCAAATCTATTTAGCCAGAATGTTATGTCATCACTGGAAGGGTTGAACGCTGGTACCTTGACCTTGTAAGTAAAGGGTTTACCATTACCACCAGATGCTTGATTACCATCACTTATGTTTGTTAACTTTAACTTTTCTAACTCAAATGCTAAAAGTTCTTTTTGGTGTTCATGTTCTCTTATTGCTTTTTTCTCTTGAGCTTCAGCTTGTAATTTTCTCTCTTCTGCAGCAGCTTCATCTTTTCTTTTCTCTTTTTCCATTTCCATCTGGAATCTTTTTTCATCAGTCTGTATCTGCAATTTCTTTTGTTCATCCTCTCTTTGTAATTTTTTTTCCTCAGCTTCTAATTTTTTCTCCTCAGCTGCTAATTTCTTTTCTTCAATCAATGCTTTTCTTTCTTCAGCAGCTAATGCTTTGTCATATTGAGCAACTGCCCATTCTTCTAATTGCTGACCAGTCTTATCAAGAGCCTTGCCTTGTGTGATAAAATAATCTAATGTAGACATCTTGTCTAATAAGATCAGTAATTTGCAAAAGTAAATAAATTCACTTTCTTAGTCTTAATCAAAGACCTTGTATGATAACTTTGTAACCTGTGGAAAATAGTACTTAACTATCCCAATCACTGTGGGAAACAAGCCTTACAAAGGTCTTGTATAAATCCTTATATAATAACAGCTATAAGTTGCTGGTTCACTCTATAATATAAGTGCAGTGCACCAGAAATAGTGTTTTATATCATCAACTGTGTACCTTTAGTAATAGCAATTAACTATCAGTTGATTCTTGTACATCAATTTATATGATCAACTATATTTTAAATAGTGTATGTCGATCAGGCACAAAACAAAACAGTTATACAGAAGAACATGAAAACATTTGCGGAAATGAAATAAATCAAATGGGAAAAACAATAAAAGATAAACCGCAAGAGGATAACAAATACAAATAACGCCACAGTATATAAATATAAATTGAGAATAGAACTGAAAGATAGAATAGGGTAGACCAACAAATTACAAACAAATCAAAACAAACTAAAGAACAGAGGAATATTACAAAAACAACAATGAGTACAGTCTTCACAGCTAACACTAATAGCAACAGCTGTCGCAGCAAATTTTCAATCAAGAAAATTGCACCTATAGAAACGCACACATCAGACCCTCTATTACGTGGGATACTCTGTTGTGTGACACCGCCCAACCAAAACAACAACCCGCTGGATACAAACAAATATCACATATAAATATTTAAACATAAATACATAAATGCATAAATAGTATGGCAATATGATGTAAATAGAGTGTTGCAGAAAGAATGTGTTGTAAAGAAGGCTCAGTTACACTGCCTAATAGTACAGTACTGTGGTACTTTATTAAACAAATACTTCTGGTCTAATTATTTTAAATTCAACACAGAAATAGAAGCTCCATCGTTGATGTGAATGATAACAATCGATGTAGGACTTCTCAGTTCAATAACATTTCCTTTCGCAAACACTGTCAAATATTCTCCAGTCCTGATGTGTAATGTTCTATGTTTCAACCAAGCTTGCTGTGTAACACTGTCAGTTGTATGGCAAATGTCCAACGAACCAAATGTCAACAAACGCTGACCTAGTTACTGCATACTCTCGACAGGACAGGTCACGCTGACATCACTGTAGAGTTGTACTGCTGATGTATTTGTGTGTCGTAACAGACCCCAAGGAACGTCTGGTCTCAGTAGTTTACTTCTCAATATGGTCACTGTGCAGGTTGACCCAGGAAGCTGGCACACCAGTTGTTAAACTCTGTTTAGTTGTTAACTCATACTGGCTACTAGTTGTTGAATCACGCTTTATTTGTTAAATGACGTGAATGTCCACCAGTTGATAAATGTAGATGTTGGGACTGGTGTAGTAAAGTGTAACGATTGTCAACTCATTAAACCCAGCACAGTTTTGGTCATACAGGTCATCTTGTCCTGGAACGTGATGAGGCTCCGACAAGAATGTGAGTGTAAACAATGAGTGTGTATGTGAATGTCAGAACGCGAATGGTAGAATGATTCGATAGAGTTGACAGGTTGGTAGTACATCACTCATACTCACACTGTTCGAATTCAAGAAGTACTGGAACTACGGTGGTCTTTTTATAACATTTAATGGGACGCACACTTGGACAGTACGTGTATGGTTACAGGAACAAATGTCGACATAGACAGCATAATGTTGATCACAGGAATATCATCTTAAGTTAGCATTCATGCTTGGCAAATATCATAATGGAGCATTCGTAAATAAGCATTCAGAGTTCCATCATGTAAATCATCTGGCTTTACTGACTGGGCACGTCAGACCATAACCAATATATAGGAAGGCTCCTAGACCTAACCTCGTCTAGCGAATATCCCTTCACGTAAAGTTCAATATATATATTTTCCATAAAGATATAGGAATCCCAGACATGGGTTCTCACATGTAGCAGTGATCTCTTGGTTCATCGAGCGATAGTACAGGCATCCCTTTTTCTCACTCGATAAATACAAAGTATATGAATTTCAACATGGCTGTTCTTCTCTCGTGAGTTTCACTCACTATAGGACCCAGACCAAAATTGGTCATTCGTTAAATGTCCTCATTTCTTCATAGCTTCTATCATAGAGGTAATTGAATAATATCATATAATCTAGTGCTGATACATAGGAATGTCGTCTTCCTTTGAATAAATATTCTTTTCAAAAGTACCACTGTGCATCTGTTTATCAACAACGATGGCGAAGCCCAAGTTCATAATAAATTGTGGTTTTACCTTTCTATGCGAAATATAACTTTGCCATTCCTTGGCAAAAGAGAATAAACACTGGGGTAAAGTACATACAACATGTCTAAATGACTATCACTTTTCCCCATCTACTTATAGATCACTTTTTCGGCGATAGGCCTGCTACAACAAAATTCGACATCCAGACAGGATGACAGCCATGAATCACACCCCTTGCTAGCGATACTTCCGCTGCATAGCCTTTGACCTTTTCTAGCGACAACCAACATAGTTCGACTTAGAAATGTAAAGATATCCATATATAAGACAGACTCGTCCTACTCATACAAACACTACGTATAAATTCAGGCCATAGATATACTGAAGCAAGAACAATCTATTCCTACCCAGCCAAAGAATAAATCGCAGTAGGCCTAGACTCGTCCGCGGAGTCCGATCGAAGATGACGGAACTACTTTCAAGGGAAGTAACTCAAAAATGACTTCTCCTTAAGCACTTAAAAAGGAAATACTTTGATTACAAAATATTTGCGAACATAATAAGTATATAAATGTATTATATTGCAAGATAGTAAAAATTGCCCTTTACAAATACCAACTTTAAAATGAGTAAAAT
>JAMPIV010022226.1:0-174459 GCA_024509875.1 Oreohelix idahoensis | reverse complement strand
CGACTAAACCAACACACGCACTTAATATTACAAGTGTGACAGGGAACTTAACACGTATTTAGAAATAGCCCCGGAGTGGGCGTGGTCTATCTGTATCGAGAACTTGTGCATCGCTTACCAGTAGACTTCTACAGTGTTTGCCTGTGTGGCGTATATGTATGTATCAAATGTAGACATTACCAGATCCACAACACAGCAGCAACGTTAGCAGATAATCAATAAGACACCCTTACCGTACCATACACCAATCCTTTGTATCAGTTTCAGTGACAGCCATGATTGACTTTCACGTGCTTGACGGAGGTACAACAGTAATGACCTCCCGGATTTTCCTATTATCTTTAGGGGGGTGTAACAGTGGTGGCCAGTGTTACCCTATCAGTAACTAAACCAATACGTTATCAGTGTCGCCATATCAGTGATTGGCGATATCACATGACTTTCCATGGGCGTATCTTTAGGGGGGTGTAACACCTAGTAATGCTATTAACATTACATATCATTACATAACATTACATATCATTATATACATCCATGCTAAACATTACATATCATTATATACATCCATGCTAAGCTTTTTTTTTTATTTAGTTAAAGAAGAATCAAGTGGCTTATGTTCAGGGCATTATGGTATGTATATTATAGTTTATGAAAACACGTGACATTAATTATTGTTAACGTCAGCTTTTTCCACTTTATTAATTAATATACAGTTTTACAGCGTTTACTTATATGATTTTTTATTTTTGGAGGTCGGAGTAGCTAAGTGGTATGTTGCCCTCCACGAATTATAAAGGTACCGGGTTCGATTCCCAGTAGAGGGAATATAATTTATAGACTTTTTTTCAGAAACAGTGGTCCTAATGATGGTATACTTCCCCCTGATCTCCTGGGTAGTGAGATCGGATGCCTAGCCTTCTCGGATAAGGGCGAAAACATAGGAGGTCCCGTGTGCAGGTTGGGCACGTTAACAATTCCTCGGCAGTTGGAAATGAGTAGGCCATATGGCCGCTGAACTGGCAAATTTAAAATTTATAAACCTACCCACCACAACAATATTTAAAGAATGTGTGATTCCTATAAACACACATTGGGATTCTCGCCGGTGCTATATATGCTAGATACATAAAATAAACATTAAGCCACTGCTTTAAAGGGGTAAGATTTCCCTCCTATTTTATCCATCACCTTTCAACTCCGCGTGGAGCATAGACCTTCAACAACTTAGCATGAAGCATAGACCTTCAACAACTCAGCATAGAGCATAGACCTTCAACAACTCAGCATGGAGCATAGACCTTCAACAACTCAGCATAGAGCATAGACCTTCAACAACTCAGCATGGAGCATAGACCTTCAACAACTCAGCATGGAGCATAGACCTTCAACAACCGTATGCCATGTCTTCCTGTCTGTGCCATCAGCTCGATGGTCTTTCCATATCTTCTTCATCCAATTCAAGTCTGCAACCAGTTCTCTTCTCCATGTCTTCGTTCATTGGTCTCCCTTTATTTTATGGGTTATCACTTTTCTTTTAATTGTTAAGTTCCAAGGCCAAGACCTATTTGTTTGCTACGTTTGCAAAGCAGTTAAGATCTGCAATCATAAAAGTGCATGCCTGATTCAAAATACATAAAAACTCTAGAGGCTACAAAAAGAAACCTGACACCAATGACACCAAATTTCCCCGCGCTCTTCCAACCAACCCCCCCCCCCCCCCCCCCCCCCCCCCCCCCCCCCCCACCCCCCACCCACCCCCCCCCCCCCTCCCCCCCCCCCCCCCCCCCCCCCCCCCTTTTCAAGAAAACAAAACCTCCAAGACTCATACTGTCTACAGAACATGAATACTCACAATGACATGACGATCTGATATAAACAATCTCTAGAAAATTATCTACAACTACAAATCCCATGAACATTCTTGTTGAGCTATCATGCAGACGTACAGCAGGGAAAAGATATAACAGGAAGACTACTTAAAAAAAAATAATAATCAACATATAAATACAAACCATCTTGTGGATTCAGTTACTATATTTTATAATTATTATCATTAACATCGACCTTCAACACCACTAGTTTTTAAAGTCACATGCGAAACATATTCAATCTTTCATTACCTTTCAGCGGCCCTAGGAGAATATGCCTTTAATAAAGGGATGCTTGTTACAGTCGAAAAGCTGTTATATACAATGGTGATAAATTATATCCCTCTTGATGTGATTAGACTGATTGTAGTACATGCGCCCACACAGAGCAGATGATAAATAGGTTAGCTCTGCATTGTCCCTGTGTATAAAGTCTATAGTGAGTGGTATGAAAGGTACAGTCACTCACCCTGTACTGTCAAGCATAGATCAACGAATCAGACTAGTGTTCATTTCCAATTGACAGCACATGATTTATTCACACAGCAACATCAATCCGATACGATACACTACACAGGTACAACAGGATACACAAAAATCAATAATAATCAATTGCGCAGAATGTTACAGCTGTTCAGTATGATGTAAACCCTGTTTACATCGCAGTTCTAATGTTACATCAGTAAATTCACCAGAACGACTGCTGACACTGCAGTTACAAAACCCGCCACACAGGCGTACATCTATAGGACTCCCTCAACGACTGCATACCCCTGCAGTTAACAAAACGCCATACAGGCTTAAATCTATATATACTAGCAGTTCTAATGTTCCACCAGAACGACTGCTGATACTGCAGTTACAAAACGCCACCCAGGCTTAAATCTATATATACTCAAAAGACTGTCCTCTCTGTAGTCTATAAGTAATCTGGCCTACACAACTCCTGGCCCTATAATCTCCAGAAAACTCTCCCTCCATAAGGAACAATGGCCTTACTATCTCCTAGCGCCGTTCCTGCACAATAGAAATCTATCAGGGAGGTAAATATGATCCCAAAACATCGGCCTGTAGACACCAAGGCCTCAGAACATGTCCTTAACATAAAGTACACCTTATCTTCTCTTATCTTATCTTATCTGCAGATTTATCACATCTTATCTGCAGATAAACACACTTAAATAGGCAAGTACTAGTACACCTCGAAAAATGGCCAAATATCGTTCCCTTACACTACCCTAGGGAACACACACAAGATACAGGGCTGACTCTCCAGTCACCCGCCCAAACTTAGACTGTCACGGGATGACACATCTCCCGCACAAACAGACACCGGACTCGGCTGTTCACGGACTCCCCGTGAGCTATTCACAGCCGGCAGAAACCAGTACAGAATAACTACATGACCAGCGCTCACACGCTTTCTGTACACTCTGTTTTCTTTTTTAACATATAAATGTTTTAAACAACTCACAATTAAACAAGCTAACAAGTGCGACAACCCTGAATTCACACTGTATAATCAGTATAGTACGTATCACTCCCCTTTGACCTTTACAGTTACCACCCGGTCCGGAGAAAAAAATGATTTATCATTTTTTTGAAAAAAAACTACATCACCGACAAATGAGTGGTCAGCTAAGCTCTAATATATGCTTACAACAATAGTTTTATGATAAGGTCAAAATAATACATCGCCAAATAATAAAGCAAATGTACAATAAACAAATTACCCATAATAATCTGCTAAATACACCGAAATAATCATTTACAAACAAAGTTAAGTATTATTACTGTAGACCAAACATGACACAATAAATAGAAAGTAAAGTCAAGATCAAACAAAAGAAGCATGATCAGCACAGAAAATCAACAAAGAAATCGAAATAGGAAGAAAAGATCCATAATACCTAATAGTAATAATTGAGCTAATCAATTCCTGCATGAAATACATAGAACTGTCACTAATAATTACATATACTAATCCATATTGTCGGCGTCTGTGGCCTAATGGATATGAACGCAGTTTCATAATCCAGATATACCAGGTTCGAAACCTGCTGCATGCGGTTTGGTAGCAGATCGCTTTGTGTGGATTTTTAACAATGGTATAAGCGCCGTACCGTTCAGAAAGCAATGGCAAACTACTGAATGAAAAAAATTGCCTAGAAAAATCACAAACAGCCAATAAAAGCTGGGGTTGATTGCCACGTCCTGTAAAGGATAAGCAACTAACTTTTTAATCCATATTACCATACGTAAGAATACAAAGTATGGAAGTATAAGAAGTGTAAGAAGTAAACGTATACAAATAGTATCAAGTAACATCCAGATGAAACATGGAAGCATAACCAAAGTATAGACCGCTTCGAAAGACATGGAGTGAAACGAAGAATCATCCGAAAAGGAAGAAGGAAATACAAAATAATGAATGCATAGAAAAACGACAACAATACATCCCACCAACAATCCAAGTAACTAACGCATAATAAATAATTTAGTCAAATTACAAAACTTATTCATAACTAAAATGATTTATCACAGGTATCACACAAAAAAGTGCGATATATAAAAATATCACAATCTCAAAACCAAAACAAAAATTACTATTTTAAATGGAATATCAACATATATTATTACACCTAATTAAGCGCTTTGGCGCAGAAAAAATATAACAATGTCAAAGAAAAATACATTTCCAAAAAAAAAATTACAGTACAAAAAAGTTTATTTAAAGCTAAGTTAAATAAAAATAGTATTTTAATTTTTCCTAGATTAAATCTATAACTAATATACCAAAATGAAATTATCTTTAACCAAATGAATGACATCTAACAAAAAAAATTCCAATACTTAAGTAGACTCATAATAAACGCATACTAGTTTAAACAAAATTCAGCAGAAACAAAACACATGGCAAAAAAAATATCAAAAACCAATGTTTCAAAATATGTTTACAAATACAAATACAAAATCATAACTAACACATACAAGTTTAGTTTCAAAATTACATTTCACAACACAATAGTTACTGCATATAACCTCTGTATATGGTAATATTAATTAGAAATAGCACCAGAATATAAGAAAAGAGAAAAAAAAAATTAATGAATAACAAGACTCTCTGAAACAACTAACGCATATTCGACGCTAATGAGTTTGTGCATAGGGCTGGCAATCTCATCAAATCCAAAATTTTCCTAAGAATCAACGCTGCAAAACATATCAATGTTTGATGAATTAACTATCATTGCTTCAACTTCACAACGTAGCACCTATGGTCATACATAATATGGTCTAAGTGGAATAGTCTTCCGACTAGCGTATGAAAAAAAAAATCACAAATCCACAATCTCATTACAAAAATTAAAGATAAGTCACTACAAAGTGATATGTCATCATTTCATTGCAATCATAACACATGCAATGTTTATCAACAAAACAATCATGTAAATAATGACAGTCACAACAGTGCATACATATGAACATACACAATACCTAAGACATTATGTAATGTAAGTTACTATACAATACAGTAATTCATTAACCAAAAAATAAATTAAGTGTAAAAAATACTATAGCAATCTTAAACTAACTCCTAAACAAACAAAAAAAAAATAAATAGGTCACAAATCCGCGGTCCTCGATAACATTCTGTAAACCGCACGGGGTAACGTCATACAACACCGTGTCAACAGGCTGGCTGGGTTGCGCTTGACTAGACACCTGGTCACAGGTTGACCCACATTCCTCTCACAGTAAAAAATAACTTCGGTGCGAAGATTCTTAACAAGCCGAATACTGTGGGAAAATATAAATGAAAATGTCTATTTCAATCAACTTGTGAGATTTATTGAAGTAAAACGGAAAGTTAGTCTTACATTTACCCAAACGTGTGGCAGTGAAAACGTCTGGTTTCTATATGATGCCATCATTTCCTCGTCACACAGCAGATAACACAGAAGGATAAGACATCCTGACAGAAATGAAGGTCATCACAACAGTATGCTGAAATAAAATCCTACTCAAACACAACGAGATATTCTCTAGAACTCAAAATGCATAACAAGCAGTAGTATTTGAAACAATACCCTTACTGTTACGTTGTCTATAACCAAGTTTGTTCTTTTGTTGTGCAACATTACTATGATTAGTATTTCTACTTCTATAAAAAATATCTAACCGATGGATTTTGTTGTGTTCTAGAACCATCATTATAAGGCTGATAACCTTTAATGTAGTTATTTCTTTCACCAAAACTGTTTCTATTCTCCTTTGTGACAATATGCTTACTAAATTGATCAGTACCAGTGATAACAAAATTCTTATGGTTATCAACATGTTGAGTTTTATTTTGGGTACAAGTCTTACTAATAGCTTTGTCCCTTATTATCTGTTTATCAGTATTTCCATAATCAGAATAATGGTTGGTCTTTTTAGATCTGCCTTGAAATTTATCTCCATTTTTTTTGCAATCTATAGAACTGACTGTTATAGCAGAATTATCTTTGCTGGCCTGACGCCACGAGTCAGTAATGTTACCAGAAGTAGTACGTGGGAAATTGTATTTGCCACGTAGTGATCTCCGTCCATCATGTTCGACTTTCGTCTCAGCTTGTGTAAAGGGCTGGCTTCTTGCTTGTTTTATTTGGTGATAAACATTCTGTTTACCTTTGTCAACATTGACAGTAGACAAACCCTTAATACCTAAAACCACATCTACCAAACCATAAACTCTATTTCTCAGATCACTAATCTCAGCATTTCTAAGTGAGATGTCTTCAGTTTGTTTCTTAATTAAGTTATTAGATGTTAAAACCTTACTCTTCTCCTCCATGAGTAATTTCTCAATATCAGTCATTTTCCTTTTGTACATCGTTAACTCTTCTAATCTCTCCTTATCATCATTTTCTCTATTTGTTCTCCTCTGTGGTTCCAATTTCATTAATCTCTTCTTTTGCACGTCTTCTACCTGTGGCTGAAGAAGGGCCACCTGAGCCTGAAGCCCAACTTTAGCAGCTTGTGCTCTCAACTCATTAATCTTCTCGGAAGATACGTTATTCTTTTCCTTCAGTTGGCTACTGAGAATATCATTATCATTCAACACATCATGGAGCATATCTATATACTTCTTCTCACTTACATTGCTATCAATCTTTAACCTCTCATACATTTCTCTCTTATTTTCAATCTCCTGCTTGAGATTACTAATCTCGCCATCTTTAGTTCCTATTTGAACTTGTAAGTTTTTAACTTTACTGCATTCAGAGTCTAATGCTGCTTTCACACTAGCAAGCTCCAAGTTTGATTTCTGTAACTCACTTGTGAGCCTAGACACTGTTTCTTGAAGTTTATTCTTTTCAGCACTATCCTGTAAAAACTTATCTCTTTCCTGTAGAGAACTCTGTTTGTTTACTCTTGTTTGTTTCTCATTCTTCAATTCCCTTTTTTGCACGTCAGAAACACCGTTGTGGATTATTTTAGATATACCTTGCACAATCTGTCTGTGTTCAACCTTCCTATACTGATACACAAACACACGAAGGTCCTCTATCAACTCCACCAAATCTTTAGCCATTATCAAATTATGATCAAACCGAAAATTATCTTCAGCAAACAACTCTAAGGATCTAGACGCATTCATCAAAAAATCGTCCAACACCCATGCTTCAAGTCGTGAGCCTCTCAATCGTTCATTATCCCTACCATCTACTAATGCAAACCTCAACATAGGCCTCATATCGCCTGGATTAATGTCACAATCCATGGTGATTCAATCGTTGAATGTACTATATTTTTAGATCACTTATAATTCTAATAAGTTTATGTTACATAGCAATCAATCAATTATGCACTGAATCCTATATTAACCAGTTAATATAATTCATAATGAGCAATATGAGAAGACTTGATAGCATACATACATAAACACAGTTTTCACAACAACACAAGCACTTATCTTGCAAATAGCAAAGTTCCTTCTTTTCTTGTTACAATCGATGGGCATCAACATCAAAGATGACACAACATAAGCAGAGTCCCATGTCAACTCTCACTACACCTTGACACAGCATGCTATGTTGTCATACACAGCATAGGAAACTGGAAACAGTATGCTATGTGATCGTACACAGCACTGGAAACTGGAAACAGCGCAAGTTACCCACTTGTTCCCTCTGTCGTCGCGAAGGTACACTGTCTGTCACTCTTGTTGGAAAGAGCTACTTGATATTTCGCACTTGCATATAAAACTGGAACATACTGCAATTCTCATAATGCAGATATCGCTGATGATGACGAATCAGGACAGGTCGCCATAACCATGTCAGAGTTTACTTGAAAATTTCACTCCGAAACGTAGAACTGGAAACGTTGCGAAAATGTCATATGGAGGCATGTAAACACAAGACGCTTCACCGTGTCACCGATTAAAGGTCATGAGTGACACACAACTGTCTGTGTATTGTAGAGGCGTTGCCGATTACAGGTCACGATCAACACAAAAACTGTAGAAGATTCGCCTTTGTTTCTTAACAATGTAGAAGTAAGAACAGGCGTTCTAAATCCAAGCCACGCCCACATAGGGCACACTCTTAAACAGGTCAAGGTTCCGTAGAAACAATCTTACAACGCGAAGTCATGGGTCTAACGCCCGTAAGGTTGGCCCACCAAATGTTACAGTCGAAAAGCTGTTATATACAATGGTGATAAATTATATCCCTCTTGATGTGATTAGACTGATTGTAGTACATGCGCCCACACAGAGCAGATGATAAATAGGTTAGCTCTGCATTGTCCCTGTGTATAAAGTCTATAGTGAGTGGTATGAAAGGTACAGTCACTCACCCTGTACTGTCAAGCATAGATCAACGAATCAGACTAGTGTTCATTTCCAATTGACAGCACATGATTTATTCACACAGCAACATCAATCCGATACGATACACTACACAGGTACAACAGGATACACAAAAATCAATAATAATCAATTGCGCAGAATGTTACAGCTGTTCAGTATGATGTAAACCCTGTTTACATCGCAGTTCTAATGTTACATCAGTAAATTCACCAGAACGACTGCTGACACTGCAGTTACAAAACCCGCCACACAGGCGTACATCTATAGGACTCCCTCAACGACTGCATACCCCTGCAGTTAACAAAACGCCATACAGGCTTAAATCTATATATACTAGCAGTTCTAATGTTCCACCAGAACGACTGCTGATACTGCAGTTACAAAACGCCACCCAGGCTTAAATCTATATATACTCAAAAGACTGTCCTCTCTGTAGTCTATAAGTAATCTGGCCTACACAACTCCTGGCCCTATAATCTCCAGAAAACTCTCCCTCCATAAGGAACAATGGCCTTACTATCTCCTAGCGCCGTTCCTGCACAATAGAAATCTATCAGGGAGGTAAATATGATCCCAAAACATCGGCCTGTAGACACCAAGGCCTCAGAACATGTCCTTAACATAAAGTACACCTTATCTTCTCTTATCTTATCTTATCTGCAGATTTATCACATCTTATCTGCAGATAAACACACTTAAATAGGCAAGTACTAGTACACCTCGAAAAATGGCCAAATATCGTTCCCTTACACTACCCTAGGGAACACACACAAGATACAGGGCTGACTCTCCAGTCACCCGCCCAAACTTAGACTGTCACGGGATGACACATCTCCCGCACAAACAGACACCGGACTCGGCTGTTCACGGACTCCCCGTGAGCTATTCACAGCCGGCAGAAACCAGTACAGAATAACTACATGACCAGCGCTCACACGCTTTCTGTACACTCTGTTTTCTTTTTTAACATATAAATGTTTTAAACAACTCACAATTAAACAAGCTAACAAGTGCGACAACCCTGAATTCACACTGTATAATCAGTATAGTACGTATCACTCCCCTTTGACCTTTACAATGCTAAATCCTCTTCTCGCGTGATATTACGAGCTCAAGATATTTCCATTTCTTCCGCCTAATTTTCTTCTTCCAATTCTGTTCTCTTTTCAGTCTCCAATTCTCTTCTCTTTTCAGTCTCCAATCTCTTCTCTTTTCAGTCCACCTCTGCTTTTCTTACATCGGAGATTCTAGGACAAGGACTGCCTATTAGTGCTACCGACAGGTTTCCTGAATGTGTGTCCTATTCATCTCCAACGTCTTTTTCTCATCTCTTGTTACGGGAAACATAGGACTGCAATTATTACTCTTTATCTATTTCTGAAAATCAGAGTGGAAACTAAACGACAAGTGATAAATAGTATACTCTAGTCAAATTCTCTGCTATCAGTGTCAAATATGGCACAAGATAGGAAAATCACAGCGTGCGAGATGAGGTGCTTAAGATGAACCAATAATGTTACCAAGAGTGACAACATTTAGTCATAATGACATAAAACAATTTGTAGGAACTCCTGCATCACATACATAGAGAGACAGAAAATAATACGGTTTGACAATCTCATGAGAATGGAGCCCGAACAATTACTTCTACGCGCCTACAACAGTCGAGGATCAGGTTTGAATGCACAGGCAAGCCCAAGAGGCAAGTGTATATACAATACTGCATAATTCCTTCAAGACAAAGTCACACCGGACCCAAGAATGAAAACTTCAGCTCCCCACAACGCTTCGAGGACAGAGTGGATAAAAAAGTAAGTAGTAACTATTTCTATTATATAGCTATCTCTCTTATATATCTATTGCTAAATATATTTATTTATCTTGTCAATACCTTTAGCTCCCCAAGGAGCATAGGCATATACCGGGTATATATATATTTCTCTTCAGCGCAACTTTCACGTGAACTGGTTGTTGTGTGACTGTCTTCGTCACGCCTGTGTTTATTAGTGCTTCTGGTTATGTGAATCGAAGTACGCGACAGAGATAAAAATGTAAAGGTAGACCCATAGCAGAAACTGCTGTATGGGGAGTTAAGTGTTAAAGACTTCAACATACTAGGTCCAGCTTTCTTACGAGGAAGGGGGGGGGGGGGGGGGGGTCAGAAATGATCTAATGCCATTTCGCGACACTGGCGGTCCTTTCATATCCCACCATTTCACTATATCACCGACTGAGGCAGCCACTCACTAGACACCTTCTACTGCTTTCTACTTTTACAGCCAAGACTTTTGCTGTGAACCCCTCCCACCATGTCTCAACTCCGAGACCAGATCATTAAACTTGGCAATTTTGATAACGTGCTTCTCGTCTAATTGGATTCAAATGGCACTGTCAGCTCAATCTCTATAATCTGGAGCGAGGGTGAGGAGTGCAGCACTGTTTCTGGTCGTCTTCGACGCTTCCTAATGATTTATTTGTCTGTACACGCAGGCGCGCACCGAACACACATACACACACACACACAACTCATGTACACATAAACACATTTATACTTGGAAAAATGAAAGTTTTAAGACCTTCGCAGATATATTTAAGTGATTACTGTTTTCATATTCTCAGAATCCATACTCTATTCATAAAAGCTTTCAACTATGCAGAATGAATAAAGCCATGGGTGAATTTGGAAGGTGCCACCGAGGTGGAGTGTGTTCAGGTCCCAGCGCACGCGAAAAAAATCAACTAGAGTCCGACACTTATAAGTCCTGACACAAGAGCACGCCCTCCCCCGCCCCAGTGCCTTAGAATGTTGAGATAAAAGGGTCGAAACACTTGTCTGACGGGGGACCCACTTCTGATGATTACCTGCTGTTGTAACGTTCCATATAGATGTTCCTATAATTGTCTGTCCGTATAACGGATTTAAAGGTAGGAAAAACAAAGTTACACGATTTTATACATGGAATTAAAGTTGACCTGGTCAGTCTATGAAGAAGAAGACCCTTAACTAAAAACAGTTATTAAAGATTAGACTTACTACAATTTATAAATATGTGGACATTTGCCAGTATGTAAGACGTAATGCAGGAGGGGGTCACATGTTTCCTACACAGTTAGCCTTCACCAGTGTAACAAAATATGTGAACATGCTATTTATTTACGCCTCCTGCATTTAAATTATTTGTTACAGTGAATATCTTCTATCAATGAAGCAAATATTTCCCCCTCAAAGTTATATATTCTTCCGCCTAAAATACGTACAATTTAGCAGACAGAATTGTATTGATGTATGCAGTAGTGAAGTGAAAACAATGAAATTATTTCTTCTTCTTTCGTTCGCTTGAAATATATTGTCTATATCTGCAATGTTGTTTCTTGTATAAACGTCAATGAAATTATGATATGGAAAATTTTGTGCAACTTGTAATATTTACAAAAGACAGTTATAAGTGAACACCAGCAGTAAAAAATTCTGAACAGTGTGGTAATAAATAAATAAGCATTTATGCTACTATCTGTTGTTTATTTGTTCACTAGATATATGATACGTGACTTTCCCCCCTTTGACTGAATATTATACGTTGTATTATAAAATTTTTCACGCCTATGAATTATCCAAGATGGCGGAATCTATCGTCTGCCCTAGGCAAGACTCTACGTCTTCACCGAGTGATTAACCCCCTTTTCACTCAATCACAAAAACGCTCAGGGACGCAAATGAATATGATCAAACACGATGTCTGCTTCAGCTGCATGCATACACATTCGCACAAAGCGATGTGGTTTATGTAATAACGAAACGAAGAATATAAAAAACAACAAAAAATAAGGTGACTATTCGAGACATGCACGACACTATTCAGGAGACAAGTAGTAACAGTTATGTAAAAAATGGCTACGTGAAATTATAATTACTAACAGGAGTATTAAGCTTACTCACAATGATGGGCGTCTGGAAAATAGAAAAGCAGAGAATCTGGAAACTGGGAATTTTTTTTAAATTTTTTTTTTAATGCACAGAACAATAATATGGACAACAGTACATGATATAGAAATGGAGATCCTGTAACTTGAAGCAAAAAAAAAAAACCAAAAAAACATTGGAATATTATTAAACGCAGTAACATTTAATTGGGAGGAAGAAAAACAATTTATAAGAACCAGAAATAACTTTGGATTACAAACGACATGTGGTTCTGCATTTATTTCTGAAAATGTTTCAAAAATGGTGATCTTAATCGGACAAGTTTGGGGGGAGGGGGAGAGGGGGGGGGGGAGAGAGAGAGAGAGAGAGAGAGAGAGAGAGAGAGAGAGAGAGAGAGAGAGAGAGAGAGAGAGAGAGAGAGAGAGAGAGAGAGAGAGAGAGAGAGAGAGAGAGAGAGAGAGAGAGAGAGAGCAAAGGCTAATGTCACTACCGACAAATTCTTCTCCAGTCTGCATTGCTTATCTGAATTCCCTTTCGTTCAAGACAGAGTATATATATTTTTCAAGAGTTAACGGTCCTGTGCCATCTTCTGCAGGTCAATGTTCTCTTTAGACTTTTATATTACAGAGCAGAGGTTTTCAAACTTGTTTGGTCCGCGGCTCCCTTGACCTGTGCGTAAATCACCGCGGCTCCTCTCTATACTACGAAGATCTATATTTATTGATGGACCTTGGCTCATAATATCGAGCCAAACACTTTTCCCAAGCCACCGCGACGCCCCTGGGAGCCACGACGCACAGTTTGAAAACCTCTGTTATAGAGTGATATCCCCTGTAAGGTTTGTCTTGGTCATGTATCGAAGGGGAATATCGACATTAAAAGTGAATGTCATTCTATAATATAAAAGTCTAAAGAGAACCTTTACCCCTCTTCATTTCGTCTGAACATAAATTCACTCGTTTCATAATGCCGTCTACTAAATCTCAGCCATACATTCATTGATCATCGTACTTTTCGCTCTGGATTCGTGTAAAACGGCTCGCCTGTCTACGCCATATTGATGTGTATTATTATAGTACAATTGTACCTGTAGTTGTCACGCATGCTATCTTTGCAAAAATGGAGGAAACCTCGAGTTCTGTGAACAATAAGGAGTGCAAAATTGGCTGAACGGCCTTTCACGATATACTGCCACAGCAAGGCGACGGCGCCGTTTGGTTGGTCCTAGGTTCGATTCCCTGTAAGCCTATCACTTATATTTTCTTTTCTGTTGCCTAGTGTCATCCTTTATGTCTAACGAGTACCTGTTAATTACCTTTATTTATTTATTTACTAATTTATTATCTTTGCAAAGCAGCCTTCACGCCGTTCAACGCTTTGTTCTCTTCGCCTATGCTACACAAGACCGCACTACCAGAAATCTCAGACACCGCTACAGAAGAACACGAGACGCAAGAAATAATACCCAGGCTTGACACCCCCTTCAGCGTCATCACCCTTCGGATTCCCAAGGAGCTTAAGCCATCAACAAATGTATGTCAAGAATTCCTGTCCCTTGCCATCCGCTCAAGGTCTTTCCATTTTTTCGTGTGACTTAAGGTAGTAGGATACCTTGATAGGGTAAAAAACTCAAATTTTCCTTTCAGAATCAAACAACCATGGGTATAGTGTTAGTATGGACTTAAAATGTTTGTCCACATAATGACCTCACTAATTATGCAAATTAGCTATCCAATATGGCCACCGTAGTGAATAAATTATACACCTTTTTTAAAACATCATAACTATGTTATTTGTACAAGGATCTGACTGAAACTTGGCAAATTGAATCATTATATATAGCGTGAGATCATGAACTAAAATGACAGAGATTGACAGAAAGGTTAATTTTTAATGAATTTTCAAAATTTATATTTCTGGAATGTTTGATATTTGTGCCTCATTATATATGCATGATGGTCATAAAACTAAAACTTTGAATTCAATTGTATCCATTTTAGGTCAGAATCTGTAAGATTATATGACAACCAACTGTGTTAATTTTCATGTCAATTGAATGTACAGATCCAGAGATATCTTGTTTCAAAGATCACCAATTATGCTTAAAAGACAATTCCGAGAAAACAAAGAAAAACAGAAAAAGAACTCACAAAATGAAGTTTAATGAGCTCCTATTGAATAAAGGTCTCCTTCTACTGCAGCTGCAGTGTCTATGAATCCCCTTTTCAGTGCTCTCAGGGTCTTTCCATTGCAATGTTCTTACTTGCTGAATAGATCCTGTGCAGCGTTCTCCTGTATGCTTTCTTTGCCATGGGTTGACTTGTGTTCATGTATATCGAAAAATTCTGCAATGCACTGTGGCCTTTCCCAATAGAACGCACAAATGCCACCATTCGCACATTTACTTCTTTGTTTGTGAGTAGCTGAGGATGAAACATCATAAGTATTGAAATTGGCATTCCATTCGCCACAGTTTGTGCACTTGATACTGATTTCATGACAAAAGCCATTCCGAGTCTCTTCGACGATCTCACAGGTCAGTGAGTACGGATAACATTTGTCACATCTAAAGTTAGCGCATAAAAACCCAAACAGTAGTTTTACATCCATAAGGATAAACCCATTTCCTCTGTTGTCATTTTTAGCTTGTCCTTCACTTTCTTGGACCTTTATGACCTTTATTTTCTTTGCTGAGGAGCACAGAGGCTTTATAGCGTCACTATCGACAATAGGTGTCTCATTTTCAGGCAACGGTTTGTTGGTGTACATGCCTCCCAGTCTTTGTCTTATTTCCCATTGTGAACAAAAGAAGCTCTGCTAACTACTATTATACAGAATCGGTATAAAACTAGCAATAAATAGAGTTGATGTTGGTGAAAATGCACAATGCATGTAACAAATGTTGAAATTTACGATCAAAGCTTTCTAGACATACACTTTTGAAAAATTCATAAGAAATCATTGAGTGATTCCCCGTGGAAAAATTATAAATATCTTTTTCCTGTTGCCTCAGTATAATTATAATTTCGCAGTTTTACAATTACGCACCTTTATGTTGGGTCATTATTCACATGGTAACCAACTATAAACATTGGTTGCTATGCAAATCACTCAAGAGGGTGTGTGTAGAAAAACACTGATTCCTATCAAACCAGAGTATCTCTAAGCTTCTATGAATTATTTTTAGTTCAAGAACATGTTGACGATGATTTAAAGCATGAAAATTGTTGGATTTTTATTTTTTTTAACCTTTTCTGGGTATTTTTTTTTTTTTCGTACGCCCGCTAATACTCGAGGCGAAATCTCAGGTTATTATTAATGTCTAACCTGACATTGATTTTACGTGAGTATCCCTTTTCTTGTACAGAGACAGGTGTCCCTCGCCATTCAGGCAGATACTCTCCGATTTCGGAGGTACCCATTAGAGCTGGGTCGGCTCAGGAGCCGCCAATCCCTGGTCGACGACACTCCTTCAAATGTCTTCGCCAGGTCTCGAGTTAATCCAGTCCAAATCCAGGTCGACGAAAAATCCTCAAATGCCGTCGCCCGGGTTTGATCCTGAATCATCCGGTCGCCAGAGCGGTGTGGTAACCACTACGCTAGCGCGGCTCCTTTTCTGGGTATACTACTACCTTAAAATGTCTACGTTATGTGGTAGTCTGCCCCTTGCCCACCCTCCCTAGTCAACTTTTACTACATGCGTGGTATGTTGCAGTGTTACTTTTCTCTGCTTCCCTTTAGGGCCCCAGTAACACACCTATAGAAAGTAAGCGTTAAAGGTAGTCTCATAGCAGATATTACCGTCAGGTAGTGAAGTGCTAGAGACATCACTATAGTAGGTCTCGTTTCGAGAGGTGGGGTGTCGAGTTTCTTTGCCCCACCCCCCACTCAAGTACAAAGTCTGGTACCCATTTACAGCTGGGTACAGTGCAGTGTAACGCCATCGTTTATAGAACGCGGTACCTCTGCCACGGGAGGCCAGCGTTCCAACCTGGAAGCTCTCTTCAGAAAATATGGTACATAAATTAAAGCAGTTCCCCATTCTCCTTCATCGATGAACGAGAATGGGGAACTATTAGCTAACTTCTGTGCTTCAAATCAACTAGCTATAGGAGGAAGCATATTTCCACATAAAAGAATACATAAAGCAACGTGGATATCACCAGACCACAAAAATGAGAATCAGATTTATCACACATGCATAAGTAAGAAAAAGACAAAGATTATGAGAATAAATGCAAGAAATGATAACAAGGTTGAACTTGAAGAAACACCACTAAAGGATGTAGAATCGTAAAATTATTTTGGCAGTAATGTAGACAGAGTTAGAGGGACAGACAATGATATAACAATAAGAATACAAAAAGCAAGAGTAGCTTTCATTGCATTAGGAAACATATGGAGAACAAGAGAAATCAAGTCCAACACAAAAAACAGAATCTTCATCTCAAATGTCAAGTCAGTCCTATTGTATGGCTTTGAGACATGGAGAGCAACAAAAACAACAACCAAAAAGCTACAGACTTTATAAACGGGTGCTTGCGAAGAATCATCATCATCTCAACCCATAACCCGTCATGGGTCGTAGGGGTGCCATGGTGGAAGCATCAGCAGACAGGGTCCTCCACTGCTAAGAATAGAAGGACTGAAATGGGATGACATAGTCACAAATGTGGAATTGATGACAAGAACCAGACAAGTGCCAGTGGAACAAGAGCTGAGAAGAAGACACTGGCGATGGATAGGACACACATTGAGGAGACATGCTGATAGCATTACAAGGCAGTCCTTGTTCTGGAATCCACAGGGAAAGAGAGGCAGAGGTAGACCAAAAAATACATGGAGAAGAGAACTGGGTACAGGTGAAAATGATGAAGAAAACATGGAAAGAACTTGAGTGGATGGCACAGGACAGGAAGACTTGGCATGTATTTGATGAAGGCCTATGCTCCTTGGGGAGCTTCCGTCAGTAGATTACAAAGCAAACATTCATTAAACAAGCAAGCATGTAATCGTCACGCCGACTTAGCGAACACTGGTTCACTTCGGTTTGCGAGAAAAGGGCTTGTGTTAAACTATATCAGCAACGGAACGACGCGTTTGAGATCTGAAACAAAGAGTAAAGCCGAGGCATGTCAACAGTAAATAATAAACATAAACTAGCATTTGACAGGCACTCGTTAGAAAGAAGGAAGGACAATATTAGACAACAAAAAAAGTCCCTATGTCAGAGACAGTAACTCTTACATCGGCTTCCTTGTACTGCAATAGTTATCACTCTTGAATCCGTGTAGGAACAGCTAACAGAGCACGCCAAAATACTAAGCCAAAACGCGATTTTAACATTCTCACACTTGCTACTATACTTCCAATTAAATTGACACCGCTACATTTTTAGGTTTCGCTAAATTGTTTTTGGAAATTTTAAAAGATGCAAAAATGAGCATTTAAAATATATTTTAAAAAAAACCTGTTTCTGAATGGTTAAAATAATTGTTCCATGCTACACCTCTTATTCTGAAATAAATTTCCATCTCTGAGCAAAATTTGAATAAGCAGAATTTCATATACATAGAAGTATTTTAGATGGTCCCAGCGACTTTTACTTATCTGGACTGCACTGTATTCTTTTTACTGATTGTTTTTGTATTTCAGTATGGCTATATGTAAACTTAACGATTTATCTTTCAAAGAAAATGTAATGTTGTTATGCAAAAATTTTAATTATGCGTGCATATAATTTTATGTCTACGGTGTCCGTAGCCTGCACCGAACAATCAAAGGGGTCCTTGGCATAAGAAAAATTAAGAACCGCTGCTTTAAATGGTGTACCTGGACACACTAAAACAGAAGGGGCGATGAGATAATATTAACCGACAATCATGTTGGTTAATCTCGGGTGTGGCCGACATCAGACTAGAGATTAACACGAAAATCGCCCCAGCGATTTTGGTTAAGCATTGATAAGGCGAACGTGAGGCACTTACCATGACGGTAAAGAGCCGAATTTTGTTTGCGCAAGAGACGGATAGAGAGATTACTTGTCTGTGAGACAACTTTTGGACAGACATGAATGACATCATAATTTCCTGCTCACCTGTTTCAGAGACATAGCTTTAGAGGAAAGTAAGATGTTACACCTAAAACACATTGTCGAACAAGTGTACGGACTTCTCTTGCATCTGATTATGCATATATGGAAGACGTGACCTTTTGCATCACGCACAGAATTGTCCATGTCGGAATAATTTTGAATAACCCCGCCTAAATATGCAGTTTTTAAACGATTGGCGGGGGTTCGAAATAGAGGAACCACCAAATTCCTGATTGGACCCTGCCTAAATCGTAATCAACAACTGCGGGGGGAGGCAAAGGGCCATATAATCTGACACTTTCGCCAGATTAGAACACTGTGAGAATCAATAGCCAAGACGACAACCAAATTGCCAGAGTTAAATCTAGAAACAAGATTCATAAATCGGACCGGACCATTGTTTGATACAATTTTGGGTCCAGGAAAAAAAAAAAAAAAAAATACACAAGGAAAAACGGAATCTGAGGAATCTGGAACACGGAGTCAAAGTGGGAAGTTATTGTTTAAAGTAACGACCCCCAAGAACCTGTGTAAAAGACATCTGCTAGAGCCTTAACCTACTTCTCTGAGTAAACAGTCTGTGGGCCAAGATTGGCGTAAGTTGTACATTCTATATTTTTCATTACTAACATGTGAACTAATTTGTATATATATTGCCACGTGAATATTCATATGTGAAAATTGCTAGGGGATGTCCAAGTCATTTGGAGCTGGCAACCTCAGCATATAGAATAATGATTTCATGAACCACCACTGCAAGAGCTGGTGACTGCTTAATAGCTAGTTTCTTAAAGAGAACTAAAAAGCATAGGTAGTCCCAAGTTCAATATGGAGCAGGGAGTGAAAGATGAAAGAAATAATGTACATTCTAATTATAATATTTACATTTTCAGACCAGTGTAAATGTCTATGTAAACATATCCACTTCAAAAATAATGAAAGCATATTCAATCTATATTGTGAACATTTTTCAACCAGTGGAGATGTAAATGTAAACATATTATATCTACACTATTAACCTTTTCATTTAAATGCAGAATGGGAGAAGACCGGCTACCACGACAGGCATGAGAAACAAAGAGCCAGGGATCCAGACCAGCAGACGACCCAGAGTCCGCTGGGAGGACAACATTAGACAATCTTTGAAGGACCGAGGATTAGAGTGGAACCAGGCCAGGAGGAAGACAGCCGATAGGATAGTCTTGCGCTCTCTCTCCCAAACCTCTACACCTTACGGTAGAATGGGAACGACTAAGTAAGTAAGTATTTAAATAAAGCTATTCAATTTAAATGTAAAGAAAGTTTTCTCTCCAGGGATTAAGCTTAATTCTCATCGAGGGTAATGTCTGAGGTAGATGGGATGGTGGAATAGGAAGAAGGGGACACATACGTATGTGTCGGGAAACTCCAATACTCAAGAGGGTATTCGTTTCTCTTCTTTTACCATACTAGTTGGTGGTACCAGTTGAGGGTACTATCTCTGGAACAAGAAGGGTACAAGTGGCCTGAAGTCGAAGCTAGATACCATCATCAGATGGGATTTAAAGACGAGGGACCAACTTCGTAGACACTCCCTGACACTTCTGGTAACGTGCTGCGCCCTACAACCTTGACCAATGACGAGCGGGATCAGCAATCCAGTCTACCAAGAACCAAACCATCAGAAGGAGCAGAACAGTCACTGACAGCTAAGTAACACATAAAAGCTGCCAAGTGACCTCCTTTACAAATTACCATTACAAATTACCATTACATCACACCGTGATAATAATTTTCTGATAAATAATTATTCATTTTGTTAAAACCTTGTTAAAATCTAAGTGATTATTAAATATGTTATTTGTAAATAAACACATCTACCGTCGATTTAGTCATTTTGAATGTACTGCATGTTTGTCTCAGTCAATTTACTAAATACACTCTAAACAGAGCTATACCATAATAAGAAGAATTCCACTGAGTAAATCAGGGTGGGGGCTTGAACGAGCTTAAACTAATCATTGCATAAATCTTCATAAAAGGCGGCGGATCAGTGTCACAGGTGGTTAGAATTGTCTGCCGTTGTCTGAAGTTAACCTGTCGGCTTAATTTCCTATTTCATGTTACCGCCCACTTATTCTGTCATTTTTTATTTTAAGAGCGCTTATTTTCTCTCCGATTCTGTCAATCTTGCTAGAACACAGTTAGACACACCTCTTCGCACGTGCGAAGCGGCTGGATGTCTAACGATCTTTTTATGTTGGCATTCAGGGAAGCTAAATGTGCCCAGGTCTCCTTGATGTGGGGTAAACAGGGAACTCTTTGCTCCTCTAAGTTTGCGGAATTTTGTATGCCGAAAAGGTCTCTAACGTAGCAAGCGGCTAGTTTCTAAGTCCCCCGGTCGCTCGGAGAATTCTCGTTCTTTCATTTCAAGCCGTCTTCGACCATTCATCCTGAATAGAGGCGAGCATCGAACGGGAGATCGTAAACACTTTTACGTCTGTCTTACATGGATCCGCACACGTGCGGGAAGCGTTCTTCGAACACCTGGCATTCTTCTTCGTATATAAGTTCATGTCTCTATCATTCTTTACCAGTTCAATAGACATAAGTATAGCAACTAACAATCTAACCAATGCAAATTGGGAAGTGTTACCTGACACAAACTCAGACCATCTGCCCACTGTAATAACCATGCAAGATAATTTTGTTCCAAACCCAGGATCAGAAAAACCAACTGTCAACTATAGAAAAGCAACCTGGGAAGCCTTCCAATCAGAGCTGGAAGTGATGGAATATAAAGACATGGAATCAGATGATACTGACTTGTTAGCAGAGACACTGACAAACGACATTCTTAAAATAGCAATAAGATATATACCAAGTAAAAATATGGCACAACACTTAAAACCAATAAATAACATTAAGAAAAAAAAAACTCAGTGGAATAAAGAACCAGTTGCTTGGTGGAATAAAAGCTGTTCAGAAATTCATGACAGAAGAAAAAAAGCCTTAAAAAAATATAGAAATAACAGAACAGAGGAAAAACTATGATGAGTATAAACATATTAGGAATGAATCTAACAGAATAATATTCAAAGCCAAAGAAACCCACTGGAAGGAGTTTTGTCAGTCACTTAGTCCTATCACACAAATTAAAGAAGTATGGAAAAAACTTAAAGCAATTAAAGGGAACAATAAGAAAACAATAATGCTAACAATCAAACTACCAAAGAGAGCAGAAACAGATAAATAAAAAGCTAATGCCCTTGCTAGTACATATTTCTATAAAGTCAGTGCAAAAAGTAGTCTTGGACAGGCAGAAAATGAGAGAAGAGACAGACTTAAGATATATAAATATATAAACCAATAAAACGGTATTGAATCAGTTCTACAAATTAACGGTTCACATGAAACAAGGGACGTTTCGGGTTTTACCCTTCGTCAGCCACAGTTACAAACAGGTGACAAGGACAAGAATTACATATAGGTACTACAAAAACATACGATGATGAGAAACATACACCAAATGAGCGATACAGGCAGATGGAAAAAGTAAACACCCACAGTGATGAGCGAAAAAAGAATAATAATAATACAAGAGAATCGTAAAACCTGAAAGAAATAACGAAACAAGAAAGTAAATAATCAACGAAACGAAAAAAAAAAAAAAAGAGAATGAACAAAACTTCGGAACAAGTAAAAGGTCACTTAGCTAGATCCGTAGATGCTTGGAATAGAACACTGAGGTACCTTGTCCGAGAAATCGTCTAAGGAAGTGACGTATAAGATAGCGACAATTTAGAAAGATACAAAAAAGATACGAAACGAACCAAAACAAAAACATAAGAAGATAGATCGAAAAAACAACGAATAAAGAAGCATGAAAAAGAGAGAAAAGCCACCAGAATTTATGCAAAATGATGTTGGACATTAAGGCCTTTTGGAGATAAACAGCCCATTTGAAAAATGAGGCGATTCTCCAACGAAAAGCGAGTCCGGTCATCACCGACACATGAAAGGAGGGCAGTGACATGAACATCGGAATGACCTGAATGGTCAGGCCTATTAAAATGAAGGGCCACCGATAAATGTTTGCCATGATAGATGTCATTTAAGTGCTCACGAAACCTGTCTGCCAAACGTCTGCCAGTTTCACCAATATAGGTAATGCCACACCTCTTGCAGATGATAGCATAAATCAGGTTTCTGGATTCGCACGTGAAAGACTTTCTAATAACAAATTTTATTTTCGGAAAAGTGACTGTCTGAGTTTGGAGTACAAACGGACAGCTCTTACATATACGGCGTTGGCACGGTTTAGTACCAAACTATGAACGGCTAGTATGTCTCAAGCGACTGTGTACAAGAATATCCCTAAAATTCCTATCCCTATGATATGCCACCAAAGGTGTATCACGAAACAACTCTATGGTATCAGAATAAAAGTGGGGAATAGGCAGATATCGAAACATAATTCTCTTCACCGCCAGACAGTGAGGATGGAAAGTTAGAACCAGTTTGAGTCTGACAGATTGGACAGAAGGTTTAGTAGTGAGGGCCGTCCGACGAGTGACGCGTGTGATGCGATTAAGAGCATCAGATAAAACATGTTCTGGATAAAGACGTCGGCGAAAGAACTCGAGCATCTCTTGAGCTCGCTGATGGAAATCATCGTCATCGTGACATAACCGACGCAAGCGAAGAAGTTGAGAAAAGGGAATGGAATTTTTACAACTAACAGGGTGCGATGAAGTATAAAGGAAACCATGAGCGTCAGTAGCCTTATAATAGACTGACGTATTAAGACCAGTAGGGCTAATAGTCACAGCATGTCCAGGAAGTTCACTGAAGTCGTAGAAATTTCAGAAGTGAATTTGATGGCAGGATTGAAATTACCAACATAGTCAATAAATCGACGGAGGTCTACCTCAGACATGTCTGTAATGCCAATACCATCATCAA
The DNA here is from genome assembly GCA_024509875.1 of Oreohelix idahoensis. Taxonomy (NCBI): domain Eukaryota; kingdom Metazoa; phylum Mollusca; class Gastropoda; order Stylommatophora; family Oreohelicidae; genus Oreohelix; species Oreohelix idahoensis. Next base: position 150,772 of record JAMPIV010022226.1, on the reverse strand, counting down.
TATAGCGGCGGTAAAACTCAGGTATCCGCCCATCGTAACTTTATAAGACCAAATATTCAAAGTGGCCCATTAAACAGGCAAGCGTAACTAGGGCCCATCTTTGTACCCATAGCGACGCCACTGATTTGGTTGAAGAATTGGCCATTAAACTCAAAAGAGTTGAGAATAAGAACCAACTCAGCAAGGCGAAGAAGCGGACCTGTACTTGTAGTAAGATTAGTACGCTGGTCGAGAAAAAATTGGAGTGCCTTGAGACCATCAGCATGTGGAATAGAAGTATAAAGGGAACAAACATCTAGGAGGAAAAGACGGTAAGTACGGCCAGGCGTGAATCTGATCGAATCAAAGGTAGTGATAGCATGAGTAGTGTTCTTCAAATAAGAAGGCAGATTGGCGACTAAAGGCTGGAAAATACTATCAAGGAATGAAGAAATACGTTCAGTAGGACAAGAACAGGCTGAAACAATAGGCCTACCAGGGTTAGCAATTTTATGCACCTTAGGAAGCATGTAGGCTTACCAAAATTCTATCAAAAATATGGAGAGATAAAGCACCAGAAGGAAGAAGATCATCATGGACAAGGCCACGGATAGTCTTATAAACAGTACGATTATTCCGGACTGTTGCATCACCAGAACAAGGTGAGTAAAAGGTGGTATTACCTAGCTGTGTAACTCCTTCATGAGTGTATGTCCTTACGCCAAACAACCACTGCACCACCTTTGTCTGCCGGCTTGATAACAATATCCTCACGTTTTTTAAGGCGTGACAATGCCCGCCATTCAGAAGACGTGAGGTTAGATCGACGGTCTCCGTGTAGAGTGAGCTGGTCAATGTCATGTAAAGTATTGGCAATATATAAATCCAGAGCATGAGAAGCTCCTGGAGCTGGAGTCCAGTCTTGTTTGGGTTTGTCAAAACGACGAAAGATATCAGTATCGGAAACCCTGGTAGAATCATTACCATTACGATGGTAATATTTGAGACGCATGCGGCGATGGAAGCTGTGAACATCTTGAAGCAGAGAATATTTGTCAAAATTAGTACGAAGAGGAACAAACTTAAGACCTTTGCTCAGGACAGACAATTCATCAGGAGACAGATGCAAATCTGGAGGAATGCAAATAACTTTAGCATGGGTAGAAGACTGAATAGAGGACGCTGAAGGAGGTTGCGGACGGAGGCGGCGCAATTTCTCTTTTTTATGCGTGCTCAAACGAGTATAGAGCTCCCTATTCGTGTCATGGATAAATAGTGCGAATAAGAGGGAACGCTGCCGGGCACGAAGAAGTCAGTAGACGTAGTTGTTGAGTTGTGCTGAAGGGTGAATGTTGAAAAATGGAATGTAATGGATTTGTAAGTTTACATATGATTTACAAATATTTATATTTATATAGATATATAAATATATTACAAGTTTTCCAATTATAGGAACAAAATTTATATCAGCTGTGCTGTTATTCAATTATAGTACAGGTATCAGCTGTGCTGTTAATTAAGTATATAACATTTATTAGCTATGCTGCTAATCTTGTCTCTTTCTACGCTAAATCTCTTTTTCGTCACTGACAGTTAATTTGCTCACAATTGCCGACGGAATTGGTACTAATGTGTACTCATCTCTCAAAAGTTCTGGCCTTCTTAGTTTAGTTGACACAAAACACCCGCTGTTGATCGTTTCGTTAGCCCACCCAAGACTGAGGGGGACTAAAGATGTATCTCAGGTACAATCTATGTGCTCCTGTGAAGTTCCAGGCAGCTGGATTGACTGGACATACGACCTCAGGTTTGATGACACGAATAAAACCTGTAACAAGGAAAAATAGGGGCTAATTTCTGTCCTCAAGCCCACCTATTTCTATTGTATATGATATGAGCGTGTCTCAGGTGTCTGCATGTAGGATGAATGACAACATGGCTCAGTATGATTTAGCAATAGCGAGACAAGACAGGTGTCTACTTGCAAAACATTCTTTCTGACAAATTAATAAATGGATACATCCAATAATATGAATTCAATACATGAATACATCCAATAATATAAATTCAATACATGAATACATCCAATAATATGTACACCTATGTGTGATACAACCATTTCCTTCCCCCTATAATATACCAGGCCCTCTCTGACAAGTGCTATAATATATCCTAACAATATTGTTATGTTCTTATGATAGGAGTATATGCGACGAGGACTGTTTGGTTATATTTCAGGTTGGAGTTAGATGAGACAATAGATTGATGAGTCCTAACAAGGACTGTTTTGGTTATATTTCAGGTTGGAGTTATCTGAGACAATAGACTGAAGTTAGGTGAGACAATAGATTGAGTCCTAACAAGGACTGTTTAGGTTATATTTCAGTTGGTCTGAGATAATAGATTGAAGTTATAGGAGACAACAGGTTGAGTCCTAACAAGGACTGTTTTGGTTATATTTCAGTTTGGAGTTATCTGAGACAATAGATTGAAGTTATAGGAGACAATAGATTGAAGCATGAGTCCTATTAGTCTTCATCAATCATATCAGGAAATACAATCATTATCCTAATTTCCCCAAGATACAATCAGTAACCTGATACGTTCATATTGAACCAAAATATATTAAATATATACAGGTGTAGGTAGTATAAATGACACACAACCAATACAAACATTATATATCTGCTGTAGGCCTATTTGCCCACCAATAGTAAATTATATTTACCCTCCAAGATTTAAAAGGCCAGTGACTCGACTAGCGGAGCCGTCTGCTAGGTCAATGCAAGAAGGTAAGCAATAAATCAAGGTTGACAGCTCCTCTTCCTCAGTCGGTCGTCGATCTGGCTTCGTGTCGGTGTTGCGTGTTTTTGCATAAAATCTCGCCCGATTATATAGGCAGGTGAGGTAACTTCTACTGCTTAAAGAAAGCGTTTGGTTGGTTCCTGGCGGGGCAAGCTGATTGGTTGTCTGCAGTTTGGTCCCATGCCTCGTACAGCCTAATTTTATTCTGTTTTTTCCACCATATTGCTTGACAAGATGGCCGCGACCGAGATCCGAAAAACAGGGCTTAAGCCTAATTTTATTTTGTCTCCGAGACTGGTGAACGTTGCTCGTTGATTGTATGGGCTCTCGACATAGGGATTTAACTAAGAAGTGGGTTTACACAACTCGTTTCACGACAATAGTACCCATCCTAAAACACAATAAGGAAGCCCATGATGTAAGTTCATACAGGCCTATCTCCTTATCATCACAACTAGGCAAAATACTGGAAACTGTTGTAAACAAAATAGTTAAATTCTACCTGGAGAAAAATCAGTTATATAGCCCAACCCAGTCAGGGTTTAGAGCAGACAGAAGTACTGTAGACCAGCTGGTAAGATTAGATACACGAAGTCAAGCTAGGGTTCAAGAGAAAAGAGAAAACAGTGGCAGTCTTTTTGGATGTCGCTAGAGCATACGATGAATGCTGGAGAGATGGAGCTCTTTACAAGATGAAAAAGATTGGCATAACTGGTAAAACCTATAAGTATCTAGAAAACTTTTTACAGGACAGGTATTTTCTGTACAGGTGAACAATGACAAGTCAGAAATATATGAACAACAGAATGGGATTCCTCAGGGATCAGTGATTTCACCTTCAATTTAACAATATTTGTAATTGATTTAGCAGATGAGTTTAAAGACATTAAGAATGCACTATCGCAATTTGCAGATGACTGTGCCATTTGGCGATCTGGAAAAAACCTAAACCATGTTCATAAAAGACTGCAAAATCAAACAGACAAAGTGTCAAAATGGATGAACATTTTGGGGCTTCCAAATTAATGTAAACAAAACAGTTGTTATGATATTCAGCAAAGAATTTTTAAAGAAAAATAACAAAATCAATATAACCATTAAAGGACAGAAAATATGTACCTCCTCAACAACTAGATTTCTGGGCATAACTTTAGATAAACAACTAAATTGGAATAAACGTATAGACAATTTAGTAGAAAGCTGTAGGGGACTCCTAAATATGCTAAGGGTAATAAAAGGTAATGGATTGGGGGGGGGGGGGTGTCAGCAACAAAATAATGCTTATGTTCTATAAGTCATTCATCACAGGGAAACTAGACTATGCCAGCATAGTCTACGACTCAGCTTCAACTTCTAGCAAAGCAAAACTGGACAGAATTAAAAATGCAGCCATGAAAACCATTTCAGGCGCATTTAAATCAACATCAGTAGAAGCACTAGAAGTAGCTCTCGGCATACCGCCTCTTGATCTAAGACGGAAAGAACTAAATTAATTGGAGCAAAGTAGCACAAGAAGTGACCCATCCAGCACATAACGCATTTGTCAAAAACCAACCAAGCATATGAGATGTCCCCTTGAAAAAAGAAAGATATCCAACAGGGTGAAGAACTATAGAAGATCTAATACATTTAAAAGAACTATCAAACACGATCAATAATAGTAATAAATATAGAAGCACAATACCACCCTGGGAACTAAAAACACCAATCATAGACTATACACTTACTGAAAAGAGTAAACAGAACATAGAAGACAGGGAAGACAAAATGATAAGTAGACAGTTCATAAATCAACTAACAAAACAAAGTCTGGCTGTTTACACTGATGGGTCCAAGGGCGATAGTGGACAACTAGGTGCAGGAGTAGTGATACCACAGTGGGGAATTAGGAAGAGTTACAGTGTAACTGGAGGGGCTTCGATTTTTACCGCGGAGATGGTAGCAATTCTAAAACGTTTATAAATAATCGAAGATAATTCGCCAGAAGCAGTAACGATTTTTACAGACTCACTGTCATCACTACAAGACCTAGAAAACCCAGGTAAGTGTAGCCGGCCAGACACAAAGGAAGACATTTTAGCAATTAATACATCACTAGGAAAAAGAGGATGCAGGGTGAGGCTAGTGTGGGTTCCAGCACACATGCGTATCGCTGGTAACGAGATGGCAGACCAGTCGGCCAAAGATGGAAGAATAAGTAAAAACAATATAAGTGCAGGACTTGGAATATCGGAGATTAAGAGCCAAGTGAAGCTAACCATAAACGAGGAATGGAAAACAACATGGAAGGACAGTAGTAAAGGCAGACACTCATTCAAACTTCTAAAAGAACCAATAAGGATGTGCCAGGTCAGAGACGAATTAAAGGTACCATCGAACAAAAAGCTGGGGCGTTTCCGTCTCGGTGCAGCGTACTTTATGATAGAGGAACCACACTGCCAAGAATGTCAGGAAGAAAATGACATAGATCACTACCTGATCCACTGTAAAAAGTACGAACAACAAAGGCTTGAATTAAAAACTTACTATAGAAATCACAATATAGTCATGACAGGGGATAAGGTTTTAAGTATAGATGCCCCAAGGGAAGCCCAATCAATACTTAAACGATATTTACATAAAACAAAGGAAAACATATAAGGTTAGTAACAATGACAATATTAACAACAATAACAAAAATAATACTTCAGAAAAGACATTCAACCAAATAGAAATAAAGCAACAAAAACTAACAAATCATTAAAAAAAACAACAACAAAAACAGAAAAATTAGCAAACTTACTAACTACTCATAGGACAAGTAAAGACAACAAGGTTTAAAAAAAAAAAATCAACTCAAAGAGAATAAATACTAATGCAAATTAAAACCAAGTGCAAAGGACAATAGTTATCTATATAGAACACAAAACTGAACATAAAATGACAAATACTAATATAAATTAAAACCAGCAACTGCAAAAGACAATAGTTATTTAATGCAAAATTAGTAAATAAAATGACACTAAATACCCCAATTATAACCAATTTTCAGGTTGAACAGGGTAGACCAAGATGGAACGAGAAGAGGCAATAATGGTCAGCTGTTAAGTGCCTGCTCTCCGCTCATCACCTTTTCAAAACAACAACAACAACAACATTCTTTACCAGTTGTCTTTTCGAGGATGTTGTTGTCTAGTGACGTCGTTGAGTTGAAAGCTAACAACTGTTAGAGAATATAAATCGGAATTCCTTGATTTGGTAAGTACTGTACATTTGCTTAGTCAATTTTTCTTGGGGTTTTTCCCTTGGTAGATTAATAATATAGAGTAAGGAGACTTAATTACTGTATTTCTCTTAATATATATGGCTTAATATAAAGTACTGCCATCAATGGTACCTATACCTTGTAGCGGTATGGCAGCTAGTGTACCCTGACTATCCCCAGAGCTATGCCAGTGGAAGTTTTACTCCTGGTAGGTTCAACCAAGCTGGACTGGTCTGCGTGGGTAGGGGTCAGACAAAAGCTGGTACCCTGGTCCTCCAGGTTGGGGGTTTTAGCACAGGGCCGACACCCCTGTCTATGTAAAAAATCGCACATGTTACGGAAACGGCAATAAATGAAAAAACTTTGATGCGGGACGGACATCCGGAGTCTCAGGCTCGTATGACTGACAGTGGTGAAAGTCGAAAGGAAGCCACTGGCACGAAAATGGATGCCCCGACCGCAAAACACGAAGCCAAAATTGGTTTTTGGAACGTCAGAACCATGAATGAGGCAGGAAAGCTGAGACAAATTACAGCAGAGATGAGGAATTACAAATTACATATCCTGGGAATAACAAACGACAGCGATGAAGAGATCAAGGACGAGTTCTATCAACAGGTACAAAATGAAATGGAAACTGTACCCAGGTACGATCTTATTATAGTAATGGGAGACCTAAATACGAAAGTTGGAACACACAATAATTATACTTACTTACTTAGTCGTTCCCCTTCTACCGTGAGGTGTAGAGGTTTGGAAGAGAGAGCGCCAGACTATCCGATCGGCTGTCTTCCTCCTGGCCTGGTTCCATTCTAGTCCTCGGTCCTTTAAAGATTGTCTAATGTTGTCCTCCCAGCGGACTCTGGGTCGTCCTGGGGGTCTGGATCCTTGGCTCTTTGTTTCCCATGCTTGTCGTGGTAGCCGATCTTCTCCCATTCTGCAGACATGGCCAAACCATCTTAGTTGGGACTGTTCTACTTGGGTCTGCAGGGGGTGGGATTTAATGCCTCGACGTACCGTCTGGTTGCGTACCATGTCTCTTCTTGTTACTTCAACCACCTTCCTCAGATACCTCATTTCTGAGGTTTGGATCTGGCTTTTGTGGGTTGTAGTCATTTCCCATGACTCGCATCCATATGTCAAGACTGGGACATAGGTGGAGCGGTATACAGCCATCTTCGTTTTCTTACCAACCTCTCTCTTGCTGAGGAATCCTCGATTTATGGCCTGAAAAAGTCTCCCAGCTGCTGCTTTTCGAGTGGCCAACTCTTCTTTGATACCTCCCTTTCGGTCAATAATAGCTCCGAGGTATTTAAAGTGGTCAACCTGCTCCAGGACAATAACGAAAGAGTAATAGGGAAATGCGGCAGTGGAACAATAAATGAGAATGGGGACAAATTAATAAGCTTCTGCAGTATTATCAACCTGGTCGTTGGAGGAACACTTTTTCCACACAAAGAAGTGCACAAATTAACATGGGAATCACCAAACGGACGAGACAGAAACCAGATAGATCACATAATGATCAATGGCAGATGGAGACATGCACTACAAGACGTGAAAGTAAGAAGAGGCGCAGATGTGGGAAGTGATCATCACCTAGTAGTAGCAAGACTGAAGGTGAAACTAAGAGCTGTTGGACCAGTTGCAGTCAAACAGAAAAGATATAACATCACGAAACTCAAGGACCCCCTCACCAGAAAAGCGATCGTGGTCGACGTAAAGAGACGATATCAGATTACCAAAAGCCAGGAAAGAACAGAGACCGATGATGTCGACCAGAAATTCAACACCATCTCAACAATATACAAGGAAAGCAGCAAGTCATGCTTGGGATTTCAGGAAAGAAAGAACCAAGACTGGATAACACGAGAAACGCTAAACACTATAGCAAAGAGAAAGGAAACGAAAAGAAAGAAAACAGAAGCTAAGTCTCCCAGGTTAAAGGCAATATATAGTGAACAGTACAGTCAGCAGGACAAGGAAGTAAAACGTCAAACCTGTGCTAACAAAAGGACATTTCTGGATGACCTTGCAAGACAGGCAGAAGAGGCAGCACTGAGAAATGAACAAAGCACAGTTTATAAAATAACTAAAACTATCAGTGGAAAACGAGGTGCAAACAACATAACGTTAGTAAGAGACAAGCAAGGAAATCTCATCATCACAGCACAGGGGCAGGAAACAAGATGGGCAGAGCACTTCAGATATAGCCTGAATAAAGAACCACCAGAGACTCAGCTGAATGTTCATGAGGCTGAAAGTGACTTAGACGTAAATACAGACATTCCACGAAAAAAAGAAATCATCACAGCTATCAAAGAGTTAAAAAATGGAAAAGCGCCTGGTCACGACAATCTAAATGCTGAGTTATTCAAGGCAGACCCTGAATTAGCAGCAGAACTATTAGAACCACTATTTGCACAAGTCTGAGAAACTGAGACAACACCAACAGAGTGGAGTAAAGGAATAATTGTCAAATTGCCCAAGAAGGGCGACCTTGCAGACTGCAACAACTGGAGAGGAATTACTCTCCTCTCAGTTCCCAGCAAAATACTAGGCAGGATAATCATCCAGAGAATTTCAAAAGCAGTTGACCATAAACTGAGGAAAGAACAAGCGGGCTTTAGAAAGAACAGAAGATGTGCAGATCATATATTTACCCTCAGGAACATTATAGAGCAGTGCTCAGATGGGCAGAGACAGCTGTACATTAACTTTTGTTGATTTTGAAAAGGCTTTTGACAGCATACACAGGGACAGCCTATGGACAATTCTGAGAGCTTATGGAATTCCCAGCCGCATTGTTTCCATCATAAAAAGCCTCTATTCTAACTTTACGTGCAGTGTTGGATTGAGTAATGTAACTTTCGAAGTGAAATGGAGTACGACAGGGATGCCCCTTATCAACAACATTATTTTTGACAGCCATAGATTGGGTGATGCGCCAGACAACAGAGGGCAGTCCAAGAGGAATTAGATGGACAACGTTTTCTACACTGGAAGACCTGGAATATGCAGATGGCATTGCACTACTCGCGCATTCACATCAACACATTCAAGACAAAACCGATAGACTGAATAAGTATGGCCAGCAGGTTGGCCTGAACATCAATCTGAAGAAGACAGAGGTCATGACACTAAATGTGGGCAATCCTGAGCCAATAACAGTAAGGAACCAGAAGTTAGAACAGACAGACACATTTACTTACCTAGGATGCATAGTAACACCTGACGGCGGAACAAGCAAGGACATTAACAACAGAATGAATAAAGCGAGAACAGCCTTTGCTATTCTCAACAACATTTGGAAGTCTTCCCAGTATAGCACAAACACCAAATTAAGACTATATGAGAGCTGTGTACTTTCTGTGCTTCTCTATGGTGCGGAATGTTGGAGAGTAACAGAGAAGGAAATGTCGAAACTGTCCTCCTTCCACAAAATCTGCCTAAGGAAAATTCTCCGAATCTTTTGGCCAAACACCATCAGCAACCAAGAACTACTTATTCGGAGAAACCAGGAGGACATGCACACCATCATAGCTGGCAGACGCTGGAGTTGGGTTGGCAACGTCCTCAGAAGGGACCCTGATACCATCACAAGAACAGCTATGCTGTGGACCCCCGAGGGAAAGCGAAAAAGAGGCCGACCAAAAACAACTTGGCGGAGAACTGTGGAAGCTGAGATGCAAAGAATGAACCAGAGTTGGGGCACTGTACGAAGGATGGCCGCCGAACGAGCAAAGTGGAATCAATTTGTTGCTGCCCTACAAGACGCCACCTGGCGTGATGGCCGCTGACTGCTTTGACGGTTGGCGGTTAAGGATCAAAGAAGAAAAAGAATATAAAGTAATTGTTGGACATAACCCGGGAGGTATAACTTCATTTCGCTAGCTACCAATTTTAACCTCACTAAGAAGTACGGCAAGACAGAAGATATACTTGGCAGATATATAAGTTGAAGACAGAAAGGGGGATATGATTTATTTTATTTTGGCGTTGTATGTTCCATTTTTAATAGATGTATAATTAATGTTGAATAGAGTTTTGATACTCGTTTGATAGAAGTGTGTGTTGGAGCCGCGCTGGTGTAATGGCTTCGGCGTTGTACTGGCGACCAGGTGTTCATGGTTCAAACCCGGGCGTCGGCGTTTGAAGAAATGTTTACGGCCGGAAATTTGACTGAATAGCCTGAACGGCTCCTGTGATAAACCCTCTGTGGATGGGAAGGAGCGAAGCTCCTGACCGGGTTGGAAGGAAAGTCCTCAGGTTCCCCAGCCTCGCAATGATATGTCATTGGGCCGAAGGGCTGAAAGCCCAAGTGCCGCTGGTTAAGGAAAAAAAAAAAAAAAAGTGTGTGTCATCGCCACATTAATTTTATAACGTCCAGTGCAGTCCCAATTACCTATGTTGATGTGGGCGCTTGTATTTCCCATCCAACTTGTGAATGAGTAACCTGGATTTGTTTATAATGTCGGCATTATACCGAGTGTGTGAGAGATCAGACGCGCGCACCAGGGCAGGCAGCCGTCACGCCTGGGTGACGTTATCTGTACTATTGTCTAGGTTTATCAGAGAGAGAGAGAGAGAAGGGGGGGGGGACTACGATAGTGGGTTGTGATTTCTGTAATGAATGAGTGAACGGAGGAAAAGACGTGGGGAGGACGTGTTTGTTATTGTGATGAAGTGAGAGAAAGAACTGTGTAGTGCGCGCTAGTAATGACTATGTTATAAACTTTTTCTTGACTGTCTGATTATTTTCAGCTATGGTCCAACGGTACCGCACTAAATCACCCTGTGAATATAAGATGTCAAGTCAAATATGCCACAATGGATAACCTTGGAATATGTAAAAATCAGGCAGGGTCGTTAGATAAACACGGACTATTAATGGGGGGGGGGGTTGTTCCTACATTATCTCCACACCTTTTAAAAATGTCTATGCTACATCTGACCTGAGGCTCTAAAAATCTGTCTGAAAGTCTTCACTACCGCACTAAATCACCCTGTGAATATAAGATGTCAAGTCAAATATGCCACAATGGATAACCTTGGAATATGTAAAAATCAGGCAGGGTGTAATGGGGGGGGGGGGGGGTGAGGGGGGGGGGGGGGGGTTAATTTAAAAAAAAAATGTATGCACTATTTTGGTACCGATACAGTATAATTTCCGCCATAAAAAAAAAAAGGGGGGGGGGGGGGGTATCTACGGCCCTGAAGTCAGGCAACAACGATAGCCATGTCAAAAAAAATTGGAGACCAAGCAAGCTACAAGAAACATAGCGCAGTACATTTTATGAAAAGCGACCACCTTCAAACTGTTATTTGCAATTGACGGAGCTCATTCAAAATCTGGGATGGCATTAACTCATACACTAACGAACGCCGGCATAACTTTCAGAATTTCTACAAACCTTAATGCAGGTGACTTTAGCCTGTTCTTGTCGTCGATCAAAAGAATCACGAGAAATAATGGCCAGGAATTGTTCAAGCAAAACTAGCAGCAGCAGACCTTCCTGCACAATCCTTCTATCAGTCACTGAAGTGTCCTTCCTGAATAAATCACTACCTCGAAAGAAATCCGATGGTGAAGATGGAATATCTTCATGTGTACTACAACTAGAAGAGTCTGTTGTCTGCGACTCAATCACATTTACAGTTTATGGCTTGCTCAGAAGGCGTTCCCTCAACTATTGCAAGCAGCTCTGGTGGTACTAATACTCCTCCCCCAACCACATCCCAAAAAAAGGCGATACTAATTGAGTCACAAACTACCGACCGATTTCCTTGCTCCCAGTCATATCAAAACCTCTTGAACGCCACATATATAACTATATTCTTTCCTCACTGATTAGGTACAATATTCTATATGAAAATCAATCTGGATGTCTACTCAAATAGTCGTGACAATCTTTGTCGATTACACGGCACTCACAAATCAACTGTGACAAAAATTGAGTGTTGTTAATCTTGATGAGGGCACTAACTGCCCTGGTGTAATTTCAATCCTTTCCATTCCAGTTCAACTTCATTAGATCTTTGTAGTCAACCTTATCATGACTTTTGATCAATGCACCACGAAAAAATTGAAAGGCGTACGCGTTATTTTAATCGGTGTTCAATTTAGCTTCCATGGTGCTATGCGCGCATTTTCTAAAAAGCTGACGGAATTTTTTTCACTGTTGGTTACAGACGTTTAGGTAAGACGATCAGTATGTAGGGGATTAAGTACTACTCATATTTCATACGTGATGACCTTGCAAAAATTCGAACTGATCTCCTTCGTAGTTGCTTTAGGTATGCAGTTGATATGTCCTGGACAGCTATACATAAATCTGTCAAAACTAACAGCTTCAACAGAAACCTACACTGACATATCTAGGTCGTGAAAGCTTGAAAATACAGGTAACTGATAAAGCTCTGTTTCCGTTAAACTTTCTTTTTTTTTTTAAATAAAATTTTGCCCCTTTTTGGAATGGCACGTCCTGTTCAACCTAGTCGGTTATAATAGGGCGCTTGTCCAAATGTAAAAGATGTTTAGGTTTTGAGTTAAATGTAATGTTTACGAAAACTATGATAATTAGCAACACAGACGATAAGCCAATGTTAAAGATAAGAATAAATGGGAGAATCCTGGACCACGTTAAGAGTTTTTTTTATATCTTGGTCATATAATAACAGAAGATGGCAGATGTGAAACAGAAATCAAGAAAGACTAGGAATGGTCAAAGCTACATTCAACAACATGAGCCAGATACTAACATCTAACCAACTAACTCACATATTCAAACCGCTAATCATCGAATGCTATATATATTTTATTCATTACTGTATGGTGTAGAAAAATGGACAATGAACAAGCAATTAGAGGAAAGAATTGCGGCCTCTAAGATGTGAATATATAGAAAGAATGAGGCACATCTCATGGAAAGAAAATCTCCATATCGAAGGTCGGCTACAATGGATCTCCATCTCTATCTACCTAACCTGCTTATCCCCCTGATCCTATCCTATCTCTTCTTTTTCAGTATTGCATATTATTTTATATCCTATTTATTTATTCATTTTCGTATTTCCCTACTCTTCCTTCATACCTTATATTACCGCACTCTACCCTATTTATTTATTTAGCCTATTGCTTCATTAGTCTCCATTTTCATTTAGCGTTTTATAGCCTATGTTATTTATTATTTATTTTATATTTTACGTTTTTTATTTTCTGGACGTTTTCCTTTTTCCCACTATGCCCTCTCTTAAATATGTTATCAACTCTCTCCGTGTGTCGGTTACCACCAGCTTCAGCTCCCTACCTCCTGATATACTCCGTGCCGCTATTGACTTTGCGTTCGTTACTTTCAAGAAAACCAGATTCTCTTCTCATCTCCACTTTATTCACACCTGCCTCCACCACAAAATTCTTCCCAATGGATTCTCTTCCAATTTTCATCCATCTGCTGGTACACTCAATCCTAGGGAACAACGTCTCCTACAACGAATTGAGACCAGATGTGGCTTTCAACGTATGCGTGTAGTGGCCGCCAGTCACTCCCGCCTTTTATCAGACCTCAGTGCCCAACAGACCCAGCTTCTGCTTCACTTACGTTGTCTCACCTCCAACAACTTCCCTTTCTACTCTATGATACGCACCACTATCCACACACTGAACCGGCAACTGCATGAATTCCTTTCCACGTCCAAACACCATAAACTATCCCGTCTCATCCCTACCCCCAAAGCTACCCCTCCATCCTCCACTCCATCATGCACTCAGGTAGTCTGCATCCCCCCAGATCTACCCCTCTCTGAGGGAGAGCGCTCTGTTCTTAGTAAGGGCCTAAAATTTGTTCCTCTTCGTCCGACCCTAGACCAATACAATCTCCTCCAGGATGTTCATCGGTTTCACCGTCGCATGAGGCTGTAGTTCCATTTTAGAGAGGAAGACAGCACTCCACAGTCTCAGGCTGAATCCGACATCTTCGCACGCTTTTCTGACTCTACTAAACCCCCCTTTACACCTAAACCTGGGGCCTCTCATGCCCTGGACCTGTATATCATGAACACCATCCATGACATTCAGCAGCTCCGCCCTCGTAGATTGCATTATTCCAATCTCACTTCGGCAGAGTCCTGCGCTCTCTCCCTTCTTCGCCGTAGAGACGACATTGTCATCAAACCGGCTGACAAGGGAGGAGCCATTGTCGTCTGGCAGAAGGACTTATATCTAAGTGAAGGTAAAAACCAGTTGACCAATGGCTCTTTTTACAGGCCCAGGACCAGCGATGCGACTGTCTCTAACAATCGCATTGTACACAACACACAGCTCATCACTAGTAATGCTCTTCCTCCCGAAGCTTCTCGTCTTAGGATTCATGACAGCTCTTTGGGCAAGCCTGTATTCTACATGCTCCCCAAAATTCACAAGATCGACAACCCTGGCAGACCTATTGTCTCAGCCTGTTCCTGTCCTACTGAACACATTTCTGACTTCCTCGATAGCATTTTCCAGCCTATCGTTGAGAATCTTCCCTCCTTTGTCAAAGACACCAATCATGCTCTTACTACTTTCTCCTCTATCCGACTCTCAGCAGACCGCTCCTACCGTCTTTTCTTGTTAGACGTCTGTTCTCTGTACACCTCTATTCCCTACTCTGATGGTCTCCGAGCTCTTCGGTTTTTTCTTGACCAACGCACTTGCCCTTCTATATCCACTGTCACTCTTCTCCGTCTTGCTGAACTGGTCCTTCAACTGAATTCCTCTGAATTCAATGGTCAGTTTTTTTTACCAAATTAGTGGTGTTGCCATGGGAACGAAGATGGGTCCTAGCTATGCCTGCCTGTTCATGGGCCACTTGGAGCATCAGATATGGCAACAATACTCCGGTCCTTTCCCCGTTTTTTACCGCAGATATATCGATGATGGCATAGGTCTCACAGATATGTCTGAGAATGATTTATATCGCTTCATCGACTTTGTCAACCACTTTCACCCCACCATCAAGTTCACCTCCCTCGTCTCCACAGTATCTGTCAACTTCCTTGACATTACTATTTCTATCACGCCCTCCGGCCTTAATACCTCAGTATACTACAAGCCGACAGATGCCCACAGCTACCTCCTGTATACCTCTTCTCATCCTCGGGCCTGTCGTGACTCCCTTCCTTTTTCTCCGCCTCCGCCGTTTGTGCCAAGACGACGATGACTTCCACTTCCGAGCAAATGAGATGTTGGATTTCTTCCGTAGCAGACTTTATCCGGAACATTCTCACCTCTGCTCTACAACGTGTGCTCCCCATCTCTCGTCAGGAGGCCCTCATACCTCACTATAAATCCACTTCAGATAGAGTCAAATTAATTTTGACCCATCACCCTCACAGTACTACTGTCAAACAGATACTTTTCCGCCACCTCCCTATCCTCCAAGCAGAGCCTGCGACCCAAGAAGTATTCGGTGAAGCACCTTTGGTGGCATATAGACGCGACAAGAACTTGAAGGATCTTCTTGTTCACAGCCGTCTCCCAAAGGAGAATGCCACTCACTTTGGCACACTACCCTGTGGTCGGACACGATGCAACACGTGCAAGTATGTCATCTCAACCCAGAAGGTGTCCTTTCCTAAGGCTACGTACACCATCACTAGTAGCTTCACGTGTGAATCGCGTAATGTCATTTATACGATCATATGTAAACGTTGCTGCAAAACCTATATTGGCCAAACAGGCAAACGACTTGGGGACAGATTCAGCCAGCACTTAAATGACATCTCTCAGCAAAAGTCCACACCAGTTGCCACACACTTCAATGGTCCTGACCACCATGGTCCCATCGACATCCAGGTCACTGCGATCCGATCCTGCTCCTCTGACACTGCCAGCCGAGAACAGCTTGAGAACCGTCTTATCCACCGCATGGGGTGTCTAAAACCAGCCGGTCTCAACACTTTCCACACCTTTGTCTGAGGTCACCCTTTCCTCTCTTGCTCTATTTTGACTCTTTTCACTCTTATCCTATTCTTCAATTTTTATGCCATCCTCCATAATATTTCCTCTTCTATTTCCAGTCCCCACTTTTATTACGTTTGGGTATTTTTTCGTTTTTAGTTTCTTAGTATGTATTGTGTACATCCGGGGTCAAGAGTCACTTCCTTTCAGCCAAGCGTGATAGGATGCTTCGCCTTCAGGGAAGTACCTAGGTTTTATTTATTTATTTTTTTTATATTTATTTTTATATTCATTTAAGTTCTTATGTCTCCTATCTAGCCTTCACTTTCTTTCTTTTCCTGACGAAGGCCTTGTGGCCGTAACGTAGACTACTTTCTTTGTCTTTTGTCCTCGTAAGACGAATTACCTTTTTTCGATTTTTTTTCAAACCCATCCAATGGATCTCCAACGCTTTCTGTCTCTTGTCTTCAATGTGGAGATGAGAGCGGAGATGACAACTGATGATGATGAATGTTTACATTACAGTAATCCACCAGTATAACGCTGTTCGATTAGCGCTTTTTCGATATAATGCTGTTTTTATTTTGTGCAATATGGCTGTTATACGTTTACAAAATTCGATCAGCCCTAAACTCCATGCGAGGCAGAAATATAACATTCACATGCTCATCAAGTTCATTCAGGGTTATATGATGGTAAAGAAGCATTGTCACTACTAGCATAATGAAGTATGACCCCAAACAGGAATACAGTTCTATGGTAATCATTACACAGAAGATCTTGATTGCTACAAGGTGCTTTTTGAAAAGAAAAAGAAGGTGGCAAAGCACAGCGAGCTCGATTCGGATGTCTCCTCGAATATCATCTGCCCCCATTGACCAAACAACCGCGCCATCTGCATCGTCTTCTGCGATTAGCTGCAAACTTTGTTCCAAGATACTTCTCTGGTTCATTCATCATTTTCCTTGTCGCTCTTTTTGGAGCAAGAGGTCACCTATGCAACTGATTTTCTTGCAGGAACTTTGCACCAAAGCATTCATGGGCTCTTGAAGCTGAGGTTTTTGTAGCTATTTGTTTTACTTGATTATGTTACCAGCACCATGTATAACCTCACGTGAGTAGTCTTTCACCGTATGCCTGGATGCATGGAGGCACATCTGGCGTCATCCTTATATGCCCACCAGCTATATCATCCCTTTCAGTCATTTATGACTATAGGAGCGTGCCCCCGAAACAAGTGTCGGTGGCACGAGGTTGGGCACCTGGATAAAGAGGTCAAGCTGTTGCCCATGCAGCATGCCCCTGCTGGCAGTCAGAGGAACGGGCTGGCCGTTACAGTCTGACACCAGTAGCAACGATCTGTCACCAGTAGGATTACCATAGCAACGAGCCCACCAGCTAAGCTAAATGTTATAGCATACAAATGTGGAAGTGAACCTCTGCCTGTGAGGATAATTACACCCTCATTGACTATTGAAACCATCCACACACTTCCACCGATTCTCCCTGTGGTGAAACAGGTTGAGAACATAGCATTGCACACTAAGCTTGATGGAGTCACTTGAGCCCCAGATGAAACTCTGGCTTCTACCTGGATGGTTGCATGCAGGAGGATCTCACCGTCGAACCTTGTTGTGCAAGGGGGATGGGGGGGGGGGGGGGGCTGTGAGGTGGCTCTGTGCAGGACGTGACAATTCCTTGGGAGAGCCCAGAACCAGAGCGCAGTATTTTAGCTAAGCACAATAGCATGCCATGCGTTTCCTCCTTCTAGCTTGGGACCAGATGTGATCTTTTAAATGCAAACCAGGCTGGAGAAAACTGGAACTCAAGACTTCAACTCAAAATGTTTCGGAACGGCAGAAAAGCCTAGATCTACAATGTAGATAATATCAAGGACTCTTCCACTTGGTATTGGCTGCAAAAGAGCCAGAAGCTCAGCAGCTCTAGTTAAACAACAACAGCTTGCCTGGGGGACTTGTAGTTCTTATCTTTCTATGTCTCATTGGAGACCACAGGGAACTAACTAGGCCATTGTCTTAATACTTCTCGTATATCTGTCTTTATCGAGGAAGTTGAGGGGAACTGCGGTAAGACGTGGAATACAATGGATGGGTTGGAAAAAAAATCGAAAAAAGGTGATTCGTCTTACGAGGACAAAAGACAAAGAAAATAGTCTACGTTACGGCCACAAGGCCTTCGTCAGGAAAGGAAAGAAAGTGAAGGCTAGATAGGACACATAAAAACTAAATAAAATAAAAACTGGGTACTTCCCTGAAGGCAAGAACCGAAATTCTATCAAAATCGCTGTCTGTTGATGACCGCGTGGCTGAACAGAAAGTGACTTCCGCCGCCGGATGTACAACGCATACTAAGAAAGGGATGTACAACGCATACTAAAAAAAAAAGTGGAAAGAGTAAAATGGAGCAAGAGAGGAGAGGGACCTCAACCGGAAAAGTGTTGAGACCGGCTGGTTTTAGACACCCCAAATGAACAAGAAGATCCTTCAAGTTCTTGTCACGTCTATATGCCACCAAAGGTGCTTCACTGAATACTTTTTGGGTCAGAGGCTCTGCTTGGAGGATAGGGAGGTGGCGGAAAAGGATCTGTTTGACAGTAGTACTGTGAGGGTGATGGGTCAAGATTAATTTGACTCTATCCGAAGTGGATTTATGGTGAGGTTTGAGGGCCTCCAGACGAGAGATGGGGAGCACACGTTGGAGAGCAGAGGTGAGAACATGTTCTGGATAAAGTCTGTTACGGAAGAAATCCAACATCTCATTTGCTCGTAAGTGGAAGTCATCGTCGTCTTGGCATAAACGGCGGAGGCGGAGAAGTTGTGAAAAAGGAAGGGAGTCACGACAGGCCCGAGGATGAGAAGAGGTATACAGGAGGTAGCTGTGGGCATCTGTCGGCTTGTAGTATACTGAGGTATTAAGGCCGGAGGGCGTGATAGAAATAGTAATGTCAAGGAAGTTGACAGATACTGTGGAGACGAGAAAGGTGAACTTGATGGTGGGGTGAAAGTGGTTGACAAAGTCGATGAAGCGGTGTAAATTAGTCTCAGACATATCTGTGAGACCTATGCCATCATCGATATATCTGCGGTAAAACCCAGGGAAAGGACCGGAGTATTGTTGCCATATCTGATGCTCCAAGTGGCCCATGAATAGACAGGCATAGCTGGGACCCATCTTCGTTCCCATGGCAACACCACTAATTTGGTCAAAAAAACTGACCATTGAATTCAAAGGAATTCAGTTGAAGGACCAGTTCAGCAAGACGGAGAAGAGTGACAGTGGATATAGAGGGGCAAGTGCGTTGGTCCAGAAAAAACCGAAGAGCTCGGAGACCATCAGAGTGGGGAATAGAGGTATACAGAGAGCAGACGTCCAGCAAGAAAAGATGGTAGGAGCGGTCTGCTGGGAGTCGGATAGAGGAGAAAGTTGTAAGAGCGTGATTGATGTCTTTGATGAAGGAGGGAAGATTCTCAACGATAGGCTGGAAAATGCTATCGAGGAAGTCAGAAATGTGTTCAGTAGGACAAGAACAGGCTGAGACAATAGGTCTTCCAGGGTTTTCGATCTTGTGAATTTTGGGGAGCATGTAGAATACAGGCTTGCCCAAAGAGCTGTCATGAATCCTAAGATGAGATGCTTCGGGAGGAAGATCATTACTAGTGATAAGCTGTTTAATAGTGTTGTGTACAATGCGATTGTTAGAGACAGTCGCATCGCTGGTCCTGGACCTGTAAAAAGAGCCATTGGTCAACTGGTTTTTACCTTCACTTAGGTACAAGTCCTTCTGCCAGACGACAATGGCTCCTCCCTTGTCAGCCGGTTTGATGACAATGTCGTCTCTACGGCGAAGAAGGGAGAGAGCACCAGACTCCGCCGAAGTGAGATTGGAATAATGCAATCTACGAGGGCGGAGCTGCTGAATGTCATGGATGGTGTTCTTGATATACAGGTCCAGGGCATGAGAGGCTCCAGGTTTAGGTGTAAAGGGAGGTTTAGTAGAGTCAGAAAAGCGTGCGAAGATGTCGGATTCAGCCTGAGACTGCGGAGTGCTGTCTTTCTCTCTAAAATGGAGCTTCAGCCTCATGCGACGGTGAAACCGATGAACATCCTGGAGGAGATTGTATTGGTCTAGGGTCGGACGAAGAGGAACAAATTTTAAGCCCTTACTAAGAACAGAGCGCTCTCCCTCAGAGAGGGGTAGATCTGGGGGGATGCAGACTACCTGAGTGCGTGATGGAGTGGAGGATGGAGGGGTAGCTTTGGGGGTAGGGATGAGACGGGATAGTTTAAGGTGTTTAGACGTGGAAAGGAACTCATGCAGCTGCCGGTTCAGTGTGTGGATAGTGGTGCGTATCATAGAATAGAAAGGGAAGTTGTTGGAGGTGAGACAACGTAAGCGAAGCAGAAGCTGGGTCTGTTGGGCACTGAGGTCTGATAAAAGGCGGGAGTGACTGGCGGCCACTACGCGCATACGTTGAAAGCCACATCTGGTCTCAATTCGTTGTAGGAGACGTTGTTCCCTAGGATTGAGTGTACCAGCAGATGGATGAAAATTGGAAGAAAATCCATTAGGAAGAATTTTGTGGTGGAGGCAGGTGTGAATAAAGTGGAGATGAGAGGTGAATCTAGTTTTCTTGAAAGTAACGAACGCAAAGTCAATAGCGACACGGGATATATCAGGAGGTAGGGAGCTAAAGCTGGTGGTAACCGACACACGGAGAGAGTTGATAAAATATTTCAGAGAGGGCATAGTGGGGAAAAGTAAAACGTCCAGAAAATAAAAAACGTAAGATATGAAATAAATAAAATATAAAACGCTGAAACAATAAATAAATAGGGTAGATAGCGGTAATAGGAGGTATGAAGGAAGAATAGGGAAATACGAAAATAAATAGGTGAATAGGATATAAAATACTGAGAAAAGGCGATAGGATAGGATCAGGGAGATAAGCAGGATAGGTAGATAGAGATACGAGATAACAGAGACACGGTGCAGTCAAAAAAAATATATATAATCGAGGAAGTTGAGGGGAACTGCAGTAAGACGTGGAATACAATGGATGGGTTGGAAAAAAAATCGAAAAAAGGTGATTCGTCTTACGAGGACAAAAGACAAAGAAAATAGTCTACGTTACGGCCACAAGGCCTTCGTCAGGAAAGGAAAGAAAGTGAAGGCTAGATAGGACACATAAAAACTGAATAAAATAAAAACTGGGTACTTCCCTGAAGGCAAGAACCGAAATTCTATCAAAATCGCTGTCTGTTGATGACCGCGTGGCTGAACAGAAAGTGACTTCCGCCGCCGGATGTACAACGCATACTAAGAAACTAAAAAACGAAACCGGACAATAAACTACCCAACGTGATAAAAGTGGGGACTGGAAATAGAAGAGGACAGAATGAGTGGGAGATAAATAAATATGAAATAAAAAAATGTATATGGCATACAAATAGAAGAATAGGATAAGAGTGGAAAGAGTTCACAGCCGTCTCCCAAAGGAGAATGCCACTCACTTTGGCACACTACCTTGTGATCGGACACGATGCAACACGTGCAAGTATGTCATCTCAACCCAGAAGGTGCCTTTCCTAAGGCTACGTACACCATCACTAGTAGCTTCACGTGTGAATCGCGCAATGTCATTTATACGATCATATGTAAACGTTGCTGCAAAACCTATATTGGCCAAACAGGCAAACGACTTGGGGACAGATTCAGCCAGCACTTAAATGACATCGCTCAGCAAAAGTCCACACCAGTTGCTATACACTTCAATGGTCCTGACCACCATGGTCCCATCGACATCCAGGTCACAGCGATCCGATCCTGCTCCTCTGACACTGCCAGCCGAGAACAGCTTGAGAACCGTCTTATCCACCGCATGAGGTGTCTAAAACCAGCCGGTCTCAACACTTTTCACACCTTTGTCTGAGGTCCCTCTCCTCTCTTGCTCTATTTTACTCTTTCCACTCTTATCCTATTCTTCTATTTGTATGCCATATACATTTTTTTATTTCATATTTATTTATCTCCCACTCATTCTGTCCTCTTCTATTTCCAGTCCCCACTTTTATCACGTTGGGTAGTTTATTGTCCGGTTTCGTTTTTTAGTTTCTTAGTATGCGTTGTACATCCGGCGGCGGAAGTCACTTTCTGTTCAGCCACGCGGTCATCAACAGACAGCGATTTTGATAGAATTTCGGTTCTTGCCTTCAGGGAAGTACCCAGTTTTTATTTTATTCAGTTTTTATGTGTCCTATCTAGCCTTCACTTTCTTTCCTTTCCTGACGAAGGCCTTGTGGCCGTAACGTAGACTAATTTCTTTGTCTTTTGTCCTCGTAAGATTAATCACCTTTTTTTCGATTTTTTTTCCAACCCATACGTTGTATTCCACGTCTTACCGCAGTTCCCCTCAACTTCCTCGATTATATATATATTTTTTTGACTGCACCGTGTCTCTGTTATCTCGTATCTCTATCTACCTATCCTGCTTATCTCCCTGATCCTATCCTATCGCCTTTTCTCAGTATTTTATATCCTATTCACCTATTTATTTTCGTATTTCCCTATTCTTCCTTCATACCTCCTATTACCGCTATCTACCCTATTTATTTATTGTTTCAGCGTTTTATATTTTATTTATTTCATATCTTACGTTTTTTATTTTCTGGACGTTTTACTTTTCCCCACTATGCCCTCTCTGAAATATTTTATCAACTCTCTCCGTGTGTCGGTTACCACCAGCTTTAGCTCCCTACCTCCTGATATATCCCGTGTCGCTATTGACTTTGCGTTCGTTACTTTCAAGAAAACTAGATTCACCTCTCATCTCCACTTTATTCACACCTGCCTCCACCACAAAATTCTTCCTAATGGATTTTCTTCCAATTTTCATCCATCTGCTGGTACACTCAATCCTAGGGAACAACGTCTCCTACAACGAATTGAGACCAGATGTGGCTTTCAACGTATGCGCGTAGTGGCCGCCAGTCACTCCCGCCTTTTATCAGACCTCAGTGCCCAACAGACCCAGCTTCTGCTTCGCTTACGTTGTCTCACCTCCAACAACTTCCCTTTCTATTCTATGATACGCACCACTATCCACACACTGAACCGGCAGCTGCATGAGTTCCTTTCCACGTCTAAACACCTTAAACTATCCCGTCTCGTCCCTACCCCCAAAGCTACCCCTCCATCCTCCACTCCATCACGCACTCAGGTAGTCTGCATCCCCCCAGATCTACCCCTCTCTGAGGGAGAGCGCTCTGTTCTTAGTAAGGGCTTAAAATTTGTTCCTCTTCGTCCGACCCTAGACCAATACAATCTCCTCCAGGATGTTCATCGGTTTCACCGTCGCATGAGGCTGAAGCTCCATTTTAGAGAGAAAGACAGCACTCCGCAGTCTCAGGCTGAATCCGACATCTTCGCACGCTTTTCTGACTCTACTAAATCTCCCTTTACACCTAAACCTGGAGCCTCTCATGCCCTGGACCTGTATATCAAGAACACCATCCATGACATTCAGCAGCTCCGCCCTCGTAGATTGCATTATTCCAATCTCACTTCGGCAGAGTCTAGTGCTCTCTCCCTTCTTCGCCGTAGAGACGACATTGTCATCAAACCGGCCGACAAGGGAGGAGCCATTGTCGTCTGGCAGAAGGACTTGTACCTAAGTGAAGGTAAAAACCAGTTGACCAATGGCTCTTTTTACAGGTCCAGGACCAGCGATGCGACTGTCTCTAACAATCGCATTGTACACAACACTATTAAACAGCTTATCACTAGTAATGATCTTCCTCCCGAAGCATCTCATCTTAGGATTCATGACAGCTCTTTGGGCAAGCCTGTATTCTACATGCTCCCCAAAATTCACAAGATCGAAAACCCTGGAAGACCTATTGTCTCAGCCTGTTCTTGTCCTACTGAACACATTTCTGACTTCCTCGATAGCATTTTCCAGCCTATCGTTGAGAATCTTCCCTCCTTCATCAAAGACACCAATCACGCTCTTACAACTTTCTCCTCTATCCGACTCCCAGCAGACCGCTCCTACCATCTTTTCTTGCTGGACGTCTGCTCTCTGTATACCTCTATTCCCCACTCTGATGGTCTCCGAGCTCTTCGGTTTTTTCTGGACCAACGCACTTGCCCCTCTATATCCACTGTCACTCTTCTCCGTCTTGCTGAACTGGTCCTTCAACTGAATTCCTTTGAATTCAATGGTCAGTTTTTTTTGACCAAATTAGTGGTGTTGCCATGGGAACGAAGATGGGTCCCAGCTATGCCTGTCTATTCATGGGCCACTTGGAGCATCAGATATGGCAACAATACTCCGGTCCTTTCCCTGGGTTTTACCGCAGATATATCGATGATGGCATAGGTCTCACAGATATGTCTGAGACTAATTTACACCGCTTCATCGACTTTGTGAACCACTTTCACCCCACCATCAAGTTCACCTCCCTCGTCTCCACAGTATCTGTCAACTTCCTTGACATTACTATTTCTATCACGCCCTCCGGCCTTAATACCTCAGTATACTACAAGCCGACAGATGCCCACAGCTACCTCCTGTATACCTCTTCTCATCCTCGGGCCTGTCGTGACTCCCTTCCTTTTTCACAACTTCTCCGCCTCCGCCGTTTATGCCAAGACGACGATGACTTCCACTTACGAGCAAATGAGATGTTGGATTTCTTCCGTAACAGACTTTATCCAGAACATGTTCTCACCTCTGCTCTCCAACGTGTGCTCCCCATCTCTCGTCTGGAGGACCTCAAACCTCACCATAAATCCACTTCGGATAGAGTCAAATTAATCTTGACCCATCACCCTCACAGTACTACTGTCAAACAGATACTTTTCCGCCACCTCCCTATCCTCCAAGCAGAACCTCTGACCCAAAAAGTATTCAGTGAAGCACCTTTGGTGGCATATAGACGTGACAAGAACTTGAAGGATCTTCTTGTTCACAGCCGTCTCCCAAAGGAGAATGCCACTCACTTTGGCACACTACCCTGTGATCGGACACGATGCAACACGTGCAAGTATGTCATCTCAACCCAGAAGGTGTCCTTTCCTAAGGCTACGTACACCATCACTAGTAGCTTCACGTGTGAATCGCGCAATGTCATTTATACGATCATATGTAAACGTTGCTGCAAAACCTATATTGGCCAAACAGGCAAACGACTTGGGGACAGATTCAGCCAGCACTTAAATGACATCGCTCAGCAAAAGTCCACACCAGTTGCTATACACTTCAATGGTCCTGACCACCATGGTCCCATCGACATCCAGGTCACAGCGATCCGATCCTGCTCCTCTGACACTGCCAGCCGAGAACAGCTTGAGAACCGTCTTATCCACCGCATGGGGTGTCTAAAACCAGCCGGTCTCAACACTTTTCACACCTTTGTCTGAGGTCCCTCTCCTCTCTTGCTCTATTTTACTCTTTCCACTCTTATCCTATTCTTCTATTTGTATGCCATATATATTTTTTTATTTCATATTTATTTATCTCCCACTCATTCTGTCCTCTTCTATTTCCAGTCCCCACTTTTATCACGTTGGGTAGTTTATTGTCCGGTTTCGTTTTTTAGTTTCTTAGTATGCGTTGTACATCCGGCGGCGGAAGTCACTTTCTGTTCAGCCACGCGGTCATCAACAGACAGCGATTTTGATAGAATTTCGGTTCTTGCCTTCAGGGAAGTACCCAGTTTTTATTTTATTTAGTTTTTATGTGTCTTATCTAGCCTTCACTTTCTTTCCTTTCCTGACGAAGGCCTTGTGGCCGTAACGTAGACTATTTTCTTTGTCTTTTGTCCTCGTAAGACGAATCACCTTTTTTCGATTTTTTTTTCCAACCCATCCATTATATCTGTCTTTAACATCTTATCTGATAATTGTTACAATTTTAATAAGTAGTCTCGTTTTTTCGACAGCTATTTTAATGTCGACATTTCACCAAATAGTACATCTTCTCCACGGTGATCGTTGCGTAATGAGCTTTTCTCCAACCACTTGCCCCAGAAACTTCACAGATGTTTCTTACGCTACAATTCTTTTTCAACGTGTTTATCTATTGTGGTTTATTTATGTCGGTGAAACCTTGCAGGTTAAACTCATTACTTCTTCAACTCATTCTTGAGTGGTTTTGTCATCAAGCTTGGTTACCTCAAGTTCATTACGCCTGGTGTGATTTGGTTCTGCGCTTTTTATAAAAACTGCGCTGCCAAAGGATTGCTGTGATGTCAATCTTGAATATGTTGAGAATTGGCTCTGCATCTTTTTTTTCTCTCCATATTTTTAAAGTTGCAGCTCCTGTACCAGATTGTTTCATTGATATCATGGGTGTTCATGACGCTGTTAAAGGGGTTTTGTTATGGTAAGTTCGTGTATGCACATATGTTTACTGTGTTGTATCAACTACTGCTACTACCTGAGCGAGTTTCAGCGTGTAGTCTTTAGTACATCCCTATGGAATCGTACTCCCTGTAACACTGGCGTTATAGTTTCCTATAACATGTTACGGTTACCTGTTATTTTAGTTATAATACATAATAACGCCCCAGAGAATTCGACTGTGTCTTCATGAATGTATTTATCATGGCTCTTGTCATCCTCTTTCCATCAATGATCACTTTTATTGTAATTCGTTGAGCAATAAACTTTACACTTGCGATGTTTTTAACTATTGCTGGGTGAATTACAAAGTCAATCAGCCCATTCAATCACCCGTGTGCGCTGTTTTCCCTTGTTTCTGCTCAGCTACTCATGAAAGCAATTGTATATTCAAGTCTGGTAAATTTCTCCAACTGATTTTTCCTTTCTGTCTTACGCCAGAACTTCCCTACAATGTTAATACGATACTGAGGCATAATGTGTTAATAAATGGCGGGTGATGACCTTGCTAGCAGCAATACTGGAAGTTGAAACTGCCAACAGCCGTCCATTTACTTTTGAGAACAGTAAATTGGTGACGTAAAGACAATCTGACAACAGTATTGTGGCTTAACTAGGGCTACTCTGCTTGTCGCTCTTTCTCAGCCATTGCCAAATTTAAGAAGTTACATGTGTTCCGTTGCTGCTGGCTGGTACCTTAAAGTGTTTGTGATTGTTGGGGAGCCCGGTGTTTGCTTTCTTCTATGTGCGGTGAGTTTTGGCATGCAAGCAGCACATGTTCAACTGTCTCGTATGGATAGGTACATCTACGGCAATTAGGATCGAGAGATGGGTTACGACAGTGTAACGTTCGCATTTCTTGCGCGAACTGGCAACGCCGTGCAAAATTTCCACTTTACGCCACATGCACCCGACGCTTACAGCCCAGTCAGTGTGTAACAGTGTCCGATATGACGTAATGAACATGTTTGCTTAACTTTTAGGTTCATATATGCAAAAATAAATATGTGTCTTCCCATACTGACTGTAAATGATAGCTTCCAAACTTAGTAAAAATATAACTACTGTATTTCCAAACACTATTAATGTTATACTGTAAATTGTTACACACATTCAATTATATTTTTTATAAGCTAGTTCGTGAGTTTTCAAAAGGGCTGCGGAGTCGGAGTTGCGAAGTCGGTCGTTTTTAATAGAGTCGGGAATCGGTAAAAGATGTCCGGACTTGGAATCCGAATTTTCTGCTATATGACTAATAAAAAAACTGTAGTCAGAGAGTTTTTTGGCCCTCCACATTCCTGGTTTTCACGGGGAACGCGGAAAATGTTTCTTTAATTCTGGGAATGCTGCGCTTTTAAATGCCGGCCGGACAGGGCAAATACGAAATGTCCCTACCTTTAAATTGTTTTCCCCTTTCTTCCTCCGCCATCTAGAATTCTATAAACTCCTTCCCTGTGAACTACAAGTAGATCTGTATCTACCTTACGCCTACCCCTGCTCTACAGTAATGGTCATTTCAGGTTATCCATTAATTATGTTCACCATAAATATGGGAAAGCAAGAGCCAGGGATCCAGATCTCCAGGGCGACCCAGAGTTTGCTGGGAGGACATGCTTGGACAATCTCTGAAGGACCGAGGACTAGACTGGAACCAGGCCAGGAGGAAGGCAGCCGACTATGATAGTATGGCGCTATCTCTGGCAAACCTCTACACCCCAGGGTAGAAAAGGAACCATTAACTAAGTCATTTATAAAATGTTTCACTAGTGCAATTGACAGAATGGTGGTCATGATGAAATAAATCAAGTGATTATTCTTCCTACCGGTTTAAACGCTTTAATATTCGTCTAGTACACTATTTACCTTGTAGCTGCGGAAATACGCATATATTTTACTTATTCACGAACCAGAATATCCTTTAAATAAACCAGTGATTCCTAGCTTACTAATGAGCCCGATTAGCGACGACTTCGACACTAAAAGTGAGGAATTAATGTATCATAATGACCGTAACGTCCCTCTCGGAAGACTTATTTTGACTATTTCTATGTTAGCGAGAACTTACGCATACATGTGTGCAATACAATCTAACGCCACTTTATAATTCAAGTAACTTGAATTATTCATAGTTCACATTGCGTACCCACTGTGAAACAGGAATCGAGAAGAGAATAGGGCCATTTAACACCACGAGACAGATACTAACATTTCATCAAATTCAAACTGAGAATCATCAAATGTTATATATATTCTTCATTACTGTATGGTGTAGAAACATGGACAATAAACAAGCAATTAGAAGAAAGAATTGAGGCCCTTGAAATGTGGATATTTAGAAGAATGGCGGCACGTCTCATGGAAATAGAAGAAAACTAAATAAGAGGTTCTAGAAAACTTAGGAATGACAAGAGAATTAACGATGGAGATCAAAATTAGACAGGTAAAATATTTTGGTCATGTAAAAAGACATAACACCGGACACTGAAGACCATCACAGAAGGCAGAGTTGAAAGCAAACGTGCATGATTAAGACAAGGCTATAAAATGGGAAGATAACACCAAGAGATGGACAGGAAAGAGTCTATCAGAATGCACCATCAAGACATGGTGGGAATGAAGATGCCATTGTGTACACTGATGGGTATGTAATCCGTGGTAAGATATTAAGGTAGGGCTTCTCTGCTAGAGTAAAGTACAAAATCGTCGCTGAACATAGCAGGGCTTACATGATAACAACTTCTAGTTTGAGAATGGAGGTAGCGGCAGCTACTGCAGCCTTAAGGTGGCTGTCTGAAACTTCATTAACACGGGTAGTTATTGTATCAAATTCACAATCCATGCTTCGGAAGGTCCAATGTGGATGGCTCCGGCATGAATGAAAAACCTCCATAGAAGTCTCGAATCTTCAGGAACTGGTGTGGATCTACTGTCCTGGCCATGCAGAGGTACCGGCAATGAAAGAGTTGACAGACTAGCTTCAAGAGCACCTATAGAAGATGCACTGGATATGAATAAGGGAGAGATACTGAGGCAATTAATGATAGACTATTAGAGAATGGCACTATGAGAATGAAATCGATGAATCATGAAGGCTACGATTTCTGGATTTTTGCATCAAATGAAAGACCGGCAGGTATGGACGCATGAGAGGATGCATCCAGCGAGTACATAACCAGCGCGCAACTGGAACAATTAGCATTCATACCCTTCGATATTTGCTGAGGGAGACTGAGCGCCTATGGGTGTCCCCGGACTGCAAAGACGTCGATTCTGATCAACAATAACAAAGATACCTGGTGTATATGCCCAATACCTAGTCTAAAAACAAAGCTAAATTTATCGTAAACCTGCTTAAGAACGGTTCTTTTGTACTAAATAGTAATTGGAAAAAGGATAGGAAAATATGAAGCTCACTAGAGATTTAAAAGGAAAGATTCTAGAACATGGTTTCTGAACCTAGTCCATGGGCCCGTAGGGCTCCGTGAATGGATTCTAAGGGGTCCGCGTGCATAATCTAACATTTAAAATGTA
Organism: Oreohelix idahoensis; assembly: GCA_024509875.1. Lineage (NCBI taxonomy): Eukaryota > Metazoa > Mollusca > Gastropoda > Stylommatophora > Oreohelicidae > Oreohelix > Oreohelix idahoensis. The sequence goes on along the minus strand of JAMPIV010022226.1, from coordinate 120,850 downwards.
ATGTTTTTAAGACACTTTTTCCCAAGAAGAGGACCATGGCCTTCACTGGACAATCCAAGGGGCCCATAGAATTTATCGGACAGCCAATGAGGTCCATAGCCTTCAATGAACGATAAACAGGATCCATAGCCTTCATTGAGCAATCAAAGGGGTCCACAGCCTTCATCGGACAATCAAAGAGGTCCATAGCCTTCACTGGACAATACAAAGGAGTCCATAACCTTCATTGGACAATCAAAGGGTTCTATAGCCTTTATAGACCAATCAACAGCGTCCATAGCCTTCATCGGACACTCAAAGGGGCCCACAGCCTTCATCGGACAATCAAAGGGGACTATAATCTTCACTGGACAATTAAAGGGATCCAGGGCGTTCATTGGACAATAAAAGGGGTCTACAGACTTCATCTGACAATCAAAGGGGTCCATAGCCTTCATGGGACAATCAAAGGAGTCCATGGCCTTCATCGGACAATCAAATGGGTCCATAGCCTTCATCTAACAACCAATGGAATCCATGACCTTCATCGGACAATCAAAGTGGTTCATAGCCTTCATCTGACAATCAAATGGGTCTACGGCCTTCATCGAACAAAGGGTCCATGGCACAAAAAAAGGAACATAAGAACTGTGATGATGTCACAATAATACAACGTTAAAATATCTCCAAAACTAACGATGAAATGTAGGGTTAAAAATAATGCGTAAGATACTAGGAGACATGCTCGCCCATGCCAGACTTCCCACCGCCATTTAAAACTAACGAGTTAGAAGTGCAGACGGAACGTTTACCCTTTGTAGACGGGAGAGAACGGAGGACACAAAAAAAAGAAAAATATGACTGAACACGTGTTTGAAGTTCGAACGGCAAAAAGACGCAAGGGGAGGGGGCGGGGGGGGGGGGGGGGGGAAAGGAAAAAAATTCACGTCCCGAGTTGACATAAAGTAAGGAAATGGACAAGAAACGGACATTAGCTCTTGATCGAGACAGTCATTTCTTGAACGCTTTTCGATACTTGGTCTTTATTTGAATGCCGCGGCAAAACACATGAGGGAAGGTTCTCGAACAAAATTCAAAATTGAAACTTGAGAAAAAAATGTTTTTTCTTAATAATAGAGTTATGAAAATAAAACCTAGCTAGTTTGATAGCCCATCTTGAGCAGCGAAATAATATGCTTTCAATTATACAGACGGATAGATAATAAGGAAGATATTGACAAAAGACTGTATTGTTCATATCAGGCAAGCGACTGCACTGTTAACCCATGTCACTAAAAGTAACCAAAATCTTGGCCTTGAGTCTGCAAACGTAAAAATCGAGCTGTAATTAAAGAGAGGGAATGTGGTGGAGCATTGTAGCTAAAAATAACTTAGGCAGCAGATTCGTGTAGGAAATGCATGTAAAACCAAGTGTGTTTTTATGAAAAAACAAGTAGAGACAGACGGACTAACAGACCGTAATACATACTTGACTGAGATTTGACTGAAGTGACTTTTGGTTGCCAATTTGAAAGTTAGGGGGGAGGTCGGCGATTGGTCAACGCATTTTATAGTAGCGTGATAGAGAGGTGAAAGTTTGCCATTTAACATAAGTCTGTTCAGAGACGCAGTTTGAATCCATAAGTGATGTTGATTCCATAAGAATATAACTTTATAAGTGGGACGCCATCATACTGCCAGTAGCTCAGCTGAGTTTTGCTAGCAAACTTTAACTGTGTTCTCATTTCTGAATTCTGGTAAGAATGAATAATATTTATTCTGTATATTTTAATAATTCGAGTGATTGATACTGCCATATCATAAAAATGATTACGACAAGTAAGTGTTCGCTCTAGATCCCCAGCCCTAGATCAGGGTCTAGAGACATACATACAAAGACAATATATAGGCACGCCTAATGAAACTATGAAAAAGGATCTAGTGTTGAGATCAGTGGAACATATCACCTATCTTATTTAATAGCAGGAAGCTATTGAACATATCTCAGATGTAATGTAGTCTTGGGGAACTGATACTATGTGAAACCAACTTGGTAAGATGTGCTGTGTGGTCAGAGAGAGCTGACCTAGTCTATGTGGTGTTGTTGTGTGTAGTGTTGTGTGCAGAAGTGGTTCAGAAGATAGAGTTCTGAAACATGACCAATACTTTTGTTTCAGAACTGTGAGTTTCTATTTGGCACCAAAGCGGTGTCAAATGATGTATTAATATATACAAGTGTGGACCAGAGCAGTCTGTCATTGTGTCAGAGCAGCCGTATATTGCCCCCTGCACGGAGAGGTGGGGCCACCAGACTTCTGTACAGGATCGATGCAGGCAGATAAGTCATATCTGGCATGCTGGACTTTCACCAACAACATTTTCATCTAAATTACCCCTAATTCAGCATTAAATAAAGCCAAGACATTGGGGAAATTAAACTATATATATATTTATCCCTTAAGTCAACGGACAATGTTTGGCAGTCATAGACTGGGAGTGATGACACCACCCCAACAGCATATCTAGTAATAAGTTCTCCTGTGACTAGCTTAATATAACTTTTATTAACCAGTCATTTGAAATAATTAAGTACACATTTTCCATTTTATTATGTAATATGATTTTGCATTCCATTTATGACTCCATAATATTTCTTATGTTCTGACCAACTAAACATTTGGTTCAGAACAAAATAAATTTATCAAAAGATTAATTTGTAAAACTAAAACAGCCTGAGTTAGTTCAGTGTGTCATAAATGTTATTAATATTATTAGACTTCTTATATATCTGTGTGTGTGTGTGTGTACTCTACCACAACACAGTACATATCATTACCCTAGACTTTTAACGTAGCCACATTCATTAGTAAAAAAGATATGTGTGAGGTCGTAAGTGGTAGTAAGAAGGGCCTTCTGTAATTCACATCTACATTTATCTCAGGAGCCTTCACAACTGACCTCATACATCACACTAAGTGACATCAACCATACAATACCATCAAAATCCACTACAAGAACCCCTGTTCTGGAAAAATGTTAGGAACAAAATGGGAAGACAAGACATACATATACAGTAAGGTCTCAGGTTACAAACGAGTTTCATTCTTAAGGGCGTTCGTAACCCGATTTTGAAGGTAAGTCGGAATTTTGACGTCCAGTAAATTTGCGTACGTGTCCATTAATAAAACATAGACACAAATTATACTTAACGTTAATTTTACCGAAAATGCCTACAGCTTATTAGTAGTTTCAATGCAATAACGTGCAGAGATTTCAACAGTTCAAACAATTAAAAATTTTAAAAAAGAATGCAAGTATTATGGGATCTATACTCTAAGCGAGACATCAGTGAACGAGAGCATGAAACAACAGTGAACGAGAGCATGAGACAACAGTGAACGAGAGCACGAGACAACAGTGAGCGAGAGCACGAGACAACAGTGAACGCGAGACAACAGTGAACGAGAGCACGAGACAACAATGATCGAGAGCACGAGACAACAGTGAACGAGAGCACGAGACAACAATGATCGAGAGCACGAGACAACAGTGAACGAGAGCACGAGACAACAGTGAACGAGAGCACGAGACAACAGTGAACGAGAGCACGAGACAACAATGATCGAGAGCACGAGACAACAGTGAACGAGAGCACGAGACAACAATGATCGAGAGCACGAGACAACAGTGAACGAGAGCACGAGACAACAGTGAACGAGAGCACGAGACAACAGTATACGTTAGCGCGAGACAACAGTGAACGAGAGCAAAAGTTGACTTAAAATGAGGATACGTGTCTACGCCTTAGCATAAGTGACGACTGGCGTACGTCTGCTTTTAACCCGCGTCAGAACTAGTTTGCCTCGGTCGTAAGTAACGAAAGAATATCGATACACTGGTTGAAAATTAATCAAAATTTAATCGAAACATACAATTACTGGGTGTTATGGGCACGTTCGTATCGGTGAGCTGCCGTAAATCCAGTCCAGACTTCGTAACCCGAGACTTTACTGTAGATCTAAAATCAATCATGAAAAATGGACACCAGTCTTAAGATAAAATGAATGAGATTGAAATATATCAGTCACGTGCCAAGCAAGAAAACTGACGACTAAAGCATACTAAGGACCCGTACTTCACCATTAAGTGCGTTGTGAGAAAAGTAAGTTCGAGAAGCACACGAAGAACTCCAAAAACTGAAGACAAAATTAAAGAAAGACAGTGAGATTTAGGGTCGGCTTTGATACAGAAAAAGTGTTTATGCGTCTGCAGGCGTGGGGAGAAATTCTTCTTCTTCGTACACTTTCAGACGCCAACCTGAATAAGTTTTAAGAAAGCAGTGATCATCCTAAGGTAGCCGGTATCTCCATAGAGTTTTTTTCCAAGAGTATAACTGATTTCAGCCATGTGTGCTTTCTCTGTTTTTCACATACTGGGCACTTTTGCAGCAGATATTCAGGTGTCATTTTACCGTTGCAACAGCTACACAAATCGTATGTCAATCCTGTGGCCCGTGCGGAGTCTGCAGATTATCCCTTGTTCATTTCTATTAAGCTGGTATTATGCATTGTTCTTCTGGTAGCCTGGATGCTGTGCTTCCCACTTGTTTCTGCATCTGCTTCTGATACAACTCTTGACCTCTTCATAAGTTATACTTGCTTCAGGCTGAAGAAGCTTTCCATCTTCCTTTGCCAACCTGCCAGCCTCTTCTTTGCCGGAAATGGTGCAATGTGATGGAATACACTGTAAAACAACTCTGTTACCCCAATCCTAACCCTAACTCAATACAGTACACATATTATACATACTCGATGGCACTAAAGGTAAAGATTACCTAATGAAAATATAACATTTCTGTTAAAGAAAGGTTAAGTTAGTTGTTAGAAATACGACCTACCAGTTTCAAGAAATGCGAGTAACGATTTGCTTTGCATGCCTATGGTGTTGGAACGGATGTAATCCCCAAACTGATCGTTCGGTAATTGTGGTACCCAAATCCTCTACATACTAACTGCCTCAATGAAACGTCTGAAACGACGATGAAAAAATCCCGCCACCGTTTAGAGACAAAATGGAAAAGGCCTGCACTGAAAGCTGAATTGAATGCACATTAAAAGAGCCCACAGCCATTTCAATTTTTTCTTGGTGGACTGATCAATGATTTCCAAAGAAACAAGTACATGTAGAACCATATAGGACTTATTAAGATCAGAATGCGCTTACAAAAGAACACTAGAATACGCACAAGAAGACAATAGTAGCATAAGCGGATAAACAGGTCTCACGAGAACAAACTGTATGCTCAGAAAAAAATCCAAAACCATAATTCCTGCCGTAAGGTACTTCGGTCGGTCGGTCGGTCTGTCACACTTTGCACACCGTCATTTGCGCACTTTTTTCTATTTTCGAGAGAGTGCATAAACTTTCGAGCACAGCTAAGGGGGTGCAACTGTGGTTGACAGTTAGACAATGATTGTATTGTTTCCCCTTATATGTACTCTCGCGAAAATAGCAAAGTGTGACGGTGCGCATTACTTCAACAGATAATTAAGATACTCTTCTGTCCAATTTCATTCGGGAAACGGACTTAACTCGTCATTTTTCTTAAAAATATCCTTAAAATGTAAGTTTTCTGATTGTTTTTTCGAGACAAAATTGTAATTTAAAGTATTGCAGACTTATTATTATGGATCGAAATGATAAGATGGCTAAAAGAAAGAGAAGATCACGTCATTCACAGCGAGCAAGCGAGACTATAGAAGAAGCAGCAATGTTATACATGTAACAGAAACAACACACTAATTAAAAACCTGCCAATTTTGGCGGGTTGTTGCTAGTATTTAAATAAAATGACGGAAAGAGACGCACAAAAATGGCGTGAAAATACAAATTTTACACACAGGTTATTTAAAGTCAAAACATTAAGATTCAGTTTAATAAAAAAAAAGTTATTGTGAAAAGTTTTTGATGCCATAAAAAAAATTTATAAGTAAGAACATACATTACTGTAAAAAAGGAAATAAAATAAATAATATTATCAAATATTAAGTAAGCATAACAAACCAAAACATAAAAAAAATAAACCAAACCTCCTGGTCTGTGGATTCCGGTGTTTTCAGCTTCAAAATGAGGTTGCATTCACCTTTGATGTTCTCAGCAATGAACTGGAGATTAGCTTCAGAAATGGCCAACTGGTTCCTGCTGGTTTCGTCAATTTTACTGTCATCTGGCAACTCGCTCATCTCGGCCAAGATGACCTCCATCAGCAGGAGTCTACACAAGAGAAGTGGGGGAAAAAAAAACAGACTTGAGTGATGGAAGAAGTATGGTTATGGTGTTTAAAATGCTAATCAATGAATACTAGACTGTGAATGATTCAATCAAGCAATACACTTTAGCTGAGAAGAGGAGCATATGCCTTCAACAAAACACGTGCCAGGTCCTGTCACGTGCCATCAGAACAATTTCTTTCTTTGTCGTCCTCATCATTTTCACTTCTGTCTCTAGTTCTCTTCTGTGTGTGTGTGTGTGTATATTTTTTTTTGTGTCTATCCCTGCTCCTCATACCCTGGGATTCCTGATAATCAGTTTTGCTTCCGGGTCTTTCTTAAGGTACTTGTAAATACAAGAACGGCAACAACAACGGTGAAGTCACAGGTGAATGCATTAACACCCGACTCATTTGAGTAATTTTGCCGTGAGGTTTAATGCCGGGAGGTTTAATGCCGTGAGGTTTAATGCCGTAATACGGTGGAACAATGCCCGATTGGATAACTTGGTTAGAGCTCTGGCTTGTCAGCAGTGACATGCGCCAGTCTACTCAGATGTAAATGAGTACCTGACTCTGCTCTTCAATTAGGCAAGTCAAAGGCGGCGAGGAAGGGAACTGTATAGCCTAGTATAGTGAAGTCTCTAACATTTCACTCCCCTACAATAGTATCTGATATGGGACTAAGTTTATTAAGGTCAAGCAGTAGATGCAAAAGGATGCCATCTTCAATCTATTCAAGGACAAATTCGCATCTCAGTGTCTGTCTGCCAGCTAGGGTAAACTGCCACTTGGTAACCTGACTGCTAAACTCCGCTGGCTAAAATATTCTCAGTATAATGCCAATTTTTAAGGAATAATCTCTCTAGTTATGATTTGCTGTTACATGAAGGTTCTCTGTCTTAGTAGTTCTTTCATCTAGTGCAGTGAGGTCCCGAAGACGGCAAGTTGTGAACCCTGAAAACTCTGGGGTCTTAAAGTAGGCAATTCTTTGCCCTAGCAAGGCGTACATTGCCTATTTGTTTAACCCCACCGTTTCAACTACGTGTAAGGTATTATACACTGTCATGTACCATTTACTGCGTGATTATGCATAATTATCACGATTTATATAACGCAATGGCTATGATGCTTAACTACCAGCCGTGAATAATGATCTCTGTTAGCACTGCCAGTAGAAGTTACATAAGCTCCGATGTAGATTGGATGTACCCAAAAAATTGCTGCAGGAACCAACATCTTTATTGTATCAGGGTTAACAAAAACATACTACGCTACCCTCCTAGATGATCGCCAAGACCATAAAATAATAATCAATCGGAAGATGAACAACCGACTAGGCAACAATAAAACATAAGATAATAACCAACTGTAACATGAACAACCGACTATAACAGAAAAATAACGGGCACTCCTGCGATTCGAGCACACTCACGATGATTTTAATCCGTACATATCCTGCCTATCGCTTATCGCCGTGTCTATTACACGTAGCAATGGATTTCACATCTGCTATCAGAAGCTTCGCGACAAGTGGTTCCCGCGGGGATATTTGAGGTGAGAAAGACAGAACAGGACTACTGATTCCTCGGGCATGTCGTAAGAGGGTGACCAATATGAGATTGTGCACGGGGAGTGACAACGTCATCCTGTTATGCAAACTGCGACAGAAACCACTGCTGAATGAGTGAGTGCATAAAAGTTTTGGGTGCACGCTTCCTGCAAGGCAGTCCTTGTTCTGGAATCCACAGGGAAAGAGAGGCAGGGGTAGACCAAAAACACATGGAGAAGAGAACTGGATACAGAGGTGAAAAATGAGGAAAACATGGAAAGAACTTGAGCGGATGGCACAGGACAGGAAGACTTGGCATGTGTTTGTTGAAGGCCTATGCTCCTCGGGGAGCTAAAGGGTACTGATTGATTACTGCAAATGGACCAGCCGTACTGGCGGCCCCATGCTCCTTATGGAGCTAAAAGGGATAAGATGTAGAAAAGGAGCTTCCATATACTAGTCATAAACCATTCACATAGTTCCCCCCTCCCCCAACAACAACAAAAATACATGGCGTAAACAGACTTAAGTAATTAAGAAAACGAGTGGCCCGAAGAAAACAGATACGCAACAGTAAGATGGATCTAAACAAATGAACAAACAGAACTTAATAAACTGTGCGATGTAGAAGTAGAAAGAGGAGTTACACACACCTGCGTTTGCAAACACGCAACAACAAGGATTTTGAGGAAGATTGGGGGTGGAGGTGAAGAAGCAGGAGAAGAGGAAGAAAGAAAGATAGATAGAAAGAAAGAAACATGAAGATATCAAGTAGACGTCTGAGACTGTACGAAAAAGGAGAAGATTAAGAAGACGAAAAAATAAAGAAAAAAGTAAGACAGAAAGAAAGACAGAAAGAAAGATAGATTAAGAAATTTAGATTAAGAAGAAGAAAGAAAAAGAAGAAATTTAGATTAACCAAAGACAAAAGAAGTGAAAGTAGCAGCCTCAATAATAGCAGCTGTGGCAGTCGTAAAAGAAGGAGACAACAAGATGGCGATAATGATGACAATGAAGGAAAATGATAATGCGGTCTTGCGACAGACTATTACCATGATGAAACAGGAAAGATGCATTGCAAAGAAAGGTTTCGCTGACGGGAGTAACAAGCGGGTTTTCTTAATTAGAAAGCAAATAAATCAATGCCCAGGCAAATATTAGTTGTGCTTTCGTGTAAAGCACCGCATAGATCACAGTAACCAGCCCTTGATATTGACAGGTGAGTTATTACGCTGCTGGCAAGAGAGAACGCGGCAGCACGCGCGCGAACGGCTTTTAGCATGTCTATGATCTTCCTCATCTCTCTTCCTAACTTTGTCTGACTCGGAAACGACTAGTGTGAAATTATTCAGCGTTCTATCTCAGAGGTATTCAACCTTTTTTGTTCGCGCACCTCAGATATACGAGTAATTTATCTTTAACTATGTACCCACAAGATTATTGGTGCATAATTCCAAGTATTCAATTTACCTATACATTTCATTGGTAGACTTTTTTTTTTCACGTTCCCCTTTAGATGGTCTTCTCGTACCCCTATGGGTATGCGTACCCCAGGTTGAATACCACTGTTCTGTCTGATGGACTGATCTGCCGTCTGCGGTTATAGTCGTCTATCTACTAAAACCTATCTATTGAATTATCTTTCCGTTTAGCTGTCTATCAATCTACGCATGTCTCTTTGTTGGTCCGTCCGTGCGTGCACCTTTCCGTTCATCCATCCCTTTGTCCATCATCGATGTATCTAGCTATTTAGATATATACTGATGAATCAATCAATCAATCCTTTCACTCACCCAAAATCCAGCCAGCCAGCTTTCCATCCAACCATTTATCCACCCACCTATCCACCCACCTATCCACCCACCTATCTATCTATCTATCTATCTATCTATCTATCTATCTATCTATCTATCTATCTATCTATCTATCTATCTATCTATCTATCTATCTATCTATCTATCTATCTATCTATCTATCTATCTATCTATCTATCTATCTATCTATCTATCTATCTAATATATGCGCCCGACTGTCTGCCCAGCTACATATATATCTCCGCCTGTCTGTCTTATCTAATTTATCTCGCAGTTGTTTAGGCGTGTAATGAATTCAAAGCTTTTTTTTTTCCTCCACACGGATGTGCTGTTTTTTCTGTTCCACTTAAACACGAGGAACATACAGACAAACACTCAGATAAATAAACAATCGTTGGCTATAAAACAGCATGCAAACAAACAACATCAAACACCATGCAAATAAGCAACATTCTCGTCAGATCTCATACAACAAACACAAAACAAAGAACAACAATAATTTACCGTGGCTCCGGCACAGATAAATCATGAAGATGGATGAGAATTCTATGAAAGACAATAAACTAAGTGACAAAATATGCAGTTAGTTTAAGTCTGCATAGAATAACCAGGAGCGGAAATAAAGCCATAGGAAAAAAGTCACAGTAAGAAAGTCACAATTTTGGCTAGGTAAAAAGTCACAGAAAGAAAGTCACAATTTTGGCTAGGTAAAAAGACACAGAAAGAAAGTCACAATTTTGGCTAGGTAAAAAGTCACAGAAAGAAAGTCACAATTTTGGCTAGGTAAAAAGTCACAGAAAGAAAGTCACAATTTTGGCTAGGTAAAAAGTCACAGGAAAAAAAAAGTTACACAAAGAAAGTCACAATTTTGGCTAGGAAAAAGGTCACAGAAAGAAATTCACAATTCTGGCTAGAAAAATAAAGTCGCAGGAAAAAAAAACAAACTCACACGTTATGTGAAAAAAGATGCATCCTCTCATAGGTCCATCTCTGCTAGCCTGACGTTTGATGCCAAATTTCAGCAGTTTCAACCTTGATGAAAGCACCTTACATATTATCGTGAAACGTAACCTTCTCATAATTCGTGTTCGCGACAGCGACTTCACCTGACTTAGCTTAATCCATTCCAGATTGATGTTACTCATTTATACAAAGATTTAACTGTGTTATAAGCAACCCTTTCATTAATCTAGCATCATGTTCTGTACATTACTCTACTGAGACTGGCTGATATAATGACATACAGAAGGAAGATTCAACAATAAACCTTTCTGTTACAGAAAGACGCAGGAACAACGCTGAGATTGTAGGCCTACATAGAGGTGTACACAAACAATCACATATATATATATATATATATATATATATATATTATATATATATATATATATATATATATATATATATATATATATATATATATATATATATATATATATATATATATATATATATATATATATATATATATAGGGTGAGGCAAAAGTCACTTGACAGTTAGACGAATTTATTAATGCTAGATGAAATAAAATAAACATCTGAAATAAAGGCAAAAGACACAAATTAATTTTTTTAAATAATAAAAGAGTTAAACTTGTAGCGAAATCAATTAAAAATTAATGTGTGTGTGCGTGCGTGCGTGCGTGCGTGTGTGTGTGTGTTGTGTTTGTATTGTGACTTATTTCCTGTGATTTTTTTTTTCTGTGACGCCGTTTTTTCCTACAATTGAATAACCAACCGCTGCAGATGTAAAATTTCAAAAATCTTAACTCGGCTTAGTAGTGCCACGTAAGGAAGACTTGAATAGAGAGAGGATTGGTGACGGGTATGCTGTATAATACATGTATCCTTGCAGTACATACCATTTTTGTCATTCATCAACAGTACCCTGAGGAACATTGGCCTTCAAATATGTCATGACAAGGCTTATTGTCTTGTGTTGTCCGTTAAGATTTTCCCAACTCTTCTGTATCCTTCATGACTATCTCAAGTTCATTACGTGTTTTTCGTTCGAGGGCTCTTTTACCTTCCGAAGGAGGAGGTTTTTTCTTCCTTCTTGTCTGTCACATGGTGTGTTCGCGTTGCAGCGGTGGCATAGCTAGCAGTGCTTTTCAGGATAAGCCTCTTTCAGGACAGGTCCCTTTCAGGGCTTCATCGTGCTACTGTTAGTCTTTTTCAGGAAATTTTCAGATGAATTACCTGATGAAACGGCAGAATTAAAGCAAGCAATCTGGATTTTTCTGTTAAATATATTTATAAAACCAGCACACAGCAACACCCCTCCCCCCTAACCACACCCCTTTCTTTCTCCTCTTTCGACACTCCCTACTCCACTCCATGCACATAATGAACAGAAAGTGATGCAGTAAGAAAAATGAAAAAAAAAAAACACCAATGAAATAATAGAGACAGAGAAATAGACAAGAACACAATATTCTTTGAACTGGCACAGGCACATGAAGTGAAGAAGTCATGGGAAAACATGGGCTAGGAGTAATGAATGAAAATGGAGAGCTATTCGCGAACTTCTGTGCTTCATATCAACTGGCTATAGGAGGAAGCATGTTTCCACATAAGAGAATACACAAGGCAACATGGATATCACCAGACCATAGAACAGAAAATCAGATTGATCATATATGCATAAACAAGAAGTTTAGATCATCATTGCAGGATGTAAAGGTATATAGAGGAGCAGATGTGGCATCAGATCACCATCTTCTGATAGCCAAAGTAAAAATGAAACTCAAGAGATATGCAACAATGCAAAATTATAGACAACAGTTTAATATAGGACAGCTAAGAAATCAAGAAACAAGAGACAAATTTGCGGTCACAGTATCCAACAAATTCCAAGTGCTCCAACAGCTGGAAGATGTAGAGAATACAGAAGACTATTGGCAGCAGGTCAAAACAGTATGGAAGGAGACATGTGAAGAAATACTGGGGAAAAGGGAAAGACAACAAAAAGCATGGATAACAACAGAAACCATCAATAAGATAAAAGACAGAAAAAACAAGAAAACAGAGTTAAACACAAGCAAAACCAGAAGTTCCAAAGCCAAGGCTCAAGAAGTGTACACAGAAGCAAACAAAGAAGTAAAAAGAAGTATCAAAAGAGACAAGAGGGAGTATATTGAGGAGTTGGCAAGAGAGGCAGAAGATGCTGCAGCCAAAGGAAATATGAGAGAACTGTATAGCAGCACAAAGAAGCTAACAGGGAAATACAAGCAAACAAGTTGCCTCATAAAAGACAAGAATGGGAAACTGCTCAGCAATATACAAGAGCAAATGAAGAGGTGGACAGAATATTTTGGGGACCTTCTCAATAGACCAGCTCCACAAAACCCGCCGGACATCCAGCCAGCAGAAGAAGAGCTACAAATTAACGGTGAAAGACCAACGAAGGAAGAAATAAAGAAAGCCATAAAGCTTCTAAGAGATGGAAAAGCGTCTGGACCTGATGGCATTCCAGCAGAGGCCATCAAAGCAGATATCGACACGGCTACAGAGATGTTATATAAATTACTTGGTAAAGTCTGGGAAAAGGAAGAGATACCAGCAGAGTGGAAGGAAGGATATCTGGTTAAGTTGCCTAAGAAGGGAAATTTACAAGAGTGCACAAATTATAGAGGAATAATGTTACTATCAGTGCCAGGAAAAGTATTAAACAGGATTATCCTTGAGAGATTAAAAGAGTCCATAGACGAGAAACTGAGAGATGAACAAGCAGGTTTTCGACAAAACAGATCATGTACAGACCAGATAGCCACTTTGAGAATAATAGTTGAACAAAGTCTGGAATGGAATTCACCACTATACATCGGATTTGTGGACTACGAAAAGGCATTTGACAGTGTAGACAGAGAATCACTTTGGAAATTGATGAGGCATTATGGAGTTCCCCTGAAGATCATTAATTTAATAAAGAAAACATATGAAGACATGACATGCAGAGTTCTTCACGAAGGACAGCTTACAGAACCGTTTGGGATAAGAACAGGAGTGCGACAGGGATGCCTCTTGTCTCCATTTCTTTTCTTGCTGGCAATAGATTGGGTTATGAGATCATCGACAACACACAACAGAAATGGAATCCAGTGGACTCTGACTAAGCAGTTGGATGATCTGGATTTTGCTGATGACTTAGCTCTTCTGTCCCATAACCGTAATCAGATGCAGGACAAATTGAAAACACTCGATGAGAGGTCACAGCAATTGGGTCTGAAAATACACAGGGAAAAGACAAAAATAATGAGAATAAATGCAGGTAATGATAACAGGGTTGAACTTGAAGAAACACCAATTCAAGATGTAGAATCATACACATATCTTGGCAGTAATATAGACAAAGTTTGAGGGACAGACAGCGATATCAAAATAAGAATACAAAAGGCAAGAGGAGCTTTCATTGCATTGGGAAATATATGGAGATCAAGAGAAATCGGATCCAACACGAAAATAAGAATCTTCAATTCAAATGTGAAGTCAGTCCTATTGTATGGCTCAGAGACATGGAGAACAACAAAGACAACAACCAAAAAGCTACAGACTTTCATAAATGGGTGCTTGCGTAGAATAGAGGGATTAAAATGGTATGACAAGGTTACCAACGTGGAACTGATGACAAGAACTAGACAAGTGCCAGTGGAACAAGAGATGAGAAGAAGACGATGGCGATGGATAGGACCCACACTGGGGAAACCTGTTGATAGCATTACAAGGCAGTCCTTGTTCTGGAACCCCCAGGGCAAGAGAGGCAGAGGAAGACCAAGAAGTACATGGAGAAGAGAGTTGGAAACAGAGGTGAAAATGATGAGGAGAACATGGAAAGAACTTGAGATGATGGCACGGGACAGGAGGACTTGGCATATGTTTGTTGAAGGCCTATGCTCCTTTGGGAGTGGAGGGTTATGAAGGCACATGAAGTACACGAAGTACTGCTCTAACAAATCACTGCAGCTACTCCTTTAATAAACTTTCTTACTTCATCTCAGCCGTTGTACCTGTATTCTCAAATAACAACTACGGAAGGATAACACAAACCAGATGAATAACCGACTACGCAACAACAAAACATAAGATAATAATCAATCTATTAAACTCTAGTAAACATCAGCTAGTCTTAGAGCAGGGTTTCTTAAACTGTGGTACATTGATCTCTTTGAGGCCCATGAATTTACATTACCTAAAATTTAAAATGTAACTTTCTTTATTATGCCTTTATATACATTTCTTCCACGGCTTTCATTGGACAATCAAAGAGATCCCTGGCACAAACACGTTTAAGAAACCCTGCTTTAGAGGCGTTCCAAAACGATAGCTTTACACCTAAATAATTAGATATTTGCGCGCGTTCCAAAACGATAGCTTTACACCTAAATAATTAGATATTTGCATGCGTGTTCCAAAACGATAGCTTTACACCTAAATAATTAGATATTTGCGTGCGTGTTCCAAAACGATAGCTTTACACCTGTGGTAAACGAGCGCAAAGCCTTATCGCTCTATCTTTTCCTACACCTTATTTTATTTTCTCCCACATTGTGCTCATTCATCCCACGTTTTGTTATTTTATCTGTAAACGGTAATCTTCATTACTCGCCACTGGTATCTAGGGAACCACATTTGTTCTTTCATCGGTGGTAAAGAAATTCGTTTGATTCAGTTCCTCACCTTGTTAAACACTTCTTATGAAGAAAGCGCGGCTGACACAAAAGATTAGTCTAAGCCGTTGTTTAAACACAACACGGTCACCGTCTCGCACAATACAATAGACCCTACAACAATGACTCCGGGAGTGTGATACCAAAGGACCTCGACGTGGAACAACAACCTTTGCTTCCAGATGGAATACAATAAGCCCGGCACGAAAAAGGGATTTGTTAGCACGCAAGCGACAATGGACAGAGGGAACAAAGGCCGCCGCCAGCAGCATAGAACAATGCTGACACGCGGGGCGATGGACAAACAGAAGTTGGCGGAGGGCTTTGTGACAGTTGGAAGGCGGGTGACTTTCAGTGCATATGTTCGTCATACAGCACGGAATGTTCGTAGCGAGTGTCCCACCCAGTTTTAAACTGACAGGGGACAAGAGACATTCTAGGTACCAGAGACCAGATGTAATTCTTCTAGTACATGACTAAATAAAATAAGAAGATTTTCCTGTAAGATGATAGGCTGATAGGAAGTAATTAATAGTTCATACTTCACCTTCATCTAGATTGTTAAATCTTCATCACAGTCTTCCATGCGCACACACTCTCATGCACAATATATGAAAGTCAACCAGTGATATTAAATGTGAAAACTTACGAAGACTTTTGTGTGTCTTCAGTTCATCAGAAGCCTGAGTCTACACGCTACGTCTCTGATGTCTAACCAGAAAAAAGTTATCAAAACGGACATTTGGATAGTACAATTCACCATAGGATATCCTTCATCATCCATTAAAAAGGAATATTTCTCGCCAACGATTAAGACGGTGGACGTCACCTTATATCACGTACGCACACGTTCAATACATATTTAAATCAAGTTCAAATCACTCGAAAGCTCATTACAGGAGTCAAGCTAAAGCTCACAGTTGATTACTCATATCAAGTTCATCTGCATCGGAAGCTTACTACATGAGTCAATCTAAAGCTTAGAGTTGATTACGTATCCAAATATCAAGTTCAGCTCCATCGGAAGCTTACCATCTGAAGTCAAGCTAAGGAGCTCAAAAGTTGATTCTCATATTTATACAATGTGCAACACACTCTTAAACGCATTCTATGAAGCAGACTCCATAGTCAAAATCCAGTGCAGCTTACTCCAAGTATATTTCATGAATCACGAGTACATACTCAAGTTAATGAGTCTACATAGCAAGAACATTTCTGGTCAGTACCCTTCGGAGATTAGACATGTTTCATACGACAACTGTTAACTGTTGATCAACGCTCCAGAGATATCGTCAACGTTCTCGGTACAACAAAAGTTTTAATCAGAACGTTCTCGACTTAGAGATACCCCAAGCGACATAACTTATAACAACTTGGGACATTCGATGCATACATGTGAATCATCCTATCCGGGTGAAGCATTTAGAGACACGTGGACTGTGTAGATTACTCACCATTCTGGTAACACGTATCATATCACATCATCATTATTTCGCTTTACACATGCTCATTCTTAATTAACTACTATTTAATTAAATACAATATTAATATCTCATCTGTGTGTTTTGTGTGAATCATCTTTTACCATCATCATGTTCTAACCACTACTAACCCTATATGTGTAGATATTTAATTAATAAATCCAATAATCGTTTGATCATTATCTAGTTTGTTAATGTATCACTCGTGCTGTCGGTGTTAAATATTTACATATAGGTACATTTCTACAATTAGATGAGGTTGGGGGCTTTTTCTGTTACGGGATCTAAGGACAGAAGCTAATGTCGTGGGGAAACAGCACTCTTTCAATAATTCACTAGAAAACACTGTCCAGTAGAAAGCATTCGAATTCTCTTCTTCTTGTCCTTATCTCGGATGGGTCTCTATCCTTTCTTAAAGAGCCAATTTCTGGAGATCTTCTACCTAATACCTCATAGGATATTCTTGGCGAAAACTACTTTCGTAGTTGCCCCAAAACTCACCACACGACAACCCCCCAAATAATTAGATATTTGCGTGCGTGTTCCAAAACGATAGCTTTACACAAAAACAATTAGATATTTGCGCGCGTGTTCCAAAACGATAGCTTTACACTCAAACAATTAGATATTTGCGTGCGTGTTCTAAAACGAAAGCTTTACACCTAAATAATTAGATATTTGCGTGCGTCTCCGTTTAACTTCTATTCTCATATCCTGTAATTACCTCCTAGCGTTGGGACGAAAGTGGATCAACAGAATGCATGGCGCATTCCTGAAGGAAGTTTTGATGTTAAAGATCGTCTCCAGTGAAAATATGAGCACACATCTGTAATGCATACATCACCAAACTTACGGTGTGAAGTTAAATGTTGCACATACGAGGCTCATAAGTAGTTGTTGGAAGTTACTTCAAAACTGACATCCTGGATTTGAAAGACTGTTCACAACTGCTAATATGTTAAGGGAATAGAAAGAAAGGAGTGTAACTATTTGCCGTAGGGGAGTGAAGTGTTGGAGACTTCACTATACTAAGTTCAGCTTTATGAGGTGGGGCGATTAGTTCCCTTACTCACCGCTTTTGCCTTCTCTAACTCAAGAGAAAAGTCGGGTACCCATTTAAAGCTGTGACGCTACCAGGTTTTGATCCCAGAACCCGATAACTTTGCCGCCGAAAGGCCAGCGCTCTAAACGCTTAGCCAGTCGGGGGACAATAAACAGCTGAGAACTGTCACCTTAGTGACTGAAGGGGCTATTATTATTATTATTATTATTATTATTATATATAATATTATTATATATATATATATATGTACATATATATATATATATATATATATATATATATATATATATATATATATATATATATATATATATATATATATATATATATATATCATAAGTTGCAAGAAATTCAAACTTGTTTTCGTTTAAAGTGGAAATATTTGAAAAGAACGGTGGAATCCGCCAAAAGTGAACCTTAGCAGACTGTTATCTCAAAAGCCGTTCGGAAAAACAGCTGGGAGCAGTATGGCGTGTTTTTCCCACCAGTGCCACTGATGTGTCTGACCGTGACCTATTTAGGTTTACTGATTTCGTTAGTAATATCCATCCTGTTATTACACATTTCTACTACATCCGTCACTTTCCTCGACCACATTGTCGCCTTTATTACTTCCGGTATTCGAATTTCTGTACACTATAAACTCGCATATATCCACAGTTACCTTCTGGTACACTTCTTCTCACCTTCAGACATACTGAAATTCTTACACCAGTCTCGCAGCTTGTTTACCCCCCGTCGCTTGTGCTAAGGCGATGACGACATTCGCAGCAGAACACATGGAATGTTGGACGTCTCCCGCAGTAGACTATATCCTGAGCATGTTTTCACCCCTTGATCTACAACGCGTTGCTCGACATGATGTCATTAACCCCAGACATAAAACGACATCTGACAGAGTTAAATAAATCTTCACTTAGTATTCCCAGACTTCTGCTCTTAGGAAGACTCTGTCTCGCCATGTGCCTCTTCTCCGGTCTGATTAAGAACGCCGAGAAGTGTTCAAAGACGCCCCCCTTGATGTCTTATTTTCGGTAAGGGGGGGGGGGGGGGGGAAGAGAGAAGAAGAAACGAAAACATAGAAAAATACGACAAAAAATACTTAAGGGACCTCCTGGCTGACAGCCGTCTGAATAACAATTATGACAGTCAATAGGTACCAAATCATCCAATAGACCACGGTGTAAAACGTTTTTATATGTGATACAAACATGCATGGCGTAAGTTCCTAAAAAACGCTATTGTCACCAGGGATGACTTTGTATGTGAGTTGTGCATCTTCATATACACCATACTAATCAAAAGAAAGTACAAAAATGCATGCAGCCAGAGAACAGTCATCAATTACCCAAAAGACCCCATCCTAAATGAATACAGCAAACCACCATTTTTAGGGCTCGCACGGGACACTGCAGACTACAAGCCCACCTCCACAAAATGAAAGCCGCCCCAACTGACCAGTGCACAAGCCAAAATGGCCCCCAGACTCTGGAACACGTTTTGCAAACGTGCCCTCTCTTTTGTGACTTGAGAGCTCAAACCTGGCCCCAGGAGACGAAAATGGAAGAGAAACTGTGGGGCACCCGCGAGGACCTCCTGCTGACGACTGGATTCATGGAGGCAACTCATCTCCTTGTTTAGACTGCTGAGCATAGGAAACTGATCGCAGAAGAAGAAGAAGCAGAAGATATACACCATCATCTTGCAGTAAAACCTATATTGGTGAAACTGATAAATGACTTGGTGACTGTTTTTGCCAACATTTTTATATCTCTGGGATGACCCCAACACCTGCAGCTACCCATTTCAATAGCTCGGATATCACGGTGCCCTTGACACCCAGGTCACTGTGATCAGATCATGTTCTGCAGAAGAAAGAATCAACCTGACGTTGGCAACTGTTTATACTTTTCGATGCCTCAAGCCGTGAGAGGTAAACATGCAATACTCCTTTTAATAAATTTCGTTTGCTCTCTCTGTTTATAACAATCTTTAATTATTTATTTTCAGAAGCGAAAATGATGAGCAAAATATGGAAAGAACTTGAGCGGATGGCATGGGACAGGAGGACTTGGCATGTGTTTGTTGAAAGCCTATGCTCCTTGGGGAGCTAAAGGGTAAAGATGATATTTACTAATTTTTAAATTTACTGTTATTTTATCTGGACCATTACTTTTTTAATCTTAAACTATTGTTTCGCCGCCCGTTTCTTTCCTCTACTGTCTTCTTATTTTTTATTATCGTTTCTACTTGTCTTTTCTCTTTAAGTTTAGTTACACTGTACATTCAGAAGTGGGATTTCAAATTCTGGGTTTACTAGACTGACCACAGCGATCGTATTTCAGTGATTCATATACATTTTGTTATAGTGTTATGAATGTTAGATTTTTTCCTGTAATGTTTCCGTGCGTCTTGTACCTGACGAAGTCCTTGTGGGCTATAGTTTGTCTCTTTATTTTAATGCAGACTTAAGACTACTTAATTTCGTTTCTCTCGCAAAGAAATTATAACAGTGAACAATCATCTAGGGCAGGGTTTCTAAGCCTTTTTATTTGTTCGGTGGACCCGATGATTGTCCAGTGAAGACTAGGACCCCTTTTATTGCCCAGTGAAAGTTGTAGACCCCTTTGATGGTCTAGTGAAGGTATGGACCCCTTTGATTGTCTGAAGGCTATGGACCCCTTTGGTAGTCCAGTGAAGGCTATGGACCCCTTTGGTAGTCCAGTGAAGGCTATGGACCACTTTGATTGTCTGGTGAAGGCTATGGGCCCCTTTGATTGTCTGGTGAAGGCTATGGGCCCTTTGATGGTCTGGCGAAAGCTATAGGCCCCTTTGATGGTCTGGCGAAAGCTATAGGCCCCTTTGATGGTCTGGCGAAAGCTATAGGCCACTTTGATGGTCCTGTGAAGGCTATGGACCCCTTTGATTGTCTGGTGAAGGCTATGGGCCCCTTTGATTTTCTGGTGAAGGCTATGGGCCCCTTTGATGGTCTGGTGAAGGCTATGGGCCCCTTTGATGGTCTGGTGAAAGCTATGGGCCCTTTGATGGTCTGGCGAAAGCTATGGGCCCCTTTGATGGTCTGGCGAAAGCTATGGGCCCCTTTGATGGTCTGGCGAAAGCTATAGGCCCCTTTGATGGTCTGGCGAAAGCTATAGGCCCTTTTGATGGTCCTGTGAAGGCTATGGATCCCTTTGATTGTCTGGTGAAGGCTATGGGCCCCTTTGATGGTCTGGTGAAAGCTATAGGCCCCTTTGATGGTCTGGCGAAAGCTATAGGCCCCTTTGATGGTCCTGTGAAGGCTATGGACCCCTTTGATTGTCTGGTGAAGGCTATGGGCCCCTTTGATTGTCTGGTGAAAGCTATAGGCCCCTTTGATGGTCCTGTGAAGGCTATGGACCACTTTGATTGTCTGGTGAAGACTATGGGCCCCTTTGATGGTCTGGTGAAAGCTATAGGCCCCTTTGATGGTCTGGCGAAAGCTATAGATCCCTTTGATGGTCCTGTGAAGGCTATGGACCCCTTTGAGTCTGGTGAAGGCTATGAGCCCCTTTGATGGTCTGGTGAAAGCTATAGGCCCCTTTGATGGTCTGGCGAAAGCTATAGGCCCCTTTGATGGTCCTGTGAAGGCTATGGACCCCTTTGATTGTCTGGTGAAGGCTATGGGCCCCTTTGATTGTCCAGTGAAAGCTATAGACACCTTCTTGAAGAAAAGAATGTACATACAATAATAATAAAAAAATGTGACATAAAATTTCAGGCTAAGTAAACGGACCCCCTAGAATCCATTCACGGACCCCATGGAGTCCATGGACCACAGGTTAAGAAACTCTGAGCTAGGGGCTACTTTCTGCCCACGCTGTTTTCCCATCAGTTGTATTTTTGCAGCTAACAAAATGGATACTACTTCTTTGCCATAGTAACTTCAGGCATACATATAAACTCATTTTCAACCTCTCCTTGAAGTCGTGATCTACAAATGAATGCTAAATCTTTCTGGCCGGTCTTATACTTTTGGGACAGTTTTTCCGTGAGATAAAACAAAACCATTAAGCCAGCACATTGGAAACACATCCCCTTTCTGTGTACTGGTCACAAACAAAATTCTCCCCGCTCTCTACCAATAGATGGAATAGGTTTAACAGACGAAAGCTAACTCTTAGGGAGTCTCCAGACTTATTCCTCTTATCGGGTTGACATTTTGGGTTTGCATCCCGCGGCCAGACAAACTGTCCTACTACAATGACAACAACCCCAAATAGATCACGCGCTTTAACGGAAATAAATGATTTTGAAATTAGTGGGAGAACTACCGGGACAGTTCGTAATACGTCAGGAGCAAGACAAAAGCCTGATGTACTATAGATAGATGAATATTCAAGATACTCAGAAAATGTCGAATAAATAATTGTTCACATTGTGAAATGTTACAGCTTATTTATTAGACCGAAGCAAGATGTAGTAACATGATACAGTGAACATTTAAAGATACAGAATTAAATGTAGTACTCCAGTTCCCTTAATTTGGCTGTAAGCTGATAGCACATCAAAGATTACAACTAAAATTCAAGAATAAAACGCGAACGATGCAATTTGTTTCGAATCTAGCCTAATATGTTTACATTTTATTAGATAACGTGAGAGCTGTGTGCATTACATGCTAAAGTTTAGTTAAAAACAACTGATGGAATAAATGATGCATTAGAGCTAACTACTGGAGTGGCAAAACGGCGGTTGCATGCATATATATATATATATATATATATATATATATATATATATATATATATATATATATATATATATATATATATATATATATATATATATATATATATATATATATATATATATATATATATATATATATATATATATATGTATGTATGTATGTATGTATGTATGTATGTATGTATATAAATATATAAATATATAAATATATAAATATATAAATATATAAATATATAAATATATTTATATATTTATATATTTATATATATATATATATATATATATATATATATATATATAGATATATATATATATATATATATATATATATATATATATACAGTACTTTGCAAAAAAAAAATGGCAGTCATATTTTCGCAACGCAGCACACTCATAGAAGCAAATAATTATAAAAACTGTATTTCCAGAGGAAGATTGGTATCTCCCCTATCTATTAACACTGGTTTCAGTACAGTATAATGTTGCCTTCTCCAGCAAGGCAAGCCTGGATGCGGCGAGGCATACTTCCCACAAATATTTGTAGGTAATTGTGAGTCAGACTGTCCCAGTATTTTTCAGCTACCTTCTTCAATTGTTCAGCGTCTCTGAGTCCACTCTTTTTTAAATGATTCTTGAGTAGTGCCCAAACGTTTTCAATTGGGTTTAGATCGGGACTGTTGCTGGGCCACTTCAGCACTATCACATTCTTCTCTTGCAGCCATGCTTTGGTGGTATGAGCTGTATGATTTGGGTCATTGTCATGTTGAAATGTGCACCCATCGGGGTACATGACCTGCATAAATGGCAGAAGGTGTCCCTCTAGTATGTCGATGTACCTTTCTTTCGTGAGAATTCCTGTGAAAACACACAGTGGGGTGACACCTCTTGCTGACACCCCTCCCCAAAGATGGAATTTCTAGGTATGTTTCGGTCGCTGGTACACAGGCGTTTCAGAGCCTTTCGTCCAAATATTTATTTGAGCAGGATAAGACCAAACAGAACATTCATCTGGAAAAATCACATTGTCCCATGACAAATTTTGGTGTTCGTGGCACCAGTTCAAGCGCATCTGTTTGTGAGTCTCTGTGAGCAATTGTGACGAAATTACCCGCTTTTTTGTGTAATTCATCCTGTGTAGCTCCCGGTTGACAGTAGCATTAGATACCTCTGGGCTTCCCAACTCGATCATGCGCTGCCGTATGTTTTCTACACTCTTCACTGACCCAGCCCGAACGATTTGGGCGAGACGCCGATGGTCTTTTGTGTCCAAAATTCTTGGCCTCCCACTACCTTCTTTTCGCTCGATTCCATTACCTGCTTTTAATTTACTCACAACTCTGTAGACAGTCCGCTCAGGAATGTTCAAGGTTTTAGAAATGTTGGAACATGTTTAATTTCCTTCATTCCAAAGCTGTGAAATTAACATACACTTTGACTTTGTATCCATTTTCTGCCACTAGCATTAGAAATTGTCGTCTGCTCTATTATCAAGGGACGTTACTCTACGCAAATTTTTTTTTTTACTTTTGGTAGTGTTTGCTCACTTCAGTGGAGTGCAAATTTGGGGCAGAACATACATATTTAATTAGATTTCAGCTTATTTAGCTGAGCAATATGACTGCCATTTTTTTTGCAAAGTACTGTATATATATATATATATATATATATATATATATATATATATATATATATATATATATATATATATATATATATATATATATATATATATATATATATATATATATATATATATATATATATATATATATATATATATATATAATAGCATCGGGGGCAAGCTATTAATATTCAAGCCGCCTACCGCTTCCGCGTGATTAACCCCTTCACCGCCTCTTCATTATGGAAAACGAAAAACGCACTGGGGCGACAGCGCACACGTTGGTAATCACAGATATATAACAATAAGCACAAGTATAATGCCTCATAACGTGTCCGATAACTGCCTCCTGGTTCGGCGTTGGTGTAGCTGGCGAGTCCTTTTTAGGGCAAGTCCATTTCATGGCTTCAGGCTAGCAGATGGATAATGTTAGTCCTTTTCAGGACTTAGTATCTATCAACGCTGGACGGGCTAGCAGTCCTTTTAGATTGCTCAAGAGTTCACATACAACCGGTGTTTCGCTGAACACCGAGGTAGTACGGGCAGCGTTGGCGTAGGTGGTGAGTCCTTTTTAGGGCAAGTCCTTTTCAGGGCTTTATGCTAGCAGGTGGATAATGTTAGACCTTTTCAGGACTTAGTATATATCAACGCTAACCGGGCTAGAAGTCCTTTTCGGGACTTCTTCATGCTAGCTGACAGAAGCTAGTTGTCCTTTTCAGGGCTTAGAGTTTATCAACACATCGCTTCAGTTAACAGAGTTCACTTATTTTTGACTGGCAAATTGCGCTCCGATATAACCAATTAGGTTGAAAGGAACGCGCCTCGCCACAAGAAGGTAAAACCCACACAAACAACTAATGCCGCATAAGAAAGGAAGACGCCCTAGAAGAAAGGTAGCTAAAAGTAGTTATAGAAAACGTCAAATAGAGCCAAATAATCATCTAGGTCACTCGATCTGTCCGAGCAAAATAATTATCTAGGTCACTCGATCTGTCCGGAGCCAAATAATTATCTAGGTCACTCGATCTGTCCGCAGCCAAATAATCATCTAGGTCACTGTTAAGGTCCAAAGGGAAGTGATCCGTACTATGTGGGTTGAACGGTGTGAATTTAGAGTTGGGGCACTTGTTGGCTACTTTAATTGTGAGTTGTTTAAACATTTATATGTTGGAAAACAGTATGTACAGAGAGCGTCGTGAGCGCTAGTCATGTAGTTATTCTGTACTGGTTTCGGCCGGCTGTGAATAGCTCACGGCTAGTCCGTGAACAGCCGAGTCCGGTGTTTTTGGCGGGAGATGTGTGTTCCCGTGGCAGTCTGAGAGGAGTCTAAGTTTGGGCGTTGACTGGAGTCAGCCCTGTGTCTTGTGTGTGTTCCTATGGTAGTGTTCGGGAACGATGTTTGGCCATTTTTCGAGGTGTACCATTATTTGCCTATTTTAGGTGTGATTATCTGCAGATAAGAGAAGATAAGGTGTACTTTATGTTAAGGACATGTTCTGGGGGCCTTGGTGTCTACAGGCCGATGTTTCGAATCATATTTACCTCCCTGATAGATTTATATTGTGCAGGAACGGCGCTAGGAGATGGTAAGGCCATTGTTCCTTATGGAGGGAGAGTTTTCTGGTGAATGTACTTTATTTAAAGAGATTATAAGGCCAGGATTTGTGCAGGCCAGATTACTTGTAGACTGCAGAGAGGACAGTCTTTTGAGTATATATAGATTTAAGGATCCATG
Source organism: Oreohelix idahoensis (assembly GCA_024509875.1). Taxonomy (NCBI): domain Eukaryota; kingdom Metazoa; phylum Mollusca; class Gastropoda; order Stylommatophora; family Oreohelicidae; genus Oreohelix; species Oreohelix idahoensis. Next base: position 94,943 of record JAMPIV010022226.1, on the reverse strand, counting down.
AGCAGATATCAGAGTTATTGAAGAGATTATAAGGTCAGGATTTGTGTAGGCCAGATTACTTGTAGACTGCAGAGCGGACAGTCTTTTGAGTATATATAGATTTAAGGATCCATGAACAGATATCAGAGTTATTGAAGAGATTATAAGGCCAGGATTTGTGTAGGCCAGATTACTTGTAGACTGCAGAGCGGACAGTCTTGTGAGTATATATAGATTTAAGCCTGTGTGGCGTTTTTGTAACTGCAGTATCAGCAGTCGTTCTGGTGGAACATAAGAACTGCAAGTATATATAGATTTAAGCCTGTGTGGCGTTTTGGTAATTGCAGTGTATACAGTCGTTGAAGTATTCCTATAGATTTAAGCCTGCGTGGCGTTTTGTAACTGCAGTATCAGCAGTCGTTCTGGTGGATTTACTGATGTAACATTAGAACTGCGATGTAAACAGGGTTTACATCATAATGAACAGCTGTGACATTCTGCGCAATTGATTATTATTGATTTTGTGTATCCTATTGTACCTGTGTAGTGTATCGTACCGGATTGATGTTGCTGTGTGAATAAATTATGTGCTGTCAATTGGAAATGAACACTAGTCTGATTCGTTGATCTATGCTTGACAGTACAGGGTGAGTGACTGTACCCTTCATACCACTCACTACAGACTTTATACACAGGGAAAATACAGTCCTAACCTATTTATCATCTGCTCTGTGTGGGCGCATGTAATACAACAGTCTAATCACTTCAAGAGAGATATACTTTACCAAATATACATTAACAGTACCAATAACCCTCGCATATACTTTATCGGAATTGTATAAAAACTTTACTTTATCATTTGGTGGTCAATGTGGGGCGTAATGACCACGAATTCGCGTTATAAGAGCAATGAATAGCCCTGTGTGGGCGTGGCTTGGATTTAGAACGCCTTTTCTTACTTCTACATTGTTAAGAAACAAAGGCTAATCTTCTACAGTTTTTGTGTCGATCGTGACCTGTAATCGGCAACGCCTCTACTATACACAGACAGTTGTGAGTCGCTCATCACCTGTAATCGGTGACACGGTGATGCGTCTTGTGTTTACATGTCTCCTTATGACATTTCTGCAGCGTGTCCAGTTCTACGTTTCGGAGTGAAATTTTCAAGTAAACTTTGACATGGTTATGGCGACCTGTCCTGATTCGTCATCATCAGCGATATCTGCATTATGAGAATTACAGTATGTTCCAGTTTTATATGCAAGTTCGAAATATCAGGTAACTCTTTTCAACAAGAGGGACAGACAGTGTATCTTCGCGACGACAGAGGGAACAAGTGGGTAACTTGCGCTGTTTCCAGTTTTCTGTGCTGTGTACGATCACATAGCATACTGTTTCCAGTTTCCAGTTTCCTGTGCTGTGTACGACAACATATCATACTGTGTCAAGGTGGAGTGAGATTTGACATGGGAGTCTGCTTATGGTGTATCATCTGATGCCCATCGGTTGTAACGGGAAAAGAAGGGACTTTTTGCTATTTGCAAGATAAGTGGTTTTTGTTGTTGTGGAAACTGTGTTTATGTATGTATGCTATCAAGTCTTCTCATGTCACGCATTATATATATTCTATTAACTGTTTAGTATAGGATTTAGTGCATAATAATTGAGAATTGATACATTATTTAATACATTAATCTCTTGAGGAAATATTTATTGTGTGAGGTGGAAATTAATTGTCTAAATTTCCAAGGACATAAACTTATTATAATTATAAGTGGTTGACACATATGGTGAACTGAGTGAATAAGTCACTATGGATTTTGATATGGATCCTGAGTGTGATGTAGATCCTACAGATATAAGACCTAGGTTGGAGTGTGCATTGGTGGTAGGAAGAGATAAAAAGGGATTGAGAGGCCCACGACTTGGAGCATGGGTGATGGATGATTTTTTGATTAATGTGTCAGCATCCCTAGAGTTATTTGCTGAACATAACTTTACGTTTGTTTGTAATTTGGTAATGGCTTAGGATTTGGTTAATTTGCTACGGCACCTTCGCGTATTTTTGCAACAATATATTGAGGTTGAACACGGACATATAGTGCAAAGTATATACAAATTAATCCACAACGGTATTCCTGACGATTAGAAAAAGGAAATGAAGAATGAGAAACAAACAAAAGTAAACAAACAGAGTGCTTTACAGGAGAGTGCTGAAAAGGATAAATTACAAGAAACAGTGTCTAAGCTCACAAATGAGTTACAGAAATCAAACTTGGAGCTTGCTAGGGTAAAAACAGCATTAGACTCTGCGTGCAGTAAAGTCAAGGACTTGGAAGTTCTGATAGGAGATAAGCAAGGCAAAGTTGTTGGTCTCACTCGACAAATTCAGGAAAATAGAGAGATGTATGACAGATTGAAGGTCGAGAGCAATGTACGTGAGAAAAATTATATAGATATGCTCCATGATGTGTTGGATGATAACGATATTCTCAGTCACCAACTGAAAGAAAAGAATAACGTATCTCCCGAGAAGATTAATGAGTTTAAGGCACAAGTGGTTAAAGTCGCGGGGCTTCAGGCTCAGGTGGCCCTACTTCAGCCACAGATAGAAGAGGTGCAAAAGAAGAGATTAATGAAATTGGAACCACAGAGGAGAACAAATAAAGAAGAGGAGGATAAGAAGAGATTAGAAGAGTTAACGGTGTACAAAAGGAAAATGACTGATATTGAGAAATTACTCATGGAGGAGAAGAGTAAGGTTTTAACATCTAATGACTTAATTAAGAAACAAACCGAAGACATCTCACTTAGAAATGCTGAGATTAGTGATCTGAGAAATAGAGTTAATGGTTTGGTAGATGTTGTTTTAGGCATCAAGGGTTTGTCTACTGTCAATGTTGACAATGGTAGACAAAAAGTTGTTTATCAACAAGTAAAACAAGCAAGAAGCCAGCCCTTTACACTTTTTGCTGATACAAAAAGCGAACATGATGGACGTAAATCCCTGCGTGGCAAATACAATTTTCCACGTACGGAAGATACTGCTTCTAAAATTAATGACTCTTGGCGTCAGACCAATAGTGGTAATTCTAATGTGGCAGTCAGTCCTGTAAGCCACGATAAATACTGTAAGAAACTTCAAGCCAAAGTTCAAAAGACCAACCATTATTTTAATGATGGAAATTCTGATAAACTGATAATAAGGGACAAAGCTATTAGTAAGACTTGTACCCAAAATAAAACTCAACATGTTGATAACCATAAGAATTTTGTTATCACTAGTACTGATCAATTTGGTAAGCATATTGTCACAAAGGAGAATAGAAACAGTTTTGGTGATAATGATGGTTCCAAAACACATAAAAATCCATCGGTTAGATATTTTTATCGGAAGAGAAATACTAATCATAATAATGTTGCACAACAAAAGAACATTCTTCGTTATAGACAAGGTAACAGTAAGAGTATTGTTTCAAATACTGCTGCTTGTTATGCATTTTGAGTTCGAGAGAATATCTCGTTGTGTGTAATTAGGATTTTATTTCAGCCTACTGCTGGGATGACCTTCATTTCGGTCAGGATGTTCCTATCCTTCTGTGTTATCGGCTATGTGACGAGGACATGATGGCATCATATAGAAACCAGACGTTTTCACTGCCACACGTTTGGGTAAAATGTAAGACTAACTTTCTGTTTTACTTCAATAAATCTCACAAAGTGATTGAAATAGACATTTTCATTTGTATTTTCCCACAGTATTCGGCTTTGCGTTAAGAATCATCGCACCGAAGTTATTTTTTACTGTGAGAGAAATGTAGGTCAACCTACGACCATGTGTCGAGTCAAGCGCAGCCAAGCCAGCCTGTTGACCCGGTATTGTATGACGTTACCTCGTGCGGTATACAGAATACTATCAAGGACCCCGGAGTTGTGACTTATTTTTTTTTCTTTAGGAGTTGGTTTAAGATTGCTACAGTGTTTCTTACACTTAATTTATTTTTTGGATAATGAATTATTGTATGCACTGTTGTAACTCTATGTTATTGTTTTCATAATTGTTTTGTGGATAAACATTGTATGTATTATGATTGCAATGAAATTGTATCATATTACTTTGTAGGACTTATCTTTAATTTTTGTAATGAGATAGTGGATTTGTAATATTTTCATATGCTAGTCGGAAGACTATTCCACTTAGACCATATTATGTTGGACCATAGGTGCTCCGTTGTGAAGTTTGAAGCAATGATAGTTGATTCATCAAACATTGATATGTTTTGGCAGCATTGGTTCTTAGGATAATTTTGTACTTGATGAGATTGCCAGCCCTATGCACAAACTCATTAGCTACGAATATGCGTTAGTTGTTACAGAGAGTCTTGTTATTCATTAAATTTATTTTTTTCTTTTCTTATATTCTGGTGCTATGTCTAATTAATATATTACCATATACAGAGGTTATGTGCAGTAACTATTGTGTTGTGAAATGTAATTTTGAAACTAAACTTGTATGTGTTATTTATGATTTTGTATTTGTATTTGAAAACATATTTTGAAACATTGGTTTCTGGTATTTTTTTTTTTTTCGCCATGTGCTTTTTTCTGCTGAATTCTGTTTAAACTAGTATGCGTTTATTATGAGTCTACTTAAGAATTGGAATTCTTTTTGTTAGATGTCATTCATTTGGTTAAAGATGATTTCATTTTTAGTATATTGATTATAGATTTAATTTAGAAAAAATAAAATAATATTTTTATTTAACTTAGCTTTAAAGAAACTTTTTTGTATTGTAAGTTTTTAGGGAAATGTATTTTTCTTGGATATTGTTATATTTTTTTCTGCGCCAAAGCGCTTAATAAGGTGTAATAATATATGTTGATATTTCCACACTTAAAAGAGTAATATTTTTTTTTGAAATTGTGATATTTTTTACATATCGCACTTTTGTGTGTGATGTCTGTGATAAATCATTTTAGTTATGAATAAGTTTTGTAATTTGGCTAAATTATTTATTATGCGTTATTTAGTTGGATTGTTGTTGGGATGTATTGTTGTCGTTTTTCTATGCATTCATATTTTGTATTTCCTTCTTCGTTTTCGGATGATTCTTCGTTTCACTCCATTTCTTTGGAAGCGGTCTATGCTTGGGTTATGCTTCCATGTTTCATCTGGATGTTACTTTATACTATTTGTAGACGTTTACTTCTTACACTTCTTATACTTCCATCCTTTGTAATGTTTGTATTGTAATATGGATTAGTATATTGTAGTGGTGTTGATGGTATTGTATGATGTTGATATTACTAAATGTAATGTATGAGGCCAGCTGTGAAGGCTCCTGAGATAAAATGTAGTTGAGAATTGTCAGAAGGCCTTTCTTGCTACCACTACGACCTCACACTAAATTTTTTTTAATGAATGTGGTTACGTAAAGTGTCTAGGGTTATGATCTGTAGTGTGGTGTAATAGGTTATAGATATACCCACAGATATTTAACAAGACTAATAATATTAATAAATGTTAAAATACACTGAACTAACTCACGTGTGTAAAATTTTTTGATAGAATTATATTACATTTATTTTGTTCTGGATCAATTTTTTAGGTTGACCAGAACTTAAAAGGATTTAGAGATTATGAAAAGAAATGCATGGAATATTATATCATAAATGCAATAGTGTACATATATATGTACTATACTAGTTAGTATTATTAAAATGTTCTAGCAGTCATCTACTTGGGAGGATAGTTAATGTTTGTGCTGTTGGGGTGGCCTCATCACACCTGTCTATATTGACTACACAGTGTCCAGAAAATGGTGGGAATTTTTATGAGGGTATTAGTCACTACAAATCGTTGGTGAATGTCCAGCAGACCAGAGGCTCACTCATCTTGTCGTTGTAGCTCTGGTGCTGAAATCAGGTGGTCCCACCTCTCCGTGCTGGCGGGCAATAATGGTGGTCTCTGTCACAAGTACTGCACAGATACACTCGAGTAAAGTCACCAACTGAATAGACACTGCTTGGTTGACAACAGAAACTCCCAGCTCAGATTATGAATAAATAACACAGAATTGCTAGCAAAACTCAGCTGAGCTGCTGGCTATAGTATGGCGTCCCTAAATTTATTACACTTTCTTTCATATGGAAATCACCACACTTTAAAATCTGTGTCTATCACTGAACAACTATTGAAGAATGGCCCCACTTTCGCGTCTGAGCGCTAATGATATGATTGTCTGTGGCCAATCACTGCCTAGGTTTATTTTAAATTCAAATTTCCTACCATAAAGTCATTTCAGTCATGCTTCAGTCAAGTGTGGATGGTTATCTGTTAGTCTGTCCGTCTCTACTTGTGTTTCTCCAAAATGTACTTGATTTTTGAACCAACCTTTCTCTCCCCTCCAAAATTTTGTCGTTAAAAGTTATTTTTAGACACGGCCACCACAAATATCCCTCTCTTCCATACTACGTAGATTTGAACACCTGCGTCCCAAAGTCGTGTTTTTTTGTGCAATTAGCGACACTTTTAGATTCAATACAGTCTGTCGATGATGTGAACAACACTGTCTTTTGTCATTATCTTCAATATTATCTATCCGTCTGTAAAATTAAGACCATATTAGTTCACTGCTCAGAATGGGCCATCCGGCCAGCTAATTTTTATATTCCTAACATTAATATTAAGAAAAAAGTACTTTTTAAATTTTGTAATATTCCAAACATCTGCGTTTAGCCGCTGAATTCAAATCAAGGGCTTGGTATCGCGCAAAAGCGTCCAATAAATGACTGTGGCGTAACATATCTATGGTCCCTTCTGTCGAGTTGCTTACTTTTTATGTCAACTTGGGAAACGTGACTTTTCTCCGTTCCCCCCCCCAATTGCGTCTCCTTAGCCTTTCCAGTCTCACGCAATCTTTCCAGTCATATTTTTTTCCTTTTTGATCCGCCGTTCCCCTCCTGTCTAGCAAGTCAATTATTATGAAGGATGATGACCCGCGGTCTAGGCGATCATGTACTATTCGCAGCCTACGCATTATGTTTTTATCCTTAAATGTTATCTTTGGAGATATTTTACCGTTGTATCTCTGTCAATTTCACTACATATATGTAACTATTGGTGACAGTTCTATTTATTTCATGCAAGAAATTGATTTGCTTAATTGTTACTATTAGGTATTATGGATCTTTCTTCCTATTTCGATTTCATTGACTTTACTTTCTATTTATTGTATCCTGCTTGGTCTACAGTAAATATACTTAACTTTGTTTGTAAATGATTATTTCGGTGTATTTAGCAGATTATTATGGGTAATTTGTTTATTGTACACTTGCTTTATTATTTGGCGAGGTATTATTTTGACCTTATCATAAAACTATTGTTGTAAGCATATATTAGAGCTTAGCTAACCCCGTATTTTTCATTGATGTAGTTTTTTCAAAAAAATGATAAATCATTTTTTTCTCCGGAGCCGGTGGTAATATGTTAAGGTCCAAAGGAAAGTGATCCGTACTATGTGGGTTGAACGGTGTGAATTTAGAGTTGGGGCACTTGTTGGCTACTTTAATTGTGAGTTGTTTAAACATTTATATGTTGGAAAACAGTATGTACAGAGAGCGTCGTGAGCGCTAGTCATGTAGTTATTCTGTACTGGTTTCGGCCGGCTGTGAATAGCTCACGGCTAGTCCGTGAACAGCCGAGTCCGGTGTTTTTGGCGGGAGATGTATGTTCCTATGGCAAGTCTGAGAGGAGTCTAAGTTTGGGCGTTGACTGGAGTCAGCCCTGTGTCTTGTGTGTGTTCCCATGGTAGTGTTCGGGAACGATGTTTGGCCATTTTTCGAGGTGTACCATTATTTGCCTATTTTAGGTGTGATTATCTGCAGATAAGAGAAGATAAGGTGTACTTTATGTTAAGGACATGTTCTGGGGTCCTTGGTGTCTACAGGCCGATGTTTTGAATCATATTTACCTCCCTGATAGATTTCTATTGTGCAGGAACGGCGCTAGGAGATGGTAAGGCCATTGTTCCTTATGGAGGGAGAGTTTTCTGGTGAATGTACTTTATTTAAAGAGATTATAAGGCCAGGATTTGTGCAGGCCAGATTACTTGTAGACTGCAGAGCAGACAGTCTTTTGAGTATATATAGATTTAAGGATCCATGAACAGATATCAGAGTTATTGAAGAGATTATAAGGCCAGGATTTGTGTAGGCCAGATTACTTGTAGACTGCAGAGCGGACAGTCCTTTGAGTATATATAGATTTAAGGATCCATGAACAGATATCAGAGTTATTGAAGAGATTATAAGGCCAGGATTTGTGTAGGCCAGATTACTTGTAGACTGCAGAGCGGACAGTCTTGTGAGTATATATAGATTTAAGCCTGTGTGGCGTTTTTGTAACTGCAGTATCAGCAGTCGTTCTGGTGGAACATTAGAACTGCAAGTATATATAGATTTAAGCCTGTGTGGCGTTTTGGTAATTGCAGTATCAGCAGTCGTTCTGGTGGATTTACTGATGTAACATTAGAACTGCGATGTAAACAGGGTTTACATCATACTGAACAGCTGTGACATTCTGCGCAATTGATTATTATTGATTTTGTGTATCCTGTTGTACCTGTGTAGTGTATCGTACCGGATTGATGTTGCTGTGTGAATAAATTATGTGCTGTCAATTGGAAATGAACACTAGTCTGATTCGTTGATCTATGCTTGACAGTACAGGGTGAGTGACTGTACCCTTCATACCACTCACTACAGACTTTATACACAGGGACAATACAGTCCTAACTTATTTATCATCTGCTCTGTGTGGGCGCATGTACTACAACAGTCTAATCACTTCAAGAGAGATATACTTTACCAAATATACATTAACAGTATCAATTACCCTCGCATATACTTTATCGGAATTATATAAAAACTTTACTTTATCATTTGGTGGTCAATGTGGGGCGTAATGACCACGAATTCGCGTTATAAGAGCAATGAATAGCCCTGTGTGGGCGTGGCTTGGATTTAGAACGCCTTTTCTTACTTCTACATTGTTAAGAAACAAAGGCTAATCTTCTACAGTTTTTGTGTCGATCGTGACCTGTAATCGGCAACGCCTCTACTATACACAGACAGTTGTGTGTCGCTCATCACCTGTAATCGGTGACACGGTGATGCGTCTTGTGTTTACATGTCTCCTTATGACATTTCTGCAGCGTGTCCAGTTCTACGTTTCGGGGTGAAATTTTCAAGTAAACTTTGACATGGTTATGGCGACCTGTCCTGATTCGTCATCATCAGCGATATCTGCATTATGAGAATTACAGTATGTTCCAGTTTTATATGTAAGTTCGAAATATCAGGTAACTCTTTTCAACAAGAGGGACAGACAGTGTATCTTCGCGACGACAGAGGGAACAAGTGGGTAACTTGCGCTGTTTCCAGTTTTCTGTGCTGTGTACGATCACATAGCATACTGTTTCCAGTTTCCAGTGCTGTGTACGACAACATATCATACTGTGTCAAGGTGGAGTGAGATTTGACATGGGAGTCTGCTTATGGTGTATCATCTGATGCCCATCGGTTGTAACGGGAAAAGAAGGGACTTTTTGCTATTTGCAAGATAAGTGGTTTTTGTTGTTGTGGAAACTGTGTTTATGTATGTATGCTATCAAGTCTTCTCATGTCACGCATTATATATATTCTATTAACTGTTTAGTATAGGATTTAGTGCATAATAATTGAGAATTGATACATTATTTAATACATTAATCTCTTGAGGAAATATTTATTGAGTGAGGTGGAAATTAATTGTCTAAATTTCCAAGGACATAAACTTATTATAATTATAAGTGGTTGACACATATGGTGAACTGAGTGAATAAGTCACTATGGATTTTGATATGGATCCTGAGTGTGATGTAGATCCTACAGATATAAGACCTAGGTTGGAGTGTGCATTGGTGGTAGGAAGAGATAAAAAGGGATTGAGAGGCCCACGACTTGGAGCATGGGTGATGGATGATTTTTTGATTAATGTGTCAGCATCCCTAGAGTTATTTGCTGAACATAACTTTAAGTTTGTTTGTAATTTGGTAATGGCTAAGGATTTGGTTAATTTGATACGGCACCTTCGTGTATTTTTGCAACAATATATTGAGGTTGAACACGAACATATAGTGCAAAGTATATACAAATTAATCCACAACGGTATTCCTGACGATTAGAAAAAGGAAATGAAGAATGAGAAACAAACAAAAGTAAACAAACATAGTGCTTTACAGGAGAGTGCTGAAAAGGATAAATTACAAGAAACAGTGTCTAAGCTCACAAATGAGTTACAGAAATCAAACTTGGAGCTTGCTAGGGTAAAAACAGCATTAGACTCTGCGTGCAGTAAAGTCAAGGACTTGGAAGTTCTGATAGGAGATAAGCAAGGCAAAGTTGTTGGTCTCACTCGACAAATTCAGGAAAATAGAGAGATGTATGACAGATTGAAGGTCGAGAGCAATGTACGTGAGAAGAATTATATGGATATGCTCCATGATGTGTTGGATGATAACGATATTCTCAGTCACCAACTGAAAGAAAAGAATAACGTATCTCCCGAGAAGATTAATGAGTTTAAGGCACAAGTGGTTAAAGTCGAGGGGCTTCAGGCTCAGGTGGCCCTACTTCAGCCACAGATAGAAGAGGTGCAAAAGAAGAGATTAATGAAATTGGAACCACAGAGGAGAACAAATAAAGAAGAGGAGGATAAGAAGAGATTAGAAGAGTTAACGGTGTACAAAAGGAAAATGACTGATATTGAGAAATTACTCATGGAGGAGAAGAGTAAGGTTTTAACATCTAATGACTTAATTAAGAAACAAACCGAAGACATCTCACTTAGAAATGCTGAGATTAGTGATCTGAGAAATAGAGTTAATGGTTTGGTAGATGTTGTTTTAGGCATCAAGGGTTTGTCTACTGTCAATGTTGACAATGGTAGACAAAAAGTTGTTTATCAACAAGTAAAACAAGCAAGAAGCCAGCCCTTTACACTTTTTGCTGATACAAAAAGCGAACATGATGGACGTAAATCCCTGCGTGGCAAATACAATTTTCCACGTACGGAAGATGCTGCTTCTAAAATTAATGACTCTTGGCGTCAGACCAATAGTGGTAATTCTAATGTGGCAGTCAGTCCTGTAAGCCACGATAAATACTGTAAGAAACTTCAAGCCAAAGTTCAAAAGACCAACCATTATTTTAATGATGGAAATTCTGATAAACTGATAATAAGGGACAAAGCTATTAGTAAGACTTGTACCCAAAATAAAACTCAACATGTTGATAACCATAAGAATTTTGTTATCACTAGTACTGATCAATTTGGTAAGCATATTGTCACAAAGGAGAATAGAAACAGTTTTGGTGATAATGATGGTTCCAAAACACATAAAAATCCATCGGTTAGATATTTTTATCGGAAGAGAAATACTAATCATAATAATGTTGCACAACAAAAGAACAAACTTCGTTATAGACAAGGTAACAGTAAGAGTATTGTTTCAAATACTGCTGCTTGTTATGCATTTTGAGTTCGAGAGAATATCTCGTTGTGTGTAATTAGGATTTTATTTCAGCCTACTGCTGGGATGACCTTCATTTCGGTCAGGATGTTCCTATCCTTCTGTGTTATCGGCTATGTGACGAGGACATGATGGCATCATATAGAAACCAGACGTTTTCACTGCCACACGTTTGGGTAAAATGAAAGACTAACTTTCTGTTTTACTTCAATAAATCTCACAAAGTGATTGAAATAGACATTTTCATTTGTATTTTCCCACAGTATTCGGCTTTGCGTTAAGAATCATCGCACCGAAGTTATTTTTTGCTGTGAGAGAAATGTAGGTCAACCTACGACCATGTGTCGAGTCAAGCGCAGCCAAGCCAGCCTGTTGACCCGGTATTGTATGACGTTACCTCGTGCGGTATACAGAATACTATCAAGGACCCCGGAGTTGTGACTTATTTTTTTTTCTTTAGGAGTTGGTTTAAGATTGCTACAGTGTTTCTTACACTTAATTTATTTTTTGGATAATGAATTATTGTATGCACTGTTGTAACTCTATGTTATTGTTTTCATAATTGTTTTGTGGATAAACATTGTATGTATTATGATTGCAATGAAATTGTATCATATTACTTTGTAGGACTTATCTTTAATTTTTGTAATGAGATAGTGGATTTGTAATATTTTCATATGCTAGTCGGAAGACTATTCCACTTAGACCATATTATGTTGGACCATAGGTGCTCCGTTGTGAAGTTTGAAGCAATGATAGTTGATTCATCAAACATTGATATGTTTTGGCAGCATTGGTTCTTAGGATAATTTTGTACTTGATGAGATTGCCAGCCCTATGCACAAACTCATTAGCTACGAATATGCGTTAGTTGTTTCAGAGAGTCTTGTTATTCATTAAATTTATTTTTTTCTTTTCTTATATTCTGGTGCTATGTCTAATTAATATATTACCATATACAGAGGTTATATGCAGTAATTATTGTGTTGTGAAATGTAATTTTGAAACTAAACTTGTATGTGTTATTTATGATTTTGTATTTGTATTTGAAAACATATTTTGAAACATTGGTTTCTGGTATTTTTTTTTTGCCATGTGGTTTTTTTCTGCTGAATTCTGTTTAAACTAGTATGCGTTTATTATGAGTCTACTTAAGAATTGGAATTCTTTTTGTTAGATGTCATTCATTTGGTTAAAGATGATTTCATTTTTGGTATATTGATTATAGATTTAATTTAGAAAAAATAAAATAATATTTTTATTTAACTTAGCTTTAAAGAAACTTTTTTGTATTGTAAGTTTTTAGGGAAATGTATTTTTCTTGGATATTGTTATATTTTTTCTGCGCCAAAGCGCTTAATAAGGTGTAATAATATATGTTGATATTTCCATACTTAAAAGAGTAATATTTTTTTTTGAAATTGTGATATTTTTTACATATCGCACTTTTGTGTGTGATGTCTGTGATAAATCATTTTAGTTATGAATAAGTTTTGTAATTTGGCTAAATTATTTATTATGCGTTATTTAGTTGGATTGTTGTTGGGATGTATTGTTGTCGTTTTTCTATGCATTCATATTTTGTATTTCCTTCTTCGTTTTCGGATGATTCTTCGTTTCACTCCATTTCTTTGGAAGCGGTCTATGCTGAAATGTATTTTTCTTGGATATTGTTATATTTTTTCTGCGCCAAAGCGCTTAATAAGGTGTAATAATATATGTTGATATTTCCATACTTAAAAGAGTAATATTTTTTTTTGAAATTGTGATATTTTTTACATATCGCACTTTTGTGTGTGATGTCTGTGATAAATCATTTTAGTTATGAATAAGTTTTGTAATTTGGCTAAATTATTTATTATGCGTTATTTAGTTGGATTGTTGTTGGGATGTATTGTTGTCGTTTTTCTATGCATTCATATTTTGTATTTCCTTCTTCGTTTTCGGATGATTCTTCGTTTCACTCCATTTCTTTGGAAGCGGTCTATGCTTGGGTTATGCTTGCATGTTTCATCTGGATGTTACTTTATACTATTTGTAGACGTTTACTTCTTACACTTCTTATACTTCCATCCTTTGTAATGTTTGTATTGTAATATGGATTAGTATATGTAACTATTGGTGACAGTTCTATTTATTTCATGCAAGAAATTGATTTGCTTAATTGTTACTATTAGGTATTATGGGAACTCCGCCAATGCCGGTCCCAAGCCCGGATGAAAAAGGAGGAGGGCGGCCTGCATGGAGGCCGTAAGGAGGCATCCCCTCCACCATGCAAAGGCACAACAGGCCAATCACCTGTTTGTCTTAAACTATGATTACGAGCAATACAAGAGAGAAAACCGGACTGATTCTAAAGGCGACGAACTGGAACGGACTACGGACTACGACTTATGGAACTTGGAACACAAGAAGTATAAATGGGAAGGAAGAGGAGCTGGTGGAAGAGATGAGGAAAGCAAAACTAGAAATCCTGGCTATAACGGAAACGAAGAAAAAAAGGACAAGGAGTCATGGATCTCGATGGCAACACGTTGCTCTACAGTGGTGTACCCATATCTGAAAGAGCTAAAGGGGGCGTGGGTTGCATTGTGGCCCAAAATCAAAAGATAGTATCAAGGGATGGAACTTTGTCTCGGAGCGCATTATGGTTGTAAAACTAAAAGAAGGAGAAACCATAGTCAACCTGGTCATAGTGTATGGGCCAAATGAGGATGAGAGAGCAGAGGTCAAGGAGGAATTCTTCGAGCTGCTTCAAAGGACAGTGGATGACTGCCTAGATGAAGTTATCATGCTCGGAGATTTTAATGCCAGAGTTGGAAATGACCATGCTAGATGGGGTGGAGTTATCGGAAGATATGGAGAAGATACTCTCAATGACAATGGAAAGCGACTCCTTAGATTCTGCAGTGAGCAGAATCTGATCATTACAAACACAAAGTTCCCCCATAAGCGCATACATGCATACACTAGATGTGAACCAACCAAGAATGAGAAGTCAGTGATCGACTATGCCATTGTTCGGAGAAGCTCATTCAGATATGTCCGAGATGCAAGAGTCTGGAGGGGGCCAGAGATTGGAAGTGATCACTACCTGCTAACAATCAAACGAACAACTGAAAGAGTTGCTCAGCCTAGGAACTGCCCAACATCACGCAAGAAACCAAGTAAACGAGCAGGAGAAATGAGCATTAGGACCTACAAGCTGAGAGAGCCAGAAATTAAGACCAGATATCAGGGGCTTATTGCTACAGCAGTGAGCAACACAGAAGAACGACCTGAAGACTTGGAAACCCTCTGGAATAAATTCAAGGATATCATAAAGACAGCTGCTGCAGAAGCATGCGGTGAAGTCCGACTTGGGAACCAGAGAAAGAGGACACCTTGGTGGACAGAGGAAGTCAAAGAGAAAATAAGAGAGAAGAAAATTGCATGGAAACAATACTTAGGAGCTAAAAACACAACAGGACAAATGGAAAAATATAGAGAATATGTGACACTCAGAACAGAAGCAAAGAACAAAGTGCTAGCAGCAAAACAGAAGTCCTGGGAAGAATTTGTAGAAAAGCTAGAAAAAGATGCACAAGAAAACCAGAAATTGTTCTATAAGACCCTAAAGAACATGAGGAAGGAAAAACAATGTCCTCTCAAATTTATAAAGGACAAGCAAGGCAAATTGCTTACTGCCCCAAAGGAAGTAATGGAAAGATGGAAAGAATATTTCTCAGAACTCCTGGATGGTGAGCATGGTGAAGCATCAGAAATGATAACCACTAGCACAGAAGAGAAAACCAATGATGGTGAAGATGACATAAAGATGGAAGAACTGAGGGCAGCACTAGAGAAAATCAAGATAGGCAAAGCAGCAGGGCATGATGGTATAACACCAGAAATGGTTAAGTACATGGGAGCATCAGGCGACCTATTACTCTTAAATGTCCTACAGGCAGCATGGTGCAACAAGACCATACCAAAGGATTGGGAGATTGCCATCATAACACCAATTTTCAAAAAGGGTGACAATCGACAATGTGGAAACCATAGAGGCATATCCCTTCTCAGTGTCCCTGGTAAAATCTACTCTAGAATCCTAGAGCAGAGACTCCGACGTCTAGCTGAGCCACAATTGGATGAGGTCCAGTGCGGATTCCGAGCAAACCGAAGTACTCAAGACCTAATCTTCACACTCAGACAGCTGAGTGAAAAGGCCCTTGAGTATAAGAGTGAGATCCATCTTTGTTTCATAGATCTGGAAAAGGCATTTGACAGGGTCCCTTGGAGCAAACTTTGGGACTGTTTGGCAAGGAAGAATATTCCAGCACCTCTGATTCATGCTATACAGAGCTTCTACAAGTCTTGCAGAAATTATGTGAGGACAGCAAACCATAAGTCAGAAGAGTTCAGGACCACCACTGGTGTAAGACAAGGTGATATCCTATCACCTTACCTCTTCATACTCCTTATGGACGATGTCATCAAGGCATGTAAGGAGAGAACAAGAAAGTATTCAGTGGGGTACTGGAAGATGAGACAGGTCTATATTTCGGAGCTGGCATTTGCTGATGATGTTGCCCTGATTGCTAAATCAGAGGCACATCTCCAATCCAACCTGCAAGTCTGGAAGGAAGAGCTGGAGAAGAGAGGGATGGTCATAAGCAGCTCTAAAACAAAATCCATGGTGTTATCACGAGAAGAAAGATAACATCAGATTAAGTTGGGAGAACAGATCCTGGAGCAGGTCGACCACTTTAAATATCTCGGAGCTATTATAGACCGAAAGGGAGGCATCAAAGAAGAGTTGGCCACTCGAAAAGCAGCGGCTGTGAGACTTTTTCAGGCCACAAATCGTGGATTCCTCAGCAGGAAAGAGGTTGGTAAGAAAACGAAGATGGCTGTATACCGCTCCACCTATGTCCCAGTCTTGACATATGGATGCGAGTCGTGGGCAATGACTACAACCCACAAAAGCCAGATCCAAACCTCAGAAATGAGGTATCTGAGGAAAGTGGTTGAAGTAACAAGAAGAGACATGGTCCGCAACCAGACGATCCGCCAAGGCCTAAAATCCTATCCGCTGCAGACCCAAATAGAACAGTCCCAACTAAGATGGTTTGGCCATGTCTGCAGAATGGGAGAAGATCGGCTACCACGACAAGCATGGGAAACAAAGAGCCAGGGATCCAGACCTCCAGGACGACCCAGAGTCCGCTGGGAGGACAACATTAGACAATCTTTGAAGGACCGAGGACTAGAATGGAACCAGGCCAGGAAGAAAACAGCTGATAGAATGGTCTGGCGCTCTCTTCCAAACCTCTACACCTCACGGTAAAAGGGAAACGACTAAGTAAGTAAGTAAGGTATTATGGATCTTTCTTCCTATTTCGATTTCATTGACTTTACTTTCTATTTATTGTATCTTGCTTGGTCTACAGTAAATATACTTAACTTTGTTTGTAAACGATTATTTCGGTGTATTTAGCAGATTATTATGGGTAATTTGTTTATTGTACACTTGCTTTATTATTTGGCGAGGTATTATTTTGACCTTATCATAAAACTATTCTTGTAAGCATATATTAGAGCTTAGCTAACCCCGTATTTTTCATTGATGTAGTTTTTTCAAAAAAATGATAAATCATTTTTTTCTCCGGAGCCGGTGGTAATATGTTAAGGTCCAAAGGAAAGTGATCCGTACTATGTGGGTTGAACGGTGTGAATTTAGAGTTGGGGCACTTGTTGGCTACTTTAATTGTGAGTTGTTTAAACATTTATATGTTGGAAAACAGTATGTACAGAGAGCGTCGTGAGCGCTAGTCATGTAGTTATTCTGTACTGGTTTCGGCCGGCTGAGAATAGCTCACGGCTAGTCCGTGAACAGCCGAGTCCGGTGTTTTTGGCGGGAGATGTGTGTTCCCGTGGCAGTCTGAGAGGAGTCTAAGTTTGGGCGTTGACTGGAGTCAGCCCTGTGTCTTGTGTATGTTCCCATGGTAGTGTTCGGGAACGATGTTTGGCCATTTTTCGAGGTGTACCATTATTTGCCTATTTTAGGTGTGATTATCTGCAGATAAGAGAAGATAAGGTGTACTTTATGTTAAGGACATGTTCTGGGGGCCTTGGTGTCTACAGGCCGATGTTTTGAATCATATTTACCTCCCTGATAGATTTCTATTGTGCAGGAACGGCGCTAGGAGATGGTAAGGCCATTGTTCCTTATGGAGGGAGAGTTTTCTAGTGAATGTACTTTATTTAAAGAGATTATAAGGCCAGGATTTGTGCAGGCCAGATTACTTGTAGACTGCAAAGCGGACAGTCTTTTGAGTATATATAGATTTAAGGATCCATGAACAGATATCAGAGTTATTGAAGAGATTATAAGGCCAGGATTTGTGTAGGCCAGATTACTTGTAGACTGCAGAGCGGACAGTCTTGTGAGTATATATAGATTTAAGCCTGTGTGGCGTTTTTGTAACTGCAGTATCAGCAGTCGTTCTGGTGGAACATTAGAACTGCAAGTATATATAGATTTAAGCCTGTGTGGCGTTTTGGTAATTGCAGTGTATACAGTCGTTGAAGTATCCCTATAGATTTAAGCCTGTGTGGCGTTTTGTAACTGCAGTATCAGCAGTCGTTCTGGTGGATTTACTGATGTAACATTAGAACTGCGATGTAAACAGGGTTTACATCATACTGAACAGCTGTGACATTCTGCGCAATTGATTATTATTGATTGTGTGTATCCTGTTATACCTGTGTAGTGTATCGTACCGGATTGATGTTGCTGTGTGAATAAATTATGTGCTGTCAATTGGAAATGAACACTAGTCTGATTCGTTGATCTATGCTTGACAGTACAGGGTGAGTGACTGTACCCTTCATACCACTCACTACAGACTTTATACACAGGGACAATACAGAGCTAACCCACTGATCATCTGCAACATTTATTATGGTGGTTCTCTCAACTGAAACTGGACACAAAGGGGAAATAAAAGTCACTCGATCTGTCCGCAGCCAAATAATCATCTTGGTTACTCGATCTGTCCGCAGCCAAATAATTATCTAGGTCACTTGATCTGTCCGCAGCCAAATAATCATCTAAGTCACTCGATCTGTCCGCAGCCAAATATTCATCTTTATCACTCGATCTGTCCAGAGCAACATGAAGCTCTAGGTCGCTCGATCTGTCAAGAGGAAAATGCCCATCTAGGTCACTCGATCTGTCCAGAGCAAAATACTCATCTAGGTCACTCAATCTGTCCAGACCCAAATTCATCTTGGTCACTCGATCTGTCCAGAGGCAAATAACCATCTAGGTCACCAGATCTATCCAGAGCCAAATAACCATCTAGATCACTTGATCTGTCCAGAGCAACATGAAGCTCAGCGATAACAGTGTTCCGAATAAAAACATAACGGAAGCCTTAATGCGGAAGGCGGGAAATCTTCAGACGGCTTCCAAGTTTCTGCAACTAAACTGCAACACGTAACGATGATGCTCCAACTTTAGAAAGAACCGTAGAAGGTATTCAAGAATGTGGTTAATTAAGAAAAACTGTGTTTGCAGTTAATAAAGATTTCCGCAGCGATGGCAAAACACAAAGGTGTAAAAGAAGAAGAAGGAGAACAGGGAGGTGTAAGAGAAGGAGAACAAGGTGGTGTAAGAGAAGGAGAACAAGGAGGTGTAAGAGAAAAAGAACAAGGAGGTGTAAGAGAAGGAGAACAAGGAGATGCAAGAGAATGAGAACAAGGAGGTGTAAGAGAAGAAGAACAATGAGATGTAAGAGTGTGACGAAAGTACTGAGATTCTGTCTTTCAAATGGCCCATGTCTTTTTCTCCGTGCATTTTGTTCACTATTTCTAGGAGGGATTACAGAAAAATCCTTCTCCATGTTTCTTCTCCTTCTATTATTTACGTTTTTTCAAGATGAGATCACAAGGGAGTTTGATCTCATCTGCTTTATGGTTCTTCATTATGTGTTTAGAATGGGGGTGTATGGAATTGGACAGTATTTTTCTAGAAGAAAGATTATAAATGCTAGATCAGGATTGGCACCAGATTGTCTCTTTTTAAAAAAGATAGGCATGCAGCTAGACACATTTTTCGGGATTTTATATATATATATATATTTTGGCCATTTTTGTTTCATTGCCACTAGAGGGCTAGGCTTAATCCCGTTTCTTTGTCTAGCAGAAACTGGTTGCATCAGCACGATCTAAGGTTCTGACTGGCTGAGAGCTAACTGCAGTTGAAATGCAGAGCTCCCATTGGCTTTAGAACCACGCCGCGCTTATGACGTCACGAAGTCGGCGCGTGGGGGTCTTGATTATAAAAGGCCTATATTACATAGCCTCTTTCTCTTTTAATGAAAAATTGCTAAGCCGGTTGCCAGAGTCAAGTCGATTGCCTTCAGTAGGACATTCGAGATTTGGTAAGCATGAATTTTTGCGTGAGGGCTTTATTTAATTTTTCTAGTCCTAGCCGATCATTTAAGTTTCTTGGGAAGTTTTAGTTTAACGTTAATTCTCATCGGCAGAGCCATCAAATACGATCGTAGTGATAGACTTGAAACTTTATAGGTCCATTTAATTCCTTGTTGAAGGAATAGCGGCATGGTTTAAAAGTTGAGATATCACCGCTTTGTATTATTGCAAAGTCGGTCGGGAGAGAAACTCGCATCTGCGAATCATATGTATTTGCAGAATAGTCGGGAGCGTGTGTAATGTGTATTTTCATTTGTGATTTTAGTGAGAGTATTGATGCTCGCTATTTATATAGTTACGCATATATCTGTGGACGGAAGTGATAGAGGTATTAATTGGAGCACGTGTGTGCTATCAGTAATGAATATGTATGCAGGAGCGCGTGGTTGAAAAACTGCGGCACCACGTGGCTGAACTACGGGGTTTTCAATTTGATAATCGGGGGTTATGTATAACTTTTGACGGCAGGTAGATGCTAGCGTAAACAGGATTATATGTTATTGATTGTGCATTATTGTTCTGTGAATTCAGAAGAAGGGAGAAGTAATTTTAAAGGGAATTATTTTGTATTACATTTTGAATGTGATTACTATTATTGACGGGAATTTTAGGAATTCCTAGAGAGGGCTAGTTTTAGTTGTGTTAAACATTACGGCATTAGTGTCAGCGTAAGAAGTAGGCCACAGTACGTCTGCCCAGACGGGCCAGTGAAAATATTGTTGTTGCTCGGAGTTAGTCAGGCAGAACAAGCGATCTGGGTTAGCCAATGGTTACTTTGTAGGCTCAGGTAGAGAAGGGAACAGGAGAGTAGCGGACGGTATTGGCATGATTTGTGTATGGAGGTGCATAACGTGTTGAAGAGTCAAGGAGGTGGTGTTGTTAGAAATAGATTTATTACGTTTTGTTTAGCTGTTGTTTTGTTTCGTCTGAACAGCAGGTACCGGCTTTGTGGGAATGAGAGCGGAATTTTGAGACCACAAAATTTCTCCCACGGCAAAGTTGGGGCATTCGCAGAACCGCAAGGGTTTTACGTTAGTTGCCAGTGGTGGAAGGAGAGGAAGAAAATACGTTTTCCCAGCCAGGGGAAGACATTTTCCAGCGAATAGGATTTTTGTGGATAAATCCTGAGCTCTGACGCTCGTTACACACGCAGATTTGGCAGGCTGCCAGCGTTGTGGTAATTTTATGTTCGCTTCTTCACGGCCATAATAAAGCCGATAGCCCCATCGCCCTGTCATAGGTACTCGGGCAGGTAATTTCAGAGTGGTAGAAGTCAGCTACAGTGCCAGTTTAGAATCCAGTGGGGTTCTGTTAAACCTCAGTCATCAATTCCAGAGTTAGTGGAGAGAGAGAGGGTAAACATTCTCTCTACTGAAGTCAGCACAGATAGGCAGAACTGTTAGTTTTGGTGAATCATAGCAGAGGACAGCTGCTGAAGTTTAGAGGTGCAGTTAGTTGTGTTCAGGAGATTCCAGGATAGGCTGTGTAGAACCGAAGTCTGTGCAGAGATTGTGTAGTCACTTCGCAGTCGTTCCAGCTATCAGTGGACTTAGAGTTAGAGTTAGAATTTAGAACAGCTAGTTTGGAGTGTAGGCGACATCAAGTGCAGTGTAGTTCATTTCAGTTAACCTTACCTTCTTTCTCCATACAGGTTGCAATTGTGGGAGAAGGGTTGGGGTTGATGCATTTTTAACTGTGCTTGATTTTGTTTCAGGTGTGCATCCTCGCACTTTATGTATATGAGTTGTTTATAGGTGTATAATAAACTTGTATAAATTGTAGCTGGCATCAGTCATTTCCTTTAGTACAGTAGCTATATGTTGTCTGTACCTTGGTGTTTGTGAATCTTAATTTAACCTTATCCCCGTAGGGTAGTTAGAGGTGGTTCGAGGCCATAGCAATTTAAACGTCCGAAGTGGCGAGGAAAGAATCAACCTCGGTTCTCAACCTCGGAGCCAATGGTCTCAACTTTCACATTTTGCACTATATTTCTATCTGAATCTATCATTTCAGTCTTTCTTCTTACTATTGTCTTGTCACTATATGTAGACAGTCTCTAGTCATAAATCCATTTCGTGACAAAGTGGGTGGCGTCGTCCTTGGGATCATCTTTGTTGGGATCAATTCTAGATTCATAGATTGTCTCTGAAGAAAGTTCTGGAAATAGATTTCAAAAAAAAAAAAAATCCCCTAGACTTGAGCTATATTAAGACTGATCCAGCTATAAGTTTTTTTTTCCACAGGTTCCAGTTAGTATAGATGATAGTGGTAGTAAGGTTGTTTATGACTTAGAAGTAATTGATGGCTAATCGAATTTTTTTCTTGACAGGAAAGTAAATTCGGGTTTTGGGTAGCTGGATAACTTGAATTTTTTTCAGGAAGTTATTAGTCAGACTTGGTGCTAGTCTGAGTGCGGGGTTTTTCGACAGCATATTCCTAGTAGGTAACAGTAAATTTTTCTGGTTCCTTTTTTTTGTCATTTCCCCTTGTGGTGAGTTACTGCTGATTTGTCAGGTAAGATGGCTGAATTGGTCAAGCTACTTACTGCATGGAAGGATGCAGCTAAAAGCATGGGGATGAATGAGGCCGAGACTAGGGCTTACATTATGAGGGAACAGGACCGGCAGACGGAGAGAGAGAAAAGGGAAGCGGAGAAAGACCTGCGTAAATTGGAAGCAGAGAAAGAAGAGAGGGCCCGACTGGCAGAGATGGACCTGCATAAATTGGAAGTGGAGAAAGAAGAGAAGGCCCGACAGGCAGAGGAGAAAAAGGCAGAGAGGGAGGCGCAGGAAAGAGCTGCGGCGGCAGAGGAGAGAAAAGCAGAAAGGGAAGCAGCAGAGAAGGCAGCCGAGAGACAGCATGAACTTGCCCTGCGTTCACTGGAACTGCAGTACCGATCTTCGGAAGGCAGTTCGGCTAACGGAGATTCTCCCGGAGCAGGGGCGACAGACTCCTCAGGAAACGGAGGGCCCCGGATGGCAGCCATGAATTTTCCGATGGACTCTTTCCCTTACGGAAATGAGAAAATTGAGGTATTTTTAGAAAAATTTGAACGGATGGCAAAGGCATACGGGCTGGATGATAGTCTTTGGTGTCTCAAATTATCTCAATCTCTAAGAGGACATGGGTATGAGGTCTATAGCAAGATGCTAGTGGATGACCAGAATAACTTTGAGGCACTGCGGAACGCCCTGTTACAGCGATTCCAATGGACTCCCCGGAAGTGCCAAACAATGTTTCGGGAAAGTCGTCTGGAGAAAGGAGAAAGTTTTCCCCAGTTCGCAGAGAGGCTGAGGAATTACCTCACTCGCTGGAGAGAGTTGTCGGGTTTGGCTAAATCTTTTGAAGGATTGGAAGAATTAGTTCTGTGCGAACAGATAAAGGCCAACATGTCTCCGGACTTAAGGAAGTACCTGGCGGAACAGGGCGCCCAGCAACTGGACCAGATAATTCTATTTGCAGAAAGGTTCCAGTCGGCACAGGCCGAAGTACTGGGCCAGAAAAGAAAACACCCTGACCTGCCAGCCCCGGACAAAGGAGCATCTTCATCGCATTCGCCTTCCTCTTCAGCTCACCAACAGCAAGGGCCGTCTCGCAAGGAGCCCCCTCCCAGTCATAACATGCGCTCCCAGCCGCCTAACAGAACACAGGGGCCGACTTCTCATGAACCCGTCAGGAACCGGGGAGATAATGAGATATTGTAGGTTCTGTCGGACTACTTCTCATTGGACAACACGGTGCCCAAACAAACAACCCGCTCATCAGGTGGCTTGTTTAAGGCTGTGGTGAAGTGGGATGTTATAAATATTTATAGGGGACTTAGTGTACTGACTGAGATCAGCTGTGAAGGTATCTATATCTAATAAGAGTAGTGTATTATAGATAACCTTACTTGCTGCCACATATGTATACCTCAGTCAGAATTATTCTGGAATAGTGTGATGACTACGTTATATGTCTAGGGTATGTGTATGATGAAGTGTAAGTCATAACAACAACAGACAGATAAACAATTTAATTTATTCCACCACACTTGACAACACTGTGACACTCACATACATATAACACTCTATGAGAATATCTTAAAGGAGTCACTGATAACTTTTCAAATAACAATATGTATTCAGTGCTGTCATGAATGTATATGTGTCCTGATTCAAATACAAAGGGAACCAGGAATCACAATCAATTTTAATTACAAGTTATATGTACAGAATTTATTAATATGAATCTTGTAGTGACATATATTATTAATCGTATCCTATGTGTGTCAGTTGTGTAGTAGTAATATGAGGTAATACTGGTTTTGTTTTGTTCAAGCTCTGTTGGTATTTGTCATCATGACTTCAATAGTTTGTTTCTATTGGGACTAGTATTGGAGATGTTCTCAGTTCCTGGTATTAAAACAATTAAATTCCCCTCTTAATGTTATTTTTACAATGTCATTTTAAGATGGGGGTACATAATGTTGAGCTCCATGGCCACACTCTCTTATCTTTCGTGATGACTGCAGTAAAGACTCCTCTGCTCGATTACTTTAATGAGTTCTGGAGCCACCCCACTGGTTGCTATATGGACCAAGGAGTATGCTGTCCGCCTCTGGCTTCAGCAAAGCTCTGACCAGGTGCTGCTCAATAACTTTAAGACCACGGTCCCTGAAACAAGAAGGATGTACCTTCTACGTCATAACTAATTTATACTCTCTTTCTACACTGAGCACAATACATCACAAACATTGAGTTCAGAGCGTTAGGCCAACTGTCAGCTTCATCTGAAATACTTTATACCAGTATTTCCCTCCCTAATGGTTACTACGCCTCTGCAATTCCAGCATTATTTCTTTCTAGTCAATCATCTAGGTGTCAGTGTACTGTTTGGCCATTCCATGCAGTTTTACTTTCCTCCGACACCTTCTGTTCAGGCTGGAGCATTATAGGCTTTACATCATGTTTGCTACTGAACTA
This sequence comes from Oreohelix idahoensis, assembly GCA_024509875.1. Taxonomy (NCBI): domain Eukaryota; kingdom Metazoa; phylum Mollusca; class Gastropoda; order Stylommatophora; family Oreohelicidae; genus Oreohelix; species Oreohelix idahoensis. The sequence goes on along the minus strand of JAMPIV010022226.1, from coordinate 69,946 downwards.
CACATATCTACAGACATAAATTATCAATTTACATTCAATTTTCATTAAAAGATATTGAATATTTCAAGCTTACCACAATTCATAGAATAATAAACAGTTTCGTTGACTGGCAATGAATATAGCACAACTCCGATCTGCCGATGTCCCAGGCTTTATTTTATAAAAAATATACACTGGTGCTCAACGCACTGCTTCTTAGTAGGTTTATTACAAGATGTGGCAATGAACAGACGCTCTGAATCGAGTATATTCGCAGCTCTACCCAATGAAACCATGTCTACACATCTTTTCAAAAAAGTACTTCTTTTTCACGTTTCCCCTGACAACACAAGATAGTATTTATAGCCCGACCAATCGTGTTTAGTCTTACATTTGTTGCGCTCCAATCAAATAGGAGTTTACATAAAGACTCATTTCCCGTACAATGGTGGCCTAAAATTCTGCCACTGAGCGATTCTGATTTTGGTGCTGTCTGACACCCTCACTATTTTATTTTGGCTATAATTTGGTAATTCCTAGACTATTTGCGTAACGTTTTACATATTATTTGTCAGCAAGTCCTAAGGAACCCAAATATACAAATTTAATGGAGCTAAGTGGCTGCGTTCAAAATATGCAATTTCTTCTACCTCCTGTTTCGAAGATGTGCTGTCTGGGTACTGTAATGTTTTCAAACGTAAACCAGTATAATGTCATATTTCCAATAAGCGTTTTTCAGGATTTTAAAACCTAACTCTGGGAAGGTTAGTGTTTTTATCACTGTCCGTCTGAAAAAAAAGTTAGTGCATGTGGCCTTACACGCGTGATGGCAGCAATTGTGTATCGCGCGACGCGTGTTTAGTATTGCATGCTTCCTGCCTTCATTCGCCCCTCTCTCTCTCCTGCTTTATCTGTCTTTTTAGTTACGCCGTGTATGGGATGAATGAAATATTAAATCTAGGTCATTGATCAGCTTGCGTATCTCACGGTTTTTCAAAGAAATACAGTACACGTTTCATTGAAGAAAGCGTGCAGCGACACAGTAGGCTTTTACTATCAACGTGAAAGCGTTACAATTTGCAGACGAAGTAGAAAACAAGGGGATTTCGAGTACAGTCATTGTGACAGCACTGTTATTTTACCATTGCTCTTTTCTTTATTAAATGTATTTGTTAGGCTTCATATTTACCTGATAATTTATATATGTGGATTAGAATATTCCACGACATCTCCCCTCTTAAAACAGACATTATATGTCAGTCCTTTATTCTATATACACATAGAGAAATTTATTATTATTTCTGGGGTTTACGGTGATTCTCATCACACGGATGGCGGCTTAAAAAATCAGCTCCCAAATTTGTTTTTCCAGATATATACTCAATGCTAAAATTATATGGAGCCAAACGTAAGGACCATCGGAGTAACCTAGAATTCTCATGCCTAGCCTGTGCTAGAAACGATAAAGGTTTGTGATCCGTTTGCAACTTAAATGCCTTCCCATACAGATAAATATTGAATTTCTTTATTGCCCATATTACTGCAAGACATTCTTTTTCGCTAGTTGAGTAGTTGATTTCAGCTTTATTCAACTTTCTGCTAGCATATGCCACTGGGCTTAATTCCCCATCCAATGCATCTGATTTCTGTAGTAGAGTTGCACCCAACCCAATATTACTGGCATCCGTTCTTACAATGAATTCTTGACTTAAGTCAGGTAATTTCAAAATAGGTTTGCTTGTGAGCTTTTCCTTCAATTCCTGGTAAGCCATTTCACATTGTGGTGTCCATGTAATGCGATCTGGATGTCCTTTACGTGTCAAATCAGTTAACGGTGCACATATGGAATTAAAGTTTTTGATATACTTCTGGTAGAAACCACATAATGATACAAATGATCTCACGTCCTTCTTGGTTTGTGGTCTCGGAGCTTTCTTTAGTTTCTCTAAATTCTTTGGGTCAGGGGTCATGTTTCCCTGATAAACTGTGTGTCCCAAAAAAATTCCAATTCTTTACATCCAACGCAACATTTGGTTGGTCGGGCTGTTAAATTTGCTTCCCTAAGTCGATTAAACAGCATGTTCAGAGAGTCAATGTGTTTCTCAAATGTTTCTGTTGCTATAAGGATATCATCCATAAAATTTGTTATATATGGATTATTCAGAGGGTCCAATAATTTTCTCATCATTCTAGAGAAGACACTAGGCGCATTCTTCAATCCAAATGGCAATCTATTAAACTCATAGTGTCCTTCTGAGGTACTAAAAGCTAGGTATGGTCTAACCTCAGGCTTTACTGGAATCTGATAATATCCTTTACTCAGATCCACTTTTGAGAAATATTTAGCTTTATTTAGTCTGGCAAACAGCTGATTTGTATCCGGCAATGGATCCACCTGTCCTTCTGTAATAGCATTCAGTCTCCTGTAATCTATACAGAGTCTATGTTCTCCAGAGGGCTTCCTTAAGAGTACAACACCGGAACTATACGAAGATTTACTGTGTGAAATAATTCCTTCCTTCAATAGATAGTCTATCTCTTCCTTCAAAGCTTTCTCCTTAGCAAACGGAATCGAATATGGTTTCATACAGACAGGTGTGGGGTCTATCAGTTTCATATCATATTCCAATAGGTTTGTATGCCCTGGTCGGTCTGTTAACACCTCTGCATGATTATTTAGAACCTGTTGCACTCTCTCTTTCTGAGTTTTCGTTAAATGTGTACTGATTTTCACCTGTGCTGCTGTCTCACAGGGGTGTAATGGATATTCAAATGATGAAAGTGGTTCCTTTTTCATCTCCATGGCGATGGACAAGGTCAACAAGTGTGTCTCTTCCTGATGTTCTCTTTCCAAATATTTCTTCAGGAGATTCACATGATAGATTTTTTCTTTCCCCTTCTTATCTATCTTATAATTTGTTCTAGACACCTTCTCTAAAACTGTATATGGACCCTGCCATCCAATTTGTAACTTATTATGACTCCCGGGGAGAAGAAGCAGTACCTTCTCTCCCACAGCCAAATCTCTGTCTTTCGCCTTCCTGTTATAATAGGCAGCATGTTTCTTCCTGGCTTGTTTCAAATTTTCATTGGCAAGTTTCCAGCCAGCTTTTAAACGAGTGGTCAGCTCATTCACATATTGGTATGAAGATGTAATGTTTTCCTCTGCCTTTTCATCAGTCCACGTTCTTAACAAAGCTTCGAGTGGACCTTTTATTGGCCTTCCAAACAATAATGTTGCCGGGGCCATACCGGTTGAACTATGGGGTACCTCCCGATAAGCAAAGAGGGCGGCGTGCAGGTACTGGTCCCATGTATCTGGTTTTTCGTGTGCCAACTTTCTCAGGATCGACATCAACGTGCCGTTAAATCTTTCCACTTGGCCGTTCCCTTGGGGATGGTACACACTACAATGGAAGTGTTTGGCCTGGAAGATCCTGAAAACTTCTTCAGTTAGTTTCCCCTTGAACTGAGAGCCATTATCAGTCAAGATTTGATTGGGAAAGCCTAACCTTGTGAAAATTGTGAGCAAGGCCTCTGCCACATGTTTAGAATCAATCGATGACAGGGCTACTGCCTCTCCCCACATAGAACAAGTGTCCACCAGAGTCAGAATGTAGCTGTTCCTTCTCTTGGTTCGGGTGAGAGGTCCCACAAGATCCACGGCAACTCTCTCAAAGGGTGTTCCCACTATGGGCATTTCCCCCAGAGTTGCTGGTGCAGTCCAATGTTTAGGTGCTACTCGTTGGCACTCTGGACAGGATTTTACATATCGTTTGATATCTTCAGTTATTCCTGGCCAGAAATAGTGACAAGCTATTCGCTGTCCTGTTGCGCTGATTCCCATATGACCACTGAAGGGAATCGCATGCCCTAGTTCCAACACTTTAGTCCTATATGAAGTGGGAAGGACCAGCTGTCCGTGACCATTGGATTCAGATCCAGCCTTCCTATATATCAGTTTGTTCTTCATATAAAACTCTCCCTTGCCTGGAGGTGTATGAGATTTGGGCAACTTCTTGAAACATGGCTTGAGTGTTTTGTCCTCAGCCTGTGCCTTCCTCATCTCATCTGGGTGAGTATTTATTGGATTATCCTCCTCCTTTTTAGACTGTGATCTGGTCTGCACTGTTGCCAATATCACAGGTCTCTTGGGATTCCCCAAGTAGACATATCTACACCCCAATATCAGAGGGTAGATTGGCTCATTTATCACTGCTGCTTTTATGATTCCTTCCACATATCGCGTTTTCACTTTTATTCGGGCGACGGGAAGTGTCATGGTAGCTACATCCTTGGTTGCAGTTTGAATCTCCACTGTTTCTGTGGTGTATTGATCGGCCTGCACCAGGTGAGAACTCACAACGGAATCGTAATCTAAACCGGTATCATATAAACACCTTATAGTGACACCATTACAGATGACATCTTCACACACTGGGGGGTGGTATGGTTCCTGTAGTTCTTCAGGTTTGACCTTCTTTTCCTTTTTCCCCGATGTCATAGCAGCACAATGAGGAGGTTTCCTTCTACAATGGTCAGTGTCATGATTGTTCATCTTACAATTTTTACACCACCTTTTTCCTTGGTTGAAAGATTTTCTTTCATCATATTTCCTTTCATCGAATTGTGGGAATTTATTTTTATTTTCATACCGTGGCCTATCAAACTGGTGCTTACCTTTGTTTTGATCCCTAGGATCAAATTTATTAAAGTTCTGTGGTGCCCTAAAGTTATCCACCTGTTTCTTTTTATTACCTGTTACCTCTGCTTGAGCTGCTTGATACCTTTCAGCAACATTTAGCAACTCACCCAGCCTCTCTGCACCTTGTTCCATGAGAAACTTTCTCAGGTCTGGAGCCATGGACTCTCTTAGTTGCTCTATAAGGACCATTTCCTTAAGATCTTGGGTTTTCCCCAGAGAAGTCCATTTCTCCAAGTATGTCTCTATTCGTGCAGAGAACTGGTGATAGGTTTCACCTGACAGTAGTTTAGCATTCCTAAATTTTTTCCTATAAAATTCTGCATTCTTTTCATATCTTAACAAAAGAGCCTGCTTTAGCATGTCATAATTTTCCTGATCACTTCTGCTCATTTTTGCAAAAACTTCATAAGCTGCCCCACGAAGTCCTTGAGATAACTTTAAGCTCCACCTTTCTCTCTCTAACCCATATGTGGTAGCTAATATTTCGTACCTATTTAGATAGCTCTCTATATCATCGTCTTTCTCAACAAAATGATCTAAATGAAAATTCATAGCTGAGGTTGAGGCTCCCTGAGTAACCGTAGCATCAGAGGCAAAGGGACTGGCACCATTTTCAGGAGCATGGCCCTGAAACTCCAACTCCCTTAGTCGTAACTCATGTTCCCTTTGTAATCTCTTATCTTCTGCTTCCCTTTCTGCAGCTAATCTCTTGTCTTCCCTTTCTGCAGCTAATCTTTTGTCTTCTCTTTCTGCCTCCAATGCTTTAGCCTCTTTGTCAGCCTCAATCTGCAACCTCTTAGCCTCAGCCTCAATCTGCAACCTCTTAATCTCTTTTTCAGCTTCTATTCTCTTATCTTCGGCCAATCTTTCAGATTCTAATTTTCTTTCGGCCTCTTTTTCTAATCTTCTTTCTTCCCGTTCAATATATTTGTCACATTCAGCCGTGACATAAGAAATCATAATTTGCCCGTCCATTCCTAACTCTTTCGCAGTCTGTACAGCAGCAGATCGAAATTTTGCCAGGTCGGCCATTGTCTAACAGCTAAATGTCTAAAATATGTAACTAAACAATTTTTTCTATGACTAATTAACTTAGGACAACACAGGCACTGTGAGCTCAACCTTATTTATTTTCACCCAAGGATACCTTTTTAATTCTTATTATTCCCTGAAGTGAATTACTCCCAATATTTGTAATAGGGAAAGATTCAAAATCCCGAGAGCGAGACCCCAATATATGTGGTGAAGTGGGATGTTATAAATATTTATAGGGGACTTAGTGTACTGACTGAGATCAGCTGTGAAGGTATCTATATCTAATAAGAGTAGTGTATTATAGATAACCTTACTTGCTGCCACATATGTATACCTCAGTCAGAATTATTCTGGAATAGTGTGATGACTACGTTATATGTCTAGGGTATGTGTATGATGAAGTGTAAGTCATAACAACAACAGACAGATAAACAATTTAATTTATTCCACCACACTTGACAACACTGTGACACTCACATACATATAACACTCTATGAGAATATCTTAAAGGAGTCACTGATAACTTTTCAAATAACAATATGTATTCAGTGCTGTCATGAATGTATATGTGTCCTGATTCAAATACAAAGGGAACCAGGAATCACAATCAATTTTAATTACAAGTTATATGTACAGAATTTATTAATATGAATCTTGTAGTGACATATATTATTAATCGTATCCTATGTGTGTCAGTTGTGTAGTAGTAATATGAGGTAATACTGGTTTTGTTTTGTTCAAGCTCTGTTGGTATTTGTCATCATGACTTCAATAGTTTGTTTCTATTGGAACTAGTATTGGAGATGTTCTCAGTTCCTGGTATTAAAACAATTAAATTCCCCTCTTAATGTTATTTTTTACAATGTCATTTTAAGATGGGGGTACATAATGTTGAGCTCCATGGCCACACTCTCTTATCTTTCGTGATGACTGCAGTAAAGACTCCTCTGCTCGATTACTTTAATGAGTTCTGGAGCCACCCCACTGGTTGCTATATGGACCAAGGAGTATGCTGTCCGCCTCTGGCTTCAGCAAAGCTCTGACCAGGTGCTGCTCAATAACTTTAAGACCACGGTCCCTGAAACAAGAAGGATGTACCTTCTACGTCATAACTAATTTATACTCTCTTTCTACACTGAGCACAATACATCACAAACATTGAGTTCAGAGCGTTAGGCCAACTGTCAGCTTCATCTGAAATACTTTATACCAGTATTTCCCTCCCTAATGGTTACTACGCCTCTGCAATTCCAGCATTATTTCTTTCTAGTCAATCATCTAGGTGTCAGTGTACTGTTTGGCCATTCAATGCAGTTTTACTTTCCTCCGACACCTTCTGTTCAGGCTGGAGCATTATAGGCTTTACATCATGTTTGCTACTGAACTACACATATCTACAGACATAAATTATCAATTTACATTCAATTTTCATTAAAAGATATTGAATATTTCAAGCTTACCACAATTCATAGAATAATAAACAGTTTCGTTGACTGGCAATGAATATAGCACAACTCCGATCTGCCGATGTCCCAGGCTTTATTTTATAAAAAATATACACTGGTGCTCAACGCACTGCTTCTTAGTAGGTTTATTACAAGATGTGGCAATGAACAGACGCTCTGAATCGAGTATATTCGCAGCTCTACCCAATGAAACCATGTCTACACATCTTTTCAAAAAAGTACTTCTTTTTCACGTTTCCCCTGACAACACAAGATAGTATTTATAGCCCGACCAATCGTGTTTAGTCTTACATTTGTTGCGCTCCAATCAAATAGGAGTTTACATAAAGACTCATTTCCCGTACAATGGTGGCCTAAAATTCTGCCACTGAGCGATTCTGATTTTGGTGCTGTCTGACACCCTCACTATTTTATTTTGGCTATAATTTGGTAATTCCTAGACTATTTGCGTAACGTTTTACATATTATTTGTCAGCAAGTCCTAAGGAACCCAAATATACAAATTTAATGGAGCTAAGTGGCTGCGTTCAAAATATGCAATTTCTTCTACCTCCTGTTTCGAAGATGTGCTGTCTGGGTACTGTAATGTTTTCAAACGTAAACCAGTATAATGTCATATTTCCAATAAGCGTTTTTCAGGATTTTAAAACCTAACTCTGGGAAGGTTAGTGTTTTTATCACTGTCCGTCTGAAAAAAAGTTAGTGCATGTGGCCTTACACGCGTGATGGCAGCAATTGTGTATCGCGCGACGCGTGTTTAGTATTGCATGCTTCCTGCCTTCATTCGCCCCTCTCTCTCTCTCCTGCTTTATCTGTCTTTTTAGTTACGCCGTGTATGGGATGAATGAAATATTAAATCTAGGTCATTGATCAGCTTGCGTATCTCACGGTTTTTCAAAGAAATACAGTACACGTTTCATTGAAGAAAGCGTGCAGCGACACAGTAGGCTTTTACTATCAACGTGAAAGCGTTACAATTTGCAGACGAAGTAGAAAACAAGGGGATTTCGAGTACAGTCATTGTGACAGCACTGTTATTTTACCATTGCTCTTTTCTTTATTAAATGTATTTGTTAGGCTTCATATTTACCTGATAATTTATATATGTGGATTAGAATATTCCACGACAAAGGCCTGTGAGGGTGAAACAAGGGAAGAAGTGGAAACCCTTCCAGTCAGAAAAGTTGTTTTCCAACAGCGGGCCAGCAGAAGTGAACGGGACTGAGACAACATGTTTATTTGACAGCGGGCTTACATACCCCAGCATAGTCGCCCGACATCTGGTGAAGCCCTGGCAGATGACTAAGGAAAAGGTCAATATTGGTGGAGTTTTAAGGAAAGGGACTTCACAGTGCTTTCCGGTAGCCAATATTGAGGTGAAATGTAGGTTCGTGTCTGGCACCATCAAGGCAGCTGTAACGGCTCAGCCGGCCTACGACTTCATTCTCGGTAACCCATATTTAGTTTTGGGGAACCCGCCCACACCGATCCTTGCTGATGCAAGGGGGCCTACTGCAGGCCAGATAAGTGAAAAAGGAGAACCTCTAATTCACAGAGCCCCGAGCGAGCTCAAACATAGCTGTCGTGCCAAGGAGAGGTGCAACGCCTCTGACGACAGTGATATGTTAATTGCAGAGGCAAATTCGCCCGCCAGCCCTGTTCAGCCAAGCGGCCAAACAGTGGTGACGACGCCTCTGATTCAGGAAGTACACTCTTTGTTGTTGGGAATTAGGCCCCCGATGGTATTAGCTCCTTCAAGTGAGGGACATACTGACAAGAGCGGTATTACATATGTCAACGACCAGCGCCATCTTCATAGGGCACAAGATAGCGGTCTGAGCGAGCATATAGTTCCAACCAGCCCTGGAGCCCCATCCGACCAGCACTTTACTCAAACGGAGGAGGACAGTGATCTGAGTATCCGTTTGCCTATAGACGGAGGTGGGCCCCACAACTCTCGTATCTCGTTTACAGGAAACGACTCTTGTAACGAGGAGCCTGAAAAATTGGCTATATTTTCCAATTTGTTTCAAGGAACATTGGAACCAGTCACTGAGAGCTTTATCTCAGATTCTCCGCGATCTAACGGGATCTTAAACCGTCAAGTGTCACTGCAGGACACATTCCAACTGACGCCAGCAACTCTCGACGGGGAGGGCAAGGTTGAGAATTTTCTTAGAACCAGAGTTTTAGACGGAGGACTCTCTGGAACTATACGGGCATCTCACAAACTTTCCAGACCAGGAATTAGTGAGGGAAACTGCCTTATAACTTCGCAAGGAGCGATTTTGGAGAGCTCTGTCCCGCTTCATATCGGTAGGGGAAGAGCGAGTCCAGAACCACTGCCAGGGGCAGATCTTACCTACCTTTCTTCAAAGGTAGAAGCTATTGAGGTCGATCGTGATCCAATAGACACCCAGCAAGAAATCGGAGGCTCTACACCAGAGGAACCCGAGACGGTGCATCGTTCTCGCACGGTACCAGCAGTCACAACCCTGCTGACGCGCAGCGAGGAAGTCGCCATCGCCAGGTCGCCACAGCGCCCGCCGGTCACATCAGCTGACAAGGACAGCCTTTTGACGGTCATATCAAGGGAAAGTTTAGACCCGCCATTAGACGGCACAGGTCCGAAGAGAGATCAACTCTCCCAACGGAGCATAGGAGCTCATTCTAGGAGAGGAGGAAGGAGGAAACGCAAAAGAGGAAGGTCGAAGAACACTGAATAGGAGGGGTAAGGACAGACAGCCTTGTAGACAGAGTTAAGGGCCAGTGTGAAACACAGAGATTTCAGTAATGAGATTGATGCTCAATCTTCGAAGGTGGGAGTGATGTGACGAAAGTACTGAGATTCTGTCTTTCAAATGGCCCATGTCTTTTTCTCCGTGCATTTTGTTCACTATTTCTAGGAGGGATTACAGAAAAATCCTTCTCCATGTTTCTTCTCCTTCTATTATTTACGTTTTTTCAAGATGATATCACAAGGGAGTTTGATCTCATCTGCTTTATGGTTCTTCTTTATGTGTTTAGAATTGGACAGTATTTTTCTAGAAGAAAGATTATAGATGCTAGATCAGCATTGGCACCAGATTGTCTTTTTTTTAAAAAGATAGGCATGCAGCTAGACACATTTTTCGGGATTTTTTATATATATATTTTGGCCATTTTTGTTTCATTGCCACTAGAGGGCTAGGCTTAATCCCGTTTCTTTGTCTAGCAGAAACTGGTTGCATCAGCACGATCTAAGGTTCTGATTGGCTGAGAGCTAACTGCAGTTGAAATGCAGAGCTCCCACTGGCTTTAGAACCACGCCGCGCATATGACGTCACGAAGTCGGCGCGTGGGGGTCTTGATTATAAAAGGCCTATATTACATAGCCTCTTTCTCTTTTAATGAAAAATTGCTAAGCCGGTTGCCAGAGTCAAGTCGATTGCCTTCAGTAGGACATTCGAGATTTGGTAAGCATGAATTTTTGCGTGAGGGCTTTATTTAATTTTTCTAGTCCTAGCCGATCATTTAAGTTTCTTGGGAAGTTTTAGTTTAACGTTAATTCTCATCGGCAGAGCCATCAAATACGATCGTAGTGATAGACTTGAAACTTTATAGGTCCATTTAATTCCTTGTTGAAGGAATAGCGGCATGGTTTAAAAGTTGAGATATCACCGCTTTGTATTATTGCAAAGTCGGTCGGGAGAGAAACTCGCATCTGCGAATCATATGTATTTGCAGAATAGTCGGGAGCGTGTGTAATGTGTATTTTCATTTGTGATTTTAGTGAGAGTATTGATGCTCGCTATTTATATAGTTACGCATATATCTGTGGACGGAAGTGATAGAGGTATTAATTGGAGCACGTGTGTGCTATCAGTAATGAATATGTATGCAGGAGCGCGTGGTTGAAAAACTGCGGCACCACGTGGCTGAACTACGGGGTTTTCAATTTGATAATCGGGGGTTATGTATAACTTTTGACGGCAGGTAGATGCTAGCGTAAACAGGATTATATGTTATTGATTGTGCATTATTGTTCTGTGAATTCAGAAGAAGGGAGAAGTAATTTTAAAGGGAATTATTTTGTATTACATTTTGAATGTGATTACTATTATTGACGGGAATTTTAGGAATTCCTAGAGAGGGCTAGTTTTAGTTGTGTTAAACATTACGGCATTAGTGTCAGCGTAAGAAGTAGGCCACAGTACGTCTGCCCAGACGGGCCAGTGAAAATATTGTTGTTGCTCGGAGTTAGTCAGGCAGAACAAGCGATCTGGGTTAGCCAATGGTTACTTTGTAGGCTCAGGTAGAGAAGGGAACAGGAGAGTAGCGGACGGTGTTGGCATGATTTGTGTATGGAGGTGCATAACGTGTTGAAGAGTCAAGGAGGTGGTGTTGTTAGAAATAGATTTATTACGTTTTGTTTAGCTTTGTTTTGTTTCGTCTGAACAGCAGGTACCGGCTTTGTGGGAATGAGAGCGGAATTTTGAGACCACAAAATTTCTCCCACGGCAAAGTTGGGGCATTCGCAGAACCGCAAGGGTTTTACGTTAGTTGCCAGTGGTGGAAGGAGAGGAAGAAAATACGTTTTCCCAGCCAGGGGAAGACATTTTCCAGCGAATAGGATTTTTGTGGATAAATCCTGAGCTCTGACGCTCGTTACACACGCAGATTTGGCAGGCTGCCAGCGTTGTGGTAATTTTATGTTCGCTTCTTCACGGCCATAATAAAGCCGATAGCCCCATCGCCCTGTCATAGGTACTCGGGCAGGTAATTTCAGAGTGGTAGAAGTCAGCTACAGTGCCAGTTTAGAATCCAGTGGGGTTCTGTTAAACCTCAGTCATCAATTCCAGAGTTAGTGGAGAGAGAGAGGGTAAACATTCTCTCTACTGAAGTCAGCACAGATAGGCAGAACTGTTAGTTTTGGTGAATCATAGCAGAGGACAGCTGCTGAAGTTTAGAGGTGCAGTTAGTTGTGTTCAGGAGATTCCATGATAGGTTGTGTAGAACCGAAGTCTGTGCAGAGATTGTGTAGTCACTTCGCAGTCGTTCCAGCTATCAGTGGACTTAGAGTTAGAGTTAGAATTTAGAACAGCTAGTTTGGAGTGTAGGCGACATCAAGTGCAGTGTAGTTCATTTCAGTTAACCTTACCTTCTTTCTCCATACAGGTTGCAATTGTGGGAGAAGGGTTGGGGTTGATGCATTTTTAACTGTGCTTGATTTTGTTTCAGGTGTGCATCCTCGCACTTTATGTATATGAGTTGTTTATAGGTGTATAATAAACTTGTATAAATTGTAGCTGGCATCAGTCATAGCAATTTAAACGTCCGAAGTGGCGAGGAAAGAATCAACCTCGGTTCTCAACCTCGGAGCCAATGGTCTCAACTTTCACATTTTGCACTATATTTCTATCTGAATCTATCATTTCAGTCTTTCTTCTTACTATTGTCTTGTCACTATATGTAGACAGTCTCTAGTCATAAATCCATTTCGTGACAAAGAGAAGGAGAACAAGGAGATTTAAGAGAACGAGAACAAGGGGGTGTAAGAGAACGAGAACAAGGAGATGTAAGAGAAGGAGAACAAGGATGTGTAAGAGAACAAGGAGATGTAAGAGAAAGAGAACTAGGAGGTGTAAGAGAAGGAGAACAAGGATGTGTAAGAGGAGAACAAGGATGTGTAAGAGAAGGAGAACAAGGAGGTGTAAGAGAATAAGAACAAGGAGGTGTAAGAAAAGAACAAGGAGGTGTAAGAGAAGGAGAACAAGGGGGTGTACAAGAAGAAGAACAAGGAGGTGTAAGAGAAGGAAAACAAGGAGGTGTAAAAGAAGAAGAACAAGGAGGTGTAAGAGAAGGAGAACAAGGAGGTGTAAGGGAAGAACAAGGAGGTGTAAGAGAAGGAAAACAAGAATTGAGAAGACGACACTGGCAGACTGACATTGGGGAATCTTGCTGATGGCGTTAAAATGGGGTTCTTCTGGAATTCCCTGGGTAGTAGAAATAGTGGGAGGCTGAAACAAATACACAGAAATGAAAACTCGGAGCAGAAATGAAAGGGATCAGGAAGACATTGAAAGACCTTCAGCTGAAGGTCAAGGACATGACTTAGCATGGGTTTATCGAAGGCCTATACTCCCTTGGGGACTTGAAGGGAAAAGAATGCATAAAATAGGAGATAAAGATGAAGATGAGGAATAAAAGACCAAATAGAAGACATTCGTAGAAAAGAAGAAGAAAAACATAAAAAAGAATCCCATAACTGAATCTCGAGAATAATTAAGCAACTGTGGTCTCACGTTAAGCCTATAAAATGGCTGCGTGTGAATACCATTTCTACCAGGGTCTCGTCTTGCAAACGACACAGAAATCAAATGATTAACTTCCAATATCCTCTTCTTGATGAAGCTCGGCCTCGGACCTGTGACTGCAGCCTTAACTTCTTCACTCGCTGACGCAGTGCTCTGGACGGTCTGTCTACCTGAATATTGAGTGGCTGTTAAGATCTGCGTGACTCTCTTGAGCTTGCAGGACGGCCTGTCTACCTGAATCAGAGTGGACGTCTGCTTAAAGGTCACTGGGATTGCATTTTTACTTCTGCTTGGCTTCATCGTACGGTATTTCCTCCTCCATCTATTCACATACTTCTTATTCCAATTCTCTTTATCTTCGCAGTCGTCTTTATTCATATATATATATATATATATATATATATATATATATATATATATATATATATATATATATATATATATATATATATATATATATATATATACTACTGGACAAAAGTTAAGGGCCGCCATTCAGTTTAGACAAGGTTTATATAATTGATTGGCAAACTGTAAAGACAAGTGAAAATGTCATTAAAACTGAGCTCAGAGAAATGTGTATACATTTCTGTGTGCACTAGGTTAATTTTTTTTTAATGTCCAAAAACTGGGTCATTTTAACCCGCACGTGAAAATTGCCATTGTTGCTGCAAAAACTCGTGGTTTTTGCAACACGCCCCACTAGTTCAAAAGGTGAAAAAGTGAAATGAATTTGAATGCACGTGGAAAATGATCATCCGTAAAGAGTGTTCACCGTTGGTATGCAAGAAATCAGTATGACAAGTGGTCGAAATGATCACTGCATTAGCCATGCCACCAAGGAGAAGTCTCAGCACTGTAGACCGTGGTCGAGCCATGGCATGGATTCAGGATGTTCAATCTGTTCGTCATGTTGCAAGATGTTTAGCAGTGTACCTACCATTCAGAGACTTCTTGAGAGATTTCAAGCTAACGGACATTTGGAAAATCGACCCTGCTCAGGAAGAATTATATAAACCTTGTCTAAACTGAATGGCGGCCCTTAACTTTTGTCCAGTAGTATATATATATATATATATATATATATATATATATATATATATATATATATATATATGTATATATATATATATATATATATATATATAGAGAGAGAGAGAGAGAGAGAGAGAGAGAGATGTTTCTCACACCTTATTCACATCTCTATTTCTTCCCTCCGATCAATTCCTTAATCGTTTCTTCTCTTTTTTTTTAAATTTCGTCTGGTAGTTTCCGTGTGTCTCTGAAGTGACAAAGAAGGAACTGGGCTACTGCACCCTCAAGCATCTCGTACAATGCGACTAATATGGCAGCATGTGTGGCGTTATTGTGGCCCGTTTAAATTTCTCTTGTGATTCGCTCACTAATTGTGGCGAAGGTGAGATAAGTAATTACTAGTCTTCTATAAGTAGTAGATAATATAGGAGATAATAACTCAATAGTTCTCCAGGACATTTTCTCTAGTTTAGGCTCGTGAAAGAAGTAAGAAATGCCTGGCGGAAACTATAGGACAGAACTTAGAGAAAGCGATGGGTACAGATAACGAAGAATAGATGTCTGCACTAGCTCTTTATCTCTTCCACTGCTGTCCTGAATTAGCTGAGACCATTGAAAGTCAAAATAGATCTGATCCGACAATTATGTCTGGCTCGACGATGCCCCCTTCCTGGCGTATAGTCGAGGATTATAATACAGTGGAAGCTAAGGTATAGGTGTAAGGATTGGTGAAGTGAATTCTAATAATAAGAGCGTATAACTACTGGTCACAACGTGCTTGTTACAACATTGAAGTATGAATTGAACAATACTCTGCAGTTATATTATATAAATATAACGAAAAGCATTTATTACATATATTTTTGTTCAACACTTTGAGATGATTTAATAATCTAAATTCAGACACGTGATCTTCCAACACATCAAATCAAACAAATGTATTAATGAGTTTTTGTTTCCTCCAAATATTACATTTAATTAGATCATCCTAGACATGGGTTGCTGAGTGATAATTTTGTTAATTTTAGAGAAATGTAATTATAAAGTCTTAGAGTTAAAATTTGCATTTAAACCAGAATACAAATAGCCGTGAGCTGATTTTCAGTCCCTTAGGACTTATCTGTGCTTGGCTGATCCTTTCTTAGTGTATTGCCAAAGGGGCGGGGAACCCTCTTTTTCTATAAATCCCTCAGTCTGTTTCCACAATAGACTGTCGGGACACCGTGCTTGCCTTCCTTGACAATGTGCTAAGAACACCAGCTTCTGATGCCAACAGAGACCTCTGTTGAGCTCAGAACTTCCCAAAACTTGTTTTCTGGTCGGTGTTACCATAGGTGGCCTTTCTATAGTTATTTCTTCTGAAGAAGCTTTCAGAATTTGTACTTCTCTTGCTAAAATTTTTAGCTAGGAATGCACTAGATAATTAACTAGTGTTTTTAGAATTTGGTATGGCCAAAGCTTACAAAAACTGATTTTATAGCTACTCTGACTTTCGCACTGGTGACATGGAGCTATCCGAGGCAGTAGAGAAAGTGCTGGCATATTGTATGTACTGTATTTTTATGTGGTTTCTGTGAGATCGAAAGGGTGGTCTCTTGCGTCTTCGTGTCTGCTACAAAAATGAGATGTTCCATCATTCCCTGAACAAGAAACTTAAGACACATAATTAAGTCTGATCTTACACGACAAACGCTGGAAATCCGATATTTTTTTACTCATACCTGTAAAGTGAGTTTTGTCCCGGTAGCCTGGGCAAGGTACCGCCCACTGACTCGAATGCTAAATTACTTGCGTGGTGTGATGCTGCACTGTAATTCTGTCTTTCAACCGGCCCGATTCCGTAGTCTATTTTGTATTTCCGGCCCGATTCTGTGGTTCTATTTTTAAATTTTCATCATTTTTTTCTTCTCATTTGTACATATTTCGTGTTTGGTATTTTTATGTAGGTAATTAAATGGGTTCGTTTATGACGGTAGGTTTATTTTACACTCGACCAGTTTTACTTTCTTTTGATTTTTCGCGATTTTCTTTGTTTACGGAAATCGCCATTTCATGCACGCAAGTCAGAAACATGCGGCTATCACATAACGTGACGCAATCTTCGGACACGCGGTTTGCGTTGTTTTCAAATCTGATTGGCGCAGCTCATAGTTATGTTTATTTTTCTAAGCGTTTCCATTGGCCCGAGTGCGTAGATTAATGAACACGCGGGGGTGGCCCCGGTGTGTATAAATAGCCAGTTGGACAGGGGCCAAGTTCTCTATCGTAAGAAATAAGTGCCTGCCATATGACTGCGTATTTATCGTCTCCGTTGTGGGGAACAACAGCGATAATTGGTATGTAGTATTTTATTATCGTTTATTTATTAGTGGGTTTTTGAGAATTCGCCCGTAGTTAATTTCTTCGGGGACATTAACTTTTTAGTTCTAAAAGATAGTGCCATTCATTATCATCTTTGACGAACGATGTAAATGCAACAGTGCTTATTCTTTCTATGATTTTGGCAGTAGATAGGAACGTGGGAAGTTATAAGCTATACGTGTGCTCATAGTTGTAGAATGTTATGTAAAACCACCATTTATTCCCTTGTATTTACAAATGTAATTTTATGGGGAATCGATTGTGTGTACTAAATTTTATTTTATTGTACCTTAAATGTAAGAAATGCAGTCGGAGAGTAAAGATGTATGTTATAAGTGACGGCTTAGAGGAGTAAACTATTCCTATAGCGAGATTTCATTTAATTCTGGAGTAAGTGGGAAACCTCATGGGTAACGTTAAAGGAATTCCCTAGTTGAATGTTGGACACGTGGGTAGCCACGCGTAACAAATAGATAGGAGGCAGACAGGTTGAGAGGTTTCTGGCTACTTACCTGGCAGATTATAGTTGAGGGAGAGAGGGGGAAGGAGTGAGAATGAAGAGACACGTAAGTAGGAATATTTTATGTATCGGTTTTTTCAGAACGAGAGAAGGGGAGAGGGAGGAGAGAGATTTAAGTGCCACGTGGGTAATATTATTTTTTGTATTGTTGTACATGACGAGTGAAGTACTGAGTAAGGGAGTTATAAAGATTAATGGGTTAGAGATGCGTTATGTTGGAGTTGTTATACAATAGACGCATTTCCTTTTAATTTCAGCGAGTCACGGCAAAACAGTGGGGAGCATAATTTTGACAAATAAAATTATCCACGGCAAAAAGACAAATCTCAGGGTCAGAGTACTCGAGTTATCGTCCGGAGCAAAGAAAAATAACCTATGGTCTCTGGCAGTGAAGTCCCTATGCTTTAGCTGGAACAGGGTTTATTTATCATACAGCCGAGAGCATCGCTATTATAGTCTCTAGCAACGGCAGGTGGCCGTGAGACTGGGTTAAATCGTATACAGCCAGAAATCAAGGCTGTGTTTGCCTCTAAATCTGGAGCGGGTTAGAGGAGCAAATCATAGAAGCTAGTCAGCCGCAGAGAAGTTTTTCTACAGTTAATCAAGTTCTTATGCTTGATACCCACCAATCATCATCATCGCAGAATTCAGGAACAGGTGATAGGGTTAAAATACCTGGGTCTTGAAAGTAACGAGAGAAGAGCGTAACGGAGACGCCGCATCATCAGTCGTCGAGTGTTAGAGAGACACTGAGACCAAGGGAGAGAGAGAGAGAGAGATAGAGAGAAGGAGGGAGAAAATAGACAGGACCAGTAGGGTCTGTTCAGTATCCATTCGACGGATAGACACTGAGCCATTGTGTTACTCCAAGTCTATTATTTTAGCATTTCCAGTGATGTTAGATAGTGGCGCATATCGTCTACCAAGTTGGAAGCTGTGTAGACGGTTCGTTGAGGAAGAGTCAACAGGACTGAGACAGTAGAATCTTATTTTATTAGAGAGTGGAGGCTAAAGTCGACAGCTCCACAAGATTAGAGGTGTTTAAATCACTAACCAAATTTTTTGTTCCTCTGCAGGGTGACAGAAAGAGTGAATGTGATTTGGGTTTTTTTGGGTGTCTATTAATTTAATTGTTACTTGTTTTCAGGCCGTGCAACAGTGCAGGCCATTTCCTGACTGATGTTTTGATGGTATTTTTAATGTTTTTTCCATTCTGTAAATAAAAATATATTTATTTACTGTATACTGGATCAGCTTCTACTCCTTACTATACTTACTTTATGTTGTCTGTATAGTGGTGTCTGTGGTCGTTTTATATACCTTATCTCCTTGTATTTAAAGGAAGTCAGAGGAGGGTGAGATTATAGCCTTTCTGAAGTCACGAAGCGGCAAGGGCGAGTCAAAACCTGGTTCTATCCCTTGAGCAAATAGTCTCATCTGTCCACAGGCATGTCATTTTCCATCTAAATCCTATCTTCTCAGACTTTCTCATACTAGGGTCTTGTTTTCATTCAGGCAAACTCTATAAACTTAAAACCACTTCGTGACAAGTGGGCGGCAATCGTCCGGTGGATCATTCTGTGGAGATCAATTCTGTGATCTAGATTCATAGAGTGTCTCTAGAAAGTTTTCTGAGAATAGAGTTTCTTTAAATATCCCCTAGACTTGAGCTATTAGAACTGATCCAGTTATAGGTTTTTCCACAGGTTGCAGTCTAGTAGATTTTGTGGTAATTTTTATTTATATGACTTAGTGGTAATTGATGGCATACCAACATATTTTTCTTTAACAGGAAGGTAATTTCGGGTTTTGGTAACTTCTTAACACAATTTTTTTACGTTATTATTCAGACTTGGTGCTAGTCTGAGTTCGGGGTTTGGGACAGCGGTTATAGAGCGTATTTTTATTACGTAACAGGTTGTTTCTTCTCTTTTCCTTTTCTGTCATTTCTCTGTATTTGTGAACTTACAGCAGTTTACAGGTAAGATGGCGGATATGGCCAAGTTACGAGCTGCCTGGCGCGAGGCTGCTCAAGACATGGGAATGGATAAGGAGGAGACTAAGGCCTACCTGATAAGGGAAACTGATAGGCATAATCAGCGAGAGAAAGAAGATAGGGCAGCTGCCGAAGAAGCAGCGAAAGAAGAAAGGGCAGTCGCTGAGAGGCAAGCAGAAAAAGAAGCACAGGAGAGGGAGAAGGCAGCAGATAGGGAAGCACAAAAGATGGAGAAGGCAGCAGAAACAGAAGCACAGGAGAGGGAGAAGGCAGCAGAAAGACAGCACGAACTTGCCCTGCATTCTCTGGAACTGCAGTACCGAGCTTCGGAAGGCAGTTCAGCTAATGGAGATTCTCCTGGAGCAGGAGCGAGAGACACCTCAGGAAACGGAGGGCTCCGAATGGCAGCCATGAGCTCCCCATTTGACTCGTTCCCTAACGGGAATGAAAAGATTGACGAGTTCTTGGAGAAATTTCAAAGAATGGCAAAGGCATACTGGTTGGATGAGAGTCTTTGGTGTCTGAAATTATCACAATCGCTCAAAGGTCATGCGTATGAAGTTTACAACAAGCTGCTCATAGATGATCAGAACAACTTTGAGGCACTGCGAAACACTTTGTTGCAAAGGTTTCAGTGGACCCCCCGTAAATGCTAAACCATGTTCAGGGAGAGCAGGCCGGAGAAGGGAGAGAGTTTCGCACAGTTTGCAGAGCGGGTGAGAAACTACTTAACCCGGTGGAGGGAACTTTCAGGACTGGCAAAAACTTTTGAAGGGTTGAAGGAGTTAGTTCTGTGTGAGCAAGTAAAGGCCAACATGTCCCCCGACTTGAGGCGGTATCTGGCAGAGCAGGGTGCCCAGCAACTCGATCAGATTATCGTGTTCGCCAAAAGGTTCCAGACAGCACAGGCCGAAGTACTGGGACAGAAACGGAAAAAAACCAGCCCTGCCAGCCCCAGACAAAGGAGCTTCGTAATCGCAGTTGGCTACTTCACCAGCTCATCAGCAACCAGGGCCTTCTCGCAAGGAGCCTCATTCTGGTTATAACTTGCGCCCCCAGAAGCATAACCAAGCACGGCCGACAACAGCTCAGGAATCCGCTAGGAAGAGATAATGAGAGGTATTGTCAGAATTGTAGAACCACTTCCCACTGGACATCCCGGTGCATGAACAAACCACCAGCTCATCATGCAGTTTGTTTAAGACCGGTGAGATGGACTAAAGGGAATAAATGGGAACCAGTCCAGGCAGAGAAGTTGTTCTCTAACAGTGGACCAGCCGTAGTGAATGGGACGGCCACTACGTATTTCTTTGACAGCGGGCTTACTTACCCCAGTATCGTCGCTCGTCATTTAGTGAAACCGGGGCAGTGGACAGGAGAAATAGTTGAGATTGGTGGCATTTTGAGAAGAGGTATCTCACAGCGTCTGCCCGTAGCCAATATTGAGGTGAAATGCAAATTTGTGTCTGGCACCATCAAGGCAGCTGTAATGGCACAGCCAGCACACGATTTCATCCTGGGAAGCCCATACTTAGTTTTTGGAAACCCAACCACACCGATCCTTGCTAATGCAAGGGGGCCTACTGCAGGCCAGAGAAGTGAAAGGGGAGAGCCCCACATTCACGGAGCCCCATGGGAGCTCAAACATTCTTGTCTTGCGATGAAGAGGATGGAAGCCTCTAAAGACAGTGGAATGTTAACTACAGAGGCGTATTTGCCTGTCAGCCCTGTTCAGCCTAATCGCCAAACAGTGGTGACGCCTCTGATTTCGGAAGTATCTTTTGTGTCGTCGAGAATTAGGCCCCCGACGGTATTACATCTCTCAAGGGAGGGAAATACTGACAAGAACGAACAGGTGATAGCTTCTTCAGTCAACCGCAAAGTGTTACGTCCTGTTACGGCGATGTCTGGCCAAGCCAGTCAGACTGTTTCAAAACACTGGGAGGCCGCACCATTTGGTAATCATTTTTTACCACGCGCCGCCAGGAAAATTCGTGGGCGAAGGAAACACATGAGAGGGAGGAGGAAGGGCGACCAGTCATGTTGCAGTCGCCAGGAGGAAATCCCCTGGCGTGACCCTCACGATCCAGGGCTTGCAAAGATTCTCAAGGATATGGAGATGGGCCTGTATGATAATGCTAATTATGACAGTGATTAGATCGGGACGTAGATCTAGAGACGGACCAGTATGAAAACCCAGAGATTTCATTGATTTAGCACGGATTCCCGCACTTGAAAGGGGGGACTTATGTGATGCTGCACTGTAATTCTGTCTTTCAACCGGCCCGATTCCGTCGTCTATTTTGTATTTTCGGCCCGATTCTGTGGTTCTATTTTGAATTTTCATCATTTTTTTCTTCTCATTTGTACATATATCGTGTTTGGTATTTTTATGTAGGTAATTAAATGGGTTCGTTTATGACGGTAGGTTTATTTTACACTCGACCAGTTTTACTTTCTTCTGATTTTTCGCGATTTTCTTTGTTTACGGAAATCGCCATTTCATGCACGCAAGTCAGAAACACGCGGCCGTCACATAACGTGACGCAATCTTCGGACACGCGGTTTGCGTTGTTTTCAAATCTGATTGGCGCAGCTCATAGTTATGTTTATTTTTCTAAGCGTTTCCATTGGCCCGAGTGCGTAGATTAATGAACACGCGGGGGTGGCCCCGGTGTGTATAAATAGCTAGTTAGACAGGGGCCAAGTTCTCTATCGTAAGAAATAAGTGCCTGCCGTATGACTGCGTATTTATCGTCTCCATTGCGGGGAACAACAGCGATAATTGGTATGTAGTATTTTATTATCGTTTATTTATTAGTGGGTTTTTGAGAATTCGCCCGTAGTTAATTTCTTCGGGGACATTAACTTTTTAGTTCTAAAGGATAGTGCCATTCATTATCATCTTTGACGAACGATGTAAATGCAACAGTGTGCTTATTCTTTCTATGATTTTGGCAGTAGATAGGAACGTGGGAAGTTATAAGCTACACGTGTGCTCATAGTTGTAGAATGTTATGTAAAACCACCATTTATTCCTGTGTATTTACAAATGTAATTTTATGGGGAATCGATTGTGTGTACTAAATTTTATTTTATTGTACCTTAAATGTAAGAAATGCAGTCGGAGAGTAAAGATGTATGTTATAAGTGAATTATACGGCTTAGAGGAGTAAACTATTCCTATAGCGAGATTTCATTTAATTCTGGAGTAAGTGGGAAACCTCATGGGTAACGTTAAAGGAATTCCCTAGTTGAATGTTGGACACGTGGCTAGCCACGCGTAACAAATAGATAAGAGGCAGACAGGATGAGAGGTTTCTGGTTACTTACCTGGCAGATTATAGTTGAGGGAGAGAGGGGGATGGAGTGAGAATGAAGAGACACGTGAGTAGGAATATTTTATGTATCGGTTTTTTTTAGAACGAGAGAAGGGGAGAGGGAGGAGAGAGATTTAAGTGCCACGTGGGTAATATTATTTTTTGTATTGTTGTACATGACGAGTGAAGTACTGAGTAAGGGAGTTATAAAGATTAATGGGTTAGAGATGCGTTATGTTGGAGTTGTTATACAATAGACGCATTTCCTTTTAATTTCAGCGAGTCACGGCGAAACAGTGGGGAGCATAATTTTGCCAAATAAAATTATCCACGGCAAAAAGACATATCTCAGGGTCAGAGTACTCGAGTTATCGTCCGGAGCAAAGAAAAATAACCTATGGTCTCTGTGGTAAAGTAGGATGATATAAATACTTATAGGGGACTTAGTGTACTGACTGAGATCAGCTGTGAAGGTATCTGTATCTAATAGGTGTAGTGTTTTACAGATAACCTTACTTGCTACCACATTTATACCTCAGTCAGAATTATTCTGGAATATTGTGATGACTACGTTGAATGTCTAGGGTTATGTAAATGATGAAGTGTAAGTCACAACAACAACAGACAGATAAACAATTTAATTTATTCCACCACACTTGACAACACTGTGACACTCACACACATTTAACACTCTATAAGACTATCTTAAATGAGTCACTGGTAAAGTTTCAAATATATATGTATTAATTACTTTCACTAATATATATCCTGATTCAACTACACAGTGAACCAGGAATCCCAATCAAATGTAATCACAATTTATATGTACATAATTTATAAATATGAACCTTGTAGTGACATATTTTATTAGTATTATCCTATGTGTGTCAGTTGTGTAGTAGTACTATGAGGTAATACTGGTTTTGTTTTTCAAGCTATGTTGTTATTTGTCATCATGACTTCAAGTGTTTGTTTATCTTGGAAATAGTATGGGGAAAAGTTCCCAGTTCCTATCAATTTAAACAAGGTATTGTCCCTCTGTTTTACTATAATGTCAATTTTAGAGGGGGACACATAATGTTGAGCTCCTCTGGCCACAGAAGCTTATCTTTCGTGATGGCGGCAGGAAAAGACTCCTCTGCTCGACAGCTTCCCTGTGTTCTGGAGACACCTCACTGGTCGCTATCTGGACCCAGGAGTATGCTGTCAGCCTCTAGATTCAGCAAAGCTCAGACCAGGTGCTGCTCAATAACTTTAGGACCACGGTCCCTGAAACAAGAAGGTTGTACCTCCTATTTCAGAACTAATTTATAATCTATTTCCAGACTGAACACAATACATAACAAACACTGAGTTCAGAGCGGTAGGCCAACTGCTATCTTCATCTGAAACAATTTACACCAGTATACTCCTCCCTAATGGTTACTACGCCTCTGCAATTCCAGCATTAGTTCCTTCTAGCCAATAAGATAGGTGTCAGTGTACTGTTAGGCAATTCCATGCAATTTTACTTTTCTCAGACACGTTCTGTTCAGGTTGGAGCAATATCTAGGCTTTGCCTCATGTTTGCTACTGAACTACACACATATACAGACATAAATTATCAATTTACATTCAATTTTCATTAAAAAAG
Source organism: Oreohelix idahoensis (assembly GCA_024509875.1). Lineage (NCBI taxonomy): Eukaryota > Metazoa > Mollusca > Gastropoda > Stylommatophora > Oreohelicidae > Oreohelix > Oreohelix idahoensis. The sequence goes on along the minus strand of JAMPIV010022226.1, from coordinate 45,600 downwards.
ATATCAAATATTTCAAGCTTACCACAATTCATGGAAATAATACACAATTACGTTGACTGGCAATGAATATGGCACAAAATCCGACCTGCCGCCGTCTCAGGCTTTTATTTAGAAAAATATAAGCTGAATCTCAACGCACTGTTGCTTTAGAAAGTTTATTTGAAAATGTGGTGCTGAACTGACGCTTCTAATTGACTATATTGGCGGGTCTAACCAATCGTGCCATGTTTACACAGCTTTTCAAAAAAGTACCTCTACTACTGTTTCCCCTAACAAAAAATAAATTAGTATTGGTAGTCCGACTAATCGTGTTTCGCCTTACATTTACTGCGCTCCAATCAAATAGGATTTAACATGGGGACCTATTTCCCGTACAATGGTGGTTTCAAAATCTGCCACTGAGCGATTCTGATTTTGGTGTTGTCTGACACCCTCACTATTTCTTTTGGCTATAATTTGTTAATTCCTAGACTATTTGCGTAACACTTAACATTATTTGTCAGCAAGTCCTAAGGAACCCAAATATACAAATTTAAGGAAGCTAAGTGGCTGCGTTCAAAATATGTATTTTCTAGGATAGTCGTGTATTTGTTTTTTTATTTTTTATGTTTAGAACCGCCACCTGTCCTGCTGTACTGTCAGACTAATGTCAGGATTTTAGACATAAAACAGTAGAATTTCATGTTTCCTAATAAGCGTTTTGTAAGTTTTTAAACCTAACTCTCGTATGGGTAGTGTTTTTTATCACTGTCGATTTGAAAAAAGTTAGTGCTTGTGGCCTTACACGCGTGATGGCAGTAATTTTGTATCGCGAGACGCGTGTTAGGGTTGCATGCGTTCCTGCTTTCAGCCCTCCCTTTCTTTCTATCCTAAGTCTATCTGTCCTTTCGTTTATGGTAACGTAGTGTAATTAATGCTAGTATTAATTTAGGTCATTAATCAGCTTGCGTATCTCAAGGTTTTTCTTAGAAATGCAGTACACGTTTTATTGTAGAAAGCGTGTATTGATGCAGTAGGCTTACTATCAACGTGAAAGCGTGAGAATATGCAGACGAAGCATAAAAAGGGGGATCTCGAGTACCGTCATTGTGACAGCACTGTTCTTTACCATTCTTCTTTCCTTTTATTGAATTTATATGTTAGGCTTTACATTTACCTGATAATTTATATATGTGGATTAGAATTTCTCATGACAGTCTCTGGCAGTGAAGTCCCTATGCTTCAGCTGGAACGGGGTTTATTTATCATACAGCCGAGAGCATCGCTATTATAGTCTCTAGCAACGGCAGGTGGCCGTGAGACTGGGTTAAATCGTATACAGCCAGAAATCAAGGCTGTGTTTGCCTCTAAATCTGGAGCGGGTTAGAGGAGCAAATCATAGAAGCTAGTCAGCCGCAGAGAAGTTTTTCTACAGTTAATCAAGTTCTTATGCTTGATACCCACCAATCATCATCATCGCAGAATTCAGGAACAGGTGATAGGGTTAAAATATCTGGGTCTTGAAAGTAACGAGAGAAGAGCGTAACGGAGACGCCGCATCATCAGTCGTCGAGTGTTAGAGAGACACTGAGACCAAGGGAGAGAGAGAGAGAGAGAGATAGAGAGAAGGAGGGAGAAAATAGACAGGACCAGTAGGGTCTGTTCAGTATCCATTCGACGGATAGACACTGAGCCATTGTGTTACTCCAAGTCTATTATTTTAGCATTTCCAGTGGTGTTAGATAGTGGCGCATATCGCCTACCAAGTTGGAAGCTGTGTAGACGGTTCGTTGAGGAAGAGTCAACAGGACTGAGACAGTAGAATCTTATTTTATTTGAGAGTGGAGGCTAAAGTCGACAGCTCCACAAGATTAGAGGTGTTTAAATCACTAACCAAATTTTTTGTTCCTCAGCAGGGTGACAGAAAGAGTGAATGTGATTTGGTTTTTTTTTTTTGGGTGTCTATTAATTTAATCGTTACTTGTTTTCAGGCCGTGCAACAGTGCAGGCCTTTTCTTGACTGATGTTTTGGTGGTATTTTTAATGTTTTTTCCATTCTGTAAATAAAAATATATATATATTTACTGTATACTGGATCAGCTTCTACTCCTTACTATACTTACTTTATGTTGTCTGTATAGTGGTGTCTGTGGTCGTTTTATACACCTTATCTCCTTGTATTTAAAGGAAGTCAGAGGAGGGTGAGATTATAGCCTTTCTGAAGTCACGAAGCGGCAAGGGCGAGTCAAAACCTGGTTCTATCCATTGAGCCAATAGTCTCATCTGTCCACAGCATGTCATTTTCCATCTAAATGCTATCTTCTCGGACTTTCTCATACTAGGGTCTTGTTTTCATTCAGGCAAACTCTATAAACTTAAAACCACTTCGTGACACGTGGGAAAGGAGAAATACTTGAAGGGACCGTGATAGAGAGAAAACTTAGGGAAACGGTAATAGTGAGAAGGACAGTAAATAGAGAGAAGGAAAAATAAAAACCATTAAACTAATGCACTAAAACGGTCCGTGTCTGCATGTAATTGCTAGGTGCAGCCTTCCTGCAAGGATACTAGCTACAGGTGATAGCTCTATGCTCTGCAATGAGCGCAAAGGAAAATAATGACGTGTTTCAATAACATTAACGTGTCAATCATCTTTTTAAAAAAATCGTTGCCACTCCCATTTTAGCTGATACATTTTCATCTATTTCCTTCGAAATGAAGTAGATTTTTTTTTTTTAACTGAACCTTATCTTCACTTTCTCTGGATTTTCTATTTCTTTCTGTCTCGTTCATCTTTAAAAAAAAAAAAGAAAGAAAGAAACAACACATGAAACAGTAGAGTGTTCGAGCAGCGCACGGATCCTTGAAAACATCACCACTGTACCCATTGATTTATGTAAATGAATTTTTTTGCTTAGTGAAATGTTAGAGTAGACGAAGGTTCCAGACACTTGGAGAAGGGTGTTGGTGGGTGAAAGGCCAGGATCGCGAAAACATTGTTGGGCCTACTACCTGTATCGTTTCAGCCGTTCGTTATCTTACTTGTAGGAGGAAGTGCACCCAGTAGCAGTGAAAACTGCGGTTTGTAAATCTAGGTGCGGAAAAGGAAAACGTGGACTTGGGACGGTTGAAAAAGTTGATCTGTCGTGTTGTAAACCAGGGGACTTTTTAGTGAGGGGTTGAAAATAGTGAGGGGTTGAAAAAGAAAGATAAAGAGTGGTGTGACAAGTAGAAGGAAATGGTTATTTCACAGAGGTTAAGAGTTGTGCAATTTGTCCTTTCACGAGTTGAGAAAGGGCTCAGACACGCAAGGTCGGCCTTAGTAATTACGGGGCCCGATTAGGACTTACGGTTATAGTTTTGTATGTAACGCGTTTTAGGTCAAAGTATAGATAATAAATATAGATGCTGCTTTATTTTTAAGACAATGCAATAGTATATATTCCTGATACCTAACTTGAAATAATCTTTGTTTTTTTTTTTTTCCAAAGATGTAGGTCGATTGGCAGGGTGGTTAGAGCGCGGGACTCTAGCAGTAAAGGTACCGGGTTCGAAACACAGTAGCGTCACTCTCCAATCTACCCAACTGTAAATGGGTACCTGAATCTGTCCCTGAGTTAGGGAAGGCAAAGACAGCCAGGAAGGCGTCTGGTCACCCCACATCTGGAAGCTGGATCTAGCATAGTGAAGTCTGATTATGATAATTATCTGCTATTGGACTACCTTTACCTTTTTTAGTAGACAACACTTGTGTGGGGCCCCCTGTGAGCGCGAGGCCACATTGGGTCAAGTAGGCTCACGTAGACTGACCCATGGAGACATACATAAAGCAGGGTGACAGCGAAAAAAGTGTATGAGACAAGAGTGAGAAATGAACAAAACAGTGGTGATACAAGGTTGAGACACTGAGGAAATAATGTATACTAGGTGAGTATATGAGGAGAACTGCCGAATCCCCTGTCTCTTGTTTGTCTGTCCCTGACGAAGGCCTTGTGGCCGCAACGTAGGTTTTTCTTGTCCTTTCTTTTTGTAAGACGTATTACTATTTGTGTGTCTTTGAAATTTTTTTTTTTTTTTTCATTCTACCACTAGGTGAGACGTTTGAGGCCATTATACTTTCTCACATAAAATCACACAAGAGTAACATACAGGAGTGACAAAGAAAAAGGAATCTGTGAGACAATGGTGCGGAGGGAATGAATCAAACAAAGGGTGAAGCAGGGTAAGACACAGTATAAAATAAGGTTGAGAAGCGAACGAATGATAGAAAATAGTAGCGTTCCTTTCAGTCATTACTGACTATTAGGAACGCGCCACCAATACAATGTCTCGGCCGACGAGAGGTTGGGCGCTTGGGTAAAGAAGTCATAGCGGATACTGTCGTTGGGGGTTACATTGTTAGAGGTTTCATGACGCTAGGTCTCAGCTTTATGAGGTGGGGGGTTACCGATTCCCTTCCTCGCTGCCTTTGCCTTCCCTAAGTCATGATTATTTAGGTAACAACTTGCAGCTGGATAGCCTCTAGCGTGTGCTTAAGAGGTTTTGAACCTTGTAACTGTGTCTCGAGAAGGAAGCGTTCTAACCACTATGACACTCTCTTTCGTTAAATCGTTTATGTTTTCAATCTTTCTTATGCGCTCTCACAGAAAATAACTCAAGAGCTACACACGCATTTAATACACCAGTTAATTTTGTGCAATATCAACACCCATACTCCGTACCAAGCCTTCATAAGTAAAAGGTCAAGGAAGTCCCATAGTAGATATTGCCGTAGGGGAGTGAAGTGTTAGAGACTTCACTATACTAGGTCCAGCATCAAGAGGTGGGGTGACCATTTCCCTTCCTCGCTGCCTTTTCATTCCCTAATTCGACAGCAAAGTCAGGTACTCATTTACAGCTGGGTAAACTGGAGCGTGATGATACCGTGAATTGAACCCGACATCTTAGCCGCGAGAGACCAGCGCTCTAACCGCTCTGTCAACCCGACGCTCAAACATGAAAGCTTAACATAGCAAAAGGCGACTCCGCCCTGTGTAGTTTCCGGGGGACTATGATGAGGCACAGAAAGAATATGTCTACTGCACCATCAAGGCATGTCGTACAAGGCAACTAATACCATTTTGTGCATGGGTCTGGCAACCTCACCATTGTAACACATTGCTAGAGAAATCACCGCTGTGGGAGCACGTGCTCGGTGCAAGCGTGCTGCAAGGGGACGAGCTGCAAAGGTGGCTCTGTAAGGAGCGCATAGGAAAATAATGATGATGAAGATGATGATGATGATGATAATAATGACGTTGATGATGTTGTATTCCGTGTCACGTTTACTTACTGCTTATTTAGTCGTTCCTCTTCTACCATGAGGTGTAGAGGTTTGGAAGAGAGAGCGCCATACTATCCTATCGGCTGTCTTCCTCCTGGCCTGGTTCCATTCGAGTCCTCGGTCCTTCAGAGATTGTCTAATGTTGTCCTAACAGCGGACTCTGAGTCGTCCTGGGGGTCTGGCTGGATCTCTTAGTTTTCCATACTTGTCGTGGTAGCCGATCTTCTCCCATTCTGCAGACATGACCAAACCCTGTCATGCAACTATGAAAAAAAACAATCAACTTTAAGAATGCTCCTCAAAATTGTCCAACTATTCCGCTGTTGTGCAACGACCTTGAACGATACACTAATGTCAGCACCTTGAAGGTGTAAACATGTCCCTGTATCTTTTAGTACACACCAGCGGACGAGGTAAAGGTGTGAGCCAAGTACTTACAAGTAAATGATTTAAAGAGGTATTTAAGTTCGGGACAGGTAGTAAACACGAGGAGAGTGCTCGGCGTAGATCAAGATGTGTGTGTGTGCAGCTACGCACGGTGTAACAGATAACTTAGGGGAGGTGGGAAGAGAGCTGTCGAGAAGGTGAAAGTTACAAAGGACATCGGCAATATACATCTTTTAAAATAAAAAAAATAAGAGTTTGCCTAGTTCTGAGTTTTAATATTAATAGGAGTTTTGCCTCCTTTTTGCGAGCAACGCTTCGGTTTAACATGGACACAGTTCGTCGGTTATATTAGGGCGCATGTCCAAATATAACAGTCTTTTTGATCAAGTTGAGAATAAGCTATATCGGCCACAGTGAATAATGTTGCAGTGGCAGACAAAATAAACTATATCGGCCACAGTGGATAATGTTACAGTGGCAGACAAAGAGTAGAATAAACAATATCGGCCATAGTGGACAACGTTATAGTGGCACACACAGAGTAGAATTAACTATATCGGCCATAGTGGACAATGTTACAGTGGCAGACAAAGAGTAGAATAAACTATATCGGCCATAGTGGACAATGTTACAGTGGCAGACAAAGAGTAGAATACGCTGTCATTATTACTCCCCTTACATCTCCCTGTAAAGCATGGAGTTACAATCACCACCAGCTGTCATTTTCACATCGAACGACGGATGCAATGCATCTCCAACATTTTATGTCTCTTGTCTTGATGGTACACTCTGAAAGACTCTTTCCTGTCCATTTCTTGATGTTATCTTCCCATTTATAGCGCTGTCTTCCTCTTGCACGTTTGCCTTCAACTCTGGCTTCTATTGTGGTCTTCAGTCCGGTGTTATGTCTTTTTACATGCCCTAAATATTTTAGCTGTCTAATGTTTATCTCCTTCATTAATTCTCTTTTCATTCCTAGGGTTTCTAGGACCTCTTTATTTGTTTTATTCTCTTTCCATGAGACGTGCCCCCATTCTTCTATATATCCACACATCAGGGGCCTTAATTCCGTCCTCTAATTGCTTGTTCATTGTCCACGTTTACAACAGAAAGCCACCAACGTAATAAACATCAGATGACCTGTTTGGAGATGTCAGGAAGCTTGAGCTGACTACTGCCTTTACTAGAGTCATTAATGTAGAAGTCTGAGGGCGAATGAAGAAGAAGAATGGGGGAAAAGCATGAGTATTGGATCAATTTATCTCCTTGACCGGATCAATTTATCTCCATGACCGACTAGTATAAAAGTGCTCATACAATCGTGCAACATTTATTAATTTTTTCCTCAAGACTCCCTGTCCTGTGCCATCCGATCACGGTCTGTTCGTGTCTTTAAAAAAAAATCTCTTTAATGTGAGTTGAATTATTTGCTTTGGTTGACTTGGTTTGTTGTTGACGTTTTGAAGCTTACAATTTTCTACAAGATGGGGAGAGATACGGATAAGGGAGAGATAAGGATAAGGGAGAGATACTGAAGGCAATTAATGATCGACTATTAGAGAATGACACTCTGCAATCGATGAGTCATCAAGACAGAGATTGCTGGAATTTGACCTTGCAACCAATGATTTTCTAATTTACAATGAACAGGCAGTTCGTACGAGGCAACTAATATGAGGTTGTGAATGAGGCTGGCAACCCCATCCTGTAAAACATATTGATACAGAAACCACCGCTCTAAGAGTATGTGAAAGCTTGGCGTAATGGCTTTATGCCACGGGACCAGCTTCACTGGTAGCTCCATGCTCCTCAAGGAGCGCACACAGAAATAATGATGATGAGCATTCTTCTTCTTCTTCTTCGTTCGTCCTGAAAAGGACGTTGGTTGCGTTGTGTCCGTTTACAGCAGAGCTGCGATATTTGCGCCTATTCGGCGGGGGACAAATCCGACGCACTTTTCATCGCAGACATATAATGCACTTGGTATTCTAGCACCTCCCTCTTCGATCCCGACTTCAGCCGTGTTGCGTGCAGTTTCGCAGACTCATTTCACCATGATTTTCATATACCTTCACCACTTTAGAGAGGGAAGTAGGGTCTTTCCTAGCTCTGTTCGCCCCCCCCACTGCCCCTCCCCTATTCAAAATCAAAGAAAGTGGCCCCTGCATCTGATGCCCTAATAAAATATTTCCGGACACCAATAATAGAAAATTATTACTTGGAGGTGAGTAAGACCCATTAATAACAAATACCTGATTCACCCACTCCTAAACATGCGTGTTATAGCAACTTTACATGGTTGAGCATACATCCCAAGAATAAATTAAACCTTTTCAATCCCTAATCTCCCCAAATCTTCACCCGCTTGTGTACACATGACTTTCTCATCTATGTCTTTGTAAATTAATTATTTAAAAAATGAAAATTATTACTTTGATGTAAAGACACACATAACTAAACAAATGATTCACCGGAGATAGAACTAATAAACATGCTGAATGATAAATAACTATTTTCCATCGGGACACCCCGCGAAATGCATACTGAAGATTACTGACTCTGAAATAGTGGCTTATGCACATTTCTCATTGTTTACTGACAAACAAATAAATAAAATAAAAACAAAACAGGCAACAAAAAAAAACAAAAAAAAAAAATAACAACACAGACATACCCTTCGACCGCCAAAAAAATAAAATTACATAGACATTTAATGCCTACTCGGCTTGAAATATTTCTTATAAAACGTTGGAAAGCTGAACCGTTGTTGAGTGAATGCATTTTATAAACAAACAAACAAACACACGCGCACGCACGCACAGAGAGAGACAGACGGACAGACATGCACTTCAGAGCATGTCCATAAAAATGAATTGCATTATTACATAGGCAAACAAAAAAAAAAGGCGTTAAAAACAGTTCAACCTCAAACAATAAAGACGCTTAGAGTCAATCAACTTTATTCTAGACAGATCTTGCACGCTTTTGAACTGAGACCTTTGTTGAGGGAATGATAATATCAAAAAAAAAACACACCTACGCAGCACATGAGAGACTTGCACGGACTGCATATTCATGGGAAAGTATAATATGCGAGAATCCAGAGACATCGTCCAACACAAAAACTTGGGCGAAACTTACAATTGAGTATGACGCCGGGGTATCAAGTCAATGCCAATGGAAATTGCTAAATGACTAACTTGAAACATCTCTCAGGGAGAACGACCAAAGACATCGTCCCAAACCAAAACTATGGTGACTTCATAAATTGTTAGAATGTCAACGAAACGGTATGCCACTGAAACTGTATGGACCATAGAAACACGGAATTGGATCAAACAAGGTCAACCCAGACCGGATACTGCCGCGTGACTTTCGGCCAATGGTTACAAAAGAACGTTGTGAAAGGCTAGTCATATACGACTGAAAACGGTTTTTCACAGGTCATTCCATATGGAACTAGTGCAAGTTGCGAAAGTTCCTGGAAGAGGAACCGCGCTGGAAAGAGTGTACAACGTTGTGTACCAGGCGACATTTTCACTGTTCAAGCCTGGGCGGTCGGCGCTGGAAGGAGATAAAGGATTTTGACTGAATAATCCCTCTTTTGGATGGGAAGGAGCGAAGCTCCTGACCGGGTTGGAAGGAAAGTCCTCAGGTTCCCCAGCCTCGCAATGACATGTCATTGGGCCGAAGGGCTGAAAGCCCAAGTGCCGCTGGTTAAGGGAAAAAAAAAAAGACAAGTGCCAGTGGAACAAGAGATGAGAAGAGGACGCTGGCGATGGAAAGGACACACACTGACGAAACTCTTTGATAGTATTACATGCAGTCCTTGTTCTGTAATTCCTAGGGCATGAGAGGTAGAGGGATACGGAAGAATACACGGAGAACAGAATTGGAAACAGACACGAAAGGAATGAGGAAGACATGGAAAGTTATGAGCTGAAGGCACGGGACGGGAGGACTTGGCATAAGTTTGTTGAAGGCCTATGATCCATGGGGAGCAGAAAGGTGATGATGATGTGCATTTCGTGGACAGTACACTCTATTAGAGGACAGTACACTCTATTAGAGGACAGTGTCGTAATTTTTATCTGAGAGGGTGCTGATGAATATTGGTCCCTTTAGAGTGTAAAGTGATATTGAAGGCTCTGTGAGAATAAGGATTTAGGAGAGTGAGGTAGTAGATTCACAGGCGCTGGGAAGAGCGAGGACAGTCTCTTATTACGACAATATCTGTTTCTCACAGACTATTCCTATCTCTCTTCTGAACAAACAATTGTTTGTCAGTTCCAGTCGCTCAGACGCACTCACCGATTTGGTGATTCTGTCGCTCAACGTACATGAATACAGCCTACACAAATGGAAATGTTTGGAGTTTTAGGCCAACCGACAACCAACACAAATAAAGATTAATACCTTTATTATCATAAAGGAGTCACAAATAATTGTACATTTACAGTCAAAAATCAAAGGTTACAGAATACAAATATAACTAGGGAAGAGGGGTTTTAGAGGAGAAATATCCCATCCACCGTTTCCCGTTTATATTTTCTAACAGACAAGACCCGGTCCCAAAGACAAGAAAAGGGGGGGGGGGGGTGATCAGAGATAGTCAATTTAACCCACTGGTAAATTTATTACTCTGAGGCAAGGGGTTACAGTAAAAAGGGGGGGGGGGGGGGAGGGGAAAAGCTAGGGTTCTCAATTGTCTCCCTTTAAATCAACAAATTTTACGGGAGGGGAAATGAACACAGTTACCCAATCCCGCTAGGAGAGATCCCGTACAAGGAATATAATGCACCTTAATACTAGGTCGAACTAATTAAAAGGGTAAAGAAAAGATAAATCTCCTTTCATTCAGAAAAACACACTAGGGCTGGCCATCCCCACAAACACACACGCAGACTTACCGAAAGGTGAATTCTGGCACTTCATAGGAAATACATCACAAAACAGCACTAAACCTTGGCTTAGGTAAAAGTATTTTCTTCCGTGTACAGCCCCAGATTAGCGGGTTGTTGAAGTTAACACAGTGTCCCGAAATCGCTGGACGTTGAAGTTTAACGGTACTGTTTGTTTATTAGATAAAGTTCATAAAGAAAGGCACAGGCACTTGGCTAGGCGTGAGGTATGGTGTGGTTCCTAAAATTGGCACAGCTGGAGGAGATAACTTTTCTTTTTCCGTAATGTCACAAGTTAAGAAAAACACCGAGGTAAGTTCTTCTTCGGGGGGGGGGGGGGGGGGGGGGGGGGTAAAATCCACTGAATATACGTGACAGACAGTGTTCAGGTAGATCGATGTTTTTTTCTTCACAAATAGGGGCAGTGAATAAAATATGTTCTGCTTCCAGTTTTTCTTTAAGGACTCTATATGAACTAGTATTTTCAAAGTGTTTTCTTGTGTGGCTTTATTCTCAGTTAAATTCAGAGGAGCGGGGCCCATTACAGGTCGCCACAAGTTTAGCTTTAACAAAAGTTCATATGTAACTGGAGTTATCGAATTGAGTTGGCAGAACTCTGTATATAATTAATAATTGCTGGGATGCAGGTTGAATGATCGTTCTGAATGAAAGATAATCAAAACAAGAAATGCATTACAAATTATATTATAATCTGACACGCGATAAATTACAGTTAGCCTATTTACTTATTAGCGTCGTCAATTAACAAATCGGGAAAACTTCCCGTGAGTTAAAAAATAATTAAAGCACATCTATCTATCTGCAAAATTAATTTACGCGTCAATTGTATTAGGAAATACTTTTAGCTGTAACATTAGTTTGCACTAGAACTTTGAAAATGGTTTTATTTAATAAGGTTAAATTTACACCACAATCCATTGAAATCAATTGAAATAACTCGACCACTGATCACTCGAAGCTAATGTATAAATTACCGTCTGCGCAGAAAGAATACACTCCAATAGTCACGAAGGTAGGTGGAATCAAGCAGTAATCCGACTATGCTAGTGAAACTAGGATTCTGTCAGAGCGAACGATAAAATGCAGTTTTTCGGAGTTCTCTATTTATACTTCTCGAATGTAACTTGAATAGGGCGTGTTAGGTTTTCGCACCTTTCTTGAAGTTGAGCAGAATCCGAGGTACCTCGCCGTTGTGTTAACCGCTGCGATTCCTTCGTTTTCCCCGGTCTACCGATTTTCTTCCGTCTCAGGCTTGCTCGCATGAGGGTGCGAAAAGTTTCTCGAGAAGCTAACTCCGTGAGCTGAAAGTTCCCTGATTCTTTAGATCGTGTACCGCTGCGATTGAATTTTTGAGTTACAACAGATGATCAGGGGTTCTAAAGTTATGAGAGGCCAATATTCTGTTATCATCCATCGAGTCAGGGAAATTCATTTGTCATACTTAGACGTACGTCACAGACAGTACACTCTATTAGAATTGCCTGTGATTACATAAACCCGTTAAAATTCCCATACAACATTGGTCTCTTCGTGTTGGCAGAATTTCTAAATGCAAATACAATTGAGATGGTTTGACGTGGTGGAAAGAGTAGAAAATAACAGAAGATGTGCAGATCGAAGGCGGCAGACGAGTGGAACTAACAGACAACGAAAAACTGGATCGAAGGGAAGTAGGAACAGACAAATCAAAGCTCTAGAAGTTTGAAGGCTTTCTCTCGCGGGTAAAAAAATTAGAGCTATCGTTGAGGACAGAAATAAAGATAAACAGACATAAGAAAATATAGAAAGAGAAAATATGCGTTACGAAAGGGGGATTAGCTGGGTTGTAATGCTGCGGCCTCACCTTATTGGACGCTTTACCTCAAACACATGGCTTCCCATGCAATGAAGGGGCCTTACATTATGATATGGTTCAGGCCTTTATTGAGCGCTCGGACGGACTGGGTGAATGCACCAGTATTAGACGCCTTCAAAATGACGAAATAAGGCTTGACATTCATCAATACTGGAATGTCTGGAAAGACAAGAAGTTTAAACCTTGCAAGCACTTGAGAATATGCCTTGCAGCAATGACTGCAATCCGAGGTGCCTCATGGTTACGACCGGTCCAATTAGGATCATGGATTTTAAATTTCATCCTTTTATTTATAGAAAAAAACTGGGAAATGCCATTTGAACCAGCAACACTTTGCTTGCTAGACCGTGGCTTCATCAGTCTGCTAACCTGAAGCGGCAGTGACACTGGTAATTTAGTTGTAAACTATACACTTGAGCATCAGATTGGCAGAGCGGTTACTGTGCTGGCCTCTAGCGGCAGAGGTAATGGGTTCGAAATACGATGGTTTCACGCTCCAGTCTACCCAGCTATAAATGGATATCTAACTCTGCTCTTGAATTTGAGACGGCAAAGGCAGCGAGGAACGGAACTGGTCACCTCACCTATCGAAGCTGGACCTAGTACAGTAAAGCCTTTAATAATTCACTCCACTACGGTAGTATCCTCAATGGGACTAACTTTACTATACAATTACTGTCCTACATGACATTGCTCTTTACGGTAATTCCATAGGTGGCACGAGCCCTTTTCGGCAAGTACAGCTATGGCTTTTCAGTACATATTTTCTTCACTGTTCCTTCTGGCTTAACTGTTTCAGTAAACAGAGCATTAATATGGCTTAAAACCGTGGACCGAGTCAATGTACAATTTTAAACGTGGGGATAATTCTCAATATGGAAACACTGAAAATATGTATGGTTTAGCGCAGTAGTTAGCAACCCATGAGCTGCGAGGGATCTACTTTCAAAAGACTGATCTCTCTAAAGATTTACCTTGATAAAACGATGTCTAATTTCGGTTTCAGAGAATTTTGAAAATGAAATAAGTGACACCTTGTATCTAACGCCAGACGATCAGCTGCCTACAATCCCATTACCTCAGTAATGGAAAAATCAAAGCAAATGAGATTTGACCAAGTTTTAACTTCAACTCAAAGAAAAGATAGCCTTCCTATCTTAAGCAGTTTGTGTATACAGTGAACTTTAGTAGGCTAGCTTGTGGGCATGTTTTTTTAAAAATAAATTTCAACGCTGAAAAAGTATCTGTAACATTGGTGATACCACGCTTTTAAATGCCGGCGGGAAGGGGCTAGTTGGAAATTTTCCTAACTTTAAAATTATTTCTTGTTTTCCCTCCGGCTTAAAACGATCTACCAGAGCATCCTTGAGATATAACAGCAGACCGACATGGACTGAGCTTAGAAGTCGAACCTGGTTATCTAAAAAGTTGGGGATGGTGGGGGTGGGGTGGTGTATGTGAAAAGTCATATGCAGTTACAGAGGTACGACGTTAAATATATGATATATTTATATCATGGATAGATGGTCTAGATCAGCGATTCTGAGCCTGTTGGTAGCGACTCACAATGGAAGTTTTAAGCGGCAAACGTTTTGCTAAATTCCTATAATTAACATTGTAACTCTCAATTTAGGTACAAAGGTCGCTAGCGTCACAAACTGTGAAATTTGGGTCGCGGTCGTAAAAATACTGAGAACCACTGGTTTAAATATAATGGAAAGTGGCTAATGCAGACGGTCGTGTGAACTGGTGATCTGAGCACACACATAAATATCGCTGGTCATAAGATAACATCAAAGAAGAACATTACGACCTGAAATCGTGTAAACATGGTTATCGAGATACCTCCAGTGAAACACGGCGCCACCTCAGATTGGGCGAAAAGAAGCTCTCACAACAAGCAGACGTTAGAAGAACACGCGAAAGAAACACAAGGAAAAAAAGCAACTGAGGGTTATCACCATCTGACAGCTGTCCGTTACAAATATCTTTGAGGATGCAACCATCTTCCATGCACCGAACACGGTAAAACCAGCGTAGTCTGTGCTGTTTAAGCAGTGTAAACGTGCTTTGAAGGCCAGCACTTCGACATGTGTCATTGTGTCCTTCCACGAAGTATAACGAAATGTCAGTGTATGTAATGGATGATACAGTGATATGAGTTTGATACCAGGATCATGCATCATTCCATGTAATATTTATTTTACCATGTATTCTATGGCACAGGCAGCGAGTAAGGGAAATGGTCACCCTCCACCTCATAAAGCTGGACCTAGTACGTGTGAAGTCTCCAACGCTTCACTTACACACCGCAGGTTTTGTTATTGGACTAACAAAAATAAAAAAAGAACAGAAGTACACGCTTATACGTTGAAATATATATATATATAGCACACGTCAGCCTCGAGACTGCAAGGCACGCGAATTATTTCTGTAAATAAATAAACAAACAACACACAAAAGTATGTTATCAGGCACTCAGTGAGAAATAGACCAGGCAACAGAAAAACAACAGAAGTGATAGGCTTACCGGGAATCGAACCAGGACCTTCCGAACGGCACGAACCGCCTAGCCACGGCAGCGAATCGCCACTATCCACTCTGCCAGCTAAGCATTACTTTATTTCTCACCGAGTGCCTGATAACATACCTTTGTGTGTTGTTTGTTTATTTATTTACTGTTTACAGGCCTCTGGTTTCCCCTCCTTATATGTTTATACGTTGAATTATTTCTGCCAAGTCTTGAGAGTTGTTCACTTCACGACTATGAGATTCGCCAGTGGAAGTGATACGACCTTGACTTTTATGACCCCTACACTCCCGTCGCCCAGTGTAACTGCAGGTGGTATCTGAGAGCGGACAAAGATTATGGCTACTGCACCCTCAGGCGAATCGTACAAGGCGATTAATATGAGTTTGTGCATGGGGGTGCCAACCTCATCATGTACAACAAATTGCTACAGAAACCACCGCCGCAAGAGCATGTCACTGCTTGTTGCAGGCTTCCTGTTAGTGGAGAAGCTGCAGTGGTGGCTCCATGATCAGTAAGGAACGCAAGGGAAAATGATGATGCTATCCCTGACAGCTGGTGCACGACATACAATTAGGATAACGGCTTCTGCTTGTTTTAGAATAGAACAAAAAAATATTTTTACAATTTTTATTATCGTTATTTTAATATTTTTCTTTAATATTTCCTCTCGACATTTCTGAACTATGCATGGAATGCGTGGAATTCTCTTCTCAAAATATATTTCTGTTACTGAATCGATTTTTCGCCTTTTGCGTATTCATTGACGAAAATATATAACAATATTGGTTCCAGACAGGCCAATGTAATAAAATGCTGGCCACATATCGAGAAGCCAAGTTGCCTGTAGCTTTCTGACATCGTATTTTTTTATCTCCTGAAGTTAGCGTGCAATGTTCTGGTTTCCACGCGTGTCTTCTTATATTCTTAAAGAAATTTGTATTTCCGCTTAACCAGGGTTTCTGGAGTTCCCAGCATCTAACACCCACCAGAGTTCATTTATGCTTGGAAGATAATGGGGGCGTGGTGGAAGGGATCCAGGATGTCATTTCTGAAATGCTTTAAGCCAGGGAAGAGTGAAAAGTTCGCCAATCGGCACATATGCCGAACCGGTAATACTAGTGTGGCAAATTGGATTATTAGGCCTGGAATGATACAGAACGAAAATTGAATGACAAATAAAATTCTTTAAATTTATTTTTCAGCTGAACATAAGTGTACTGACATTTCCAACTAGTCATGAAAACTCGGAGGGGTTCTTCCATACGCACATGAATCCCCTACGTTGTGAAATCGTGACATCCATAGTGAAACAGGTACAGTACATATCACACAATTAGGATAACCTGTTGTTTTGCAGGTGCGAACTTGCTCTTTTTCTGTCTCCAACAGTAAATAAATATTAGACAAACATAAAGGTATGTTTTCAGGCACTCGTAAGAAATAAAGAAGTAGAACACTAGACAACAGAAAAACAACAGACCTGAGTGGCTTACCCAGGACTCGAACCCCGGACCTTCCGTGCGACAACACCGCCTGACTATGCAAGCGAATCACACTATCCTCCCGGCCATCTAGACATCACCAAAGAATGATGCTTCGATGACTGGATATTTATTTACTGTTTACAGGCCTCGGGTTTCCCTTCCTTATGTGTTATAAATGTCTCCAACTGACGTTTCGTCCGTGATTTGTGTTTAACTCTAGAAGCAAGGATAATATTTGAATAAAGTAATCTGAATGAGGAGCTCCGAGTGGCTAAGAGATATGGAGTCCGTCTCTAATTCTAAAGGTATCGGGCTTGCTCCCAGTACAGGGAATATAATTGATGGAAATTATTTTCAAATCCAGTGGTTCCTAATGATGATATACTCTCCCCTGATCTCCTGGGTAGTGAGATCGGATGGCAAGCCTTCTCATATAAGGGCGAAAAAATAGGAGCTCCCATGTGCAAGTCGTGCACGTTAAAAATCCTTCGCCAGTTGGAAATCGTACAGAGTAGGCCAAATGCCGCTGCCATGGCAAAATTATAAAATTAAGAAACCTACCCACCAAATATATTTATAGAATGTGTGATTCCTGTATACACACATTGGGATTATCGCCAGTGCTACCGGAGTTCGTGCACTGTGCTGAGATCTTCCTTAAATGATCTAAAGGAGGAGATCGTCCTTAAAACCAAAACCAAACCAAACCGCTTTAACCTAAGTGTGATAAATTTAACCGTGATACAACGTTAAAATATCTCCAAAGATAAAATGTAGGGATAAAAATAATGCGTAAGCTACTAGAAGACATGATCGCCCATGCCGCGGTTCACTACCCGCCATGGAAACTAACTTGTTAGACGTGAAGACAAAACGTTTACCCTTGGAGACGGGAGGGAACGGAGATCAAAAAGAAAAAATATGACTGAACACGTGCTTGAAACTAGCAAGGCTAAAAAGACGCAATTGGTGGGGAAAGGAAAAAAAATTCACGCCCACAAGTTGACACAATGTAAAGAAATGGACAAAAGGGACCTTAGCTATTATACGCAACAGTCATTTCTTGGACGCTTTTACGATACTTAGTCCTTTTATTTGAATTCAGCGGCAAACGCATTACAGAAGATGCTCGAACATATTTCAAAAAAACAACTAACCTTGAAAAAGTAACTTTTTCTTAATAATAATGTTAGGAATATAAAACCTAGCTAGTCTGATAGCCCATCTTGAGCAGAGAAATAATATGCTTTCATTTATACAGACTTCACCCGTGTGTTACCGGGGCCCGAAAGGGGAGCAAAGAATAGTAACACTGTCCCCTGCCAGGCATGTCGTAGAAGGCGACTAAGGAGGGTTGGGCATGGGGCCGGTTACCCCATCCTGTAAAAAATTTAAACCACAAAAAACTTCAACAAATATGGACAAGTCAAATAAAGGAAATAAAACACAGCCATCCAAGACAGGGGAAGGTCCTCTCGCGGGGAGGCGTATGATGCAACACAGAGAAAGCCGAAAGGAGTCTGTGTTGCTGACTAACCTTCTTTCTTCTAGGAGAACTTCCAGATTTGGCACCTGGAATGTTCGGACATTAAACGAACAAGGGAAAGTGGCGCAAGTAGCAGCAGAAATGAGGGAATACAAAATCGAGGTTCTGGGAATGTGTGAAACAAAGTGGAAGGGGGTAGACAGGAAGAAACTCATCACAGGTGAATTGGTGCTGTCCTCAGGACATGAAGACGAAACTTCACACCACAGTGAAGGGGTAGCTCTTATGTTATCTAAAGAAGCACAGAAAGCACTCATTGAATGGAAAGCTGTTGGACCCAGAATAATAACAGCTACTTTCAAAACAGCTAAAAAGAAAATTCATGTAAATGTCATCCAATGTTATGCACCAACTAATGACAAAGAAGAGTCTGTGAAAGAAGCATTTTATACTAAACTACAGGAAATTATGGATAAAGTAAAAAGAAGAGACATCACAATTTTGATGGGTGACATGAATGCAAAGATAGGTACAGTCAACACCGGATTTGAAGAAGTCATGGGAAAACATGGGCTAGGAGTAATGAATGAAAATGGAGAACTATTCGCAAACTTCTGTGCTTCAAATCAACTGGCTATAGGAGGAAGCATGTTTCCACATAAGAGAATACACAAGGCAACATGGATATCACCAGACCATAGAACAGAAAATCAGATCGATCATATATGCATAAAGAAGAAGTTTAGATCATCATTGCAGGATGTAAAGGTATATAGAGGAGCAGACGTGGCATCAGATCACCATCTTCTGATAGCCAAAATAAAAATGAAACTCAAGAGATATGCAACAATGCAAAATTATAGACAACAGTTTAATGTAGGACAGCTAAGAAATCAAGAAACAAGAGACAAATTTGCGGTCACAGTATCCAACAAATTCCAAGTGCTACAACAGCTGGAAGATGTAGAGAATACAGAAGACTATTGGCAGCAGGTCAAAACGGTATGGAAGGAGACATGTGAAGAAATACTGGGGAAAAGGGAAAGACAACAAAAAGCATGGATAACAACAGAAACCATCAATAAGATAAAAGACAGGAAAAACAAGAAAGCAGAGTTAAACACAAGCAAAACCAGAAGTTCCAAAGCCAAGGCTCAAGAAGTGTACACAGAAGCAAACAAAGAAGTAAAAAGAAGTATCAAAAGAGACAAGAGGAAGTATATTGAGGAGTTGGCAAGAGAGGCAGAAGATGCTGCAGCCAAAGGAAATATGAGAGAACTGTATAGCAGCACAAAGAAGTTAACAGGGAAATACAAGCAAACAAGTTGTCTCATAAAAGACAAGAATGGGAAACTGCTCAGCAATATACAAGAGCAAATGAAGAGGTGGACAGAATATTTTGGGGACCTTCTCAATAGACCAGCTCCACAAAACCCGCTGGACATCCAGCCAGCAGAAGAAGAGCTACAAATTAACGGTGAAAGACCAACGAAGGAAGAAATAAAGAAAGCCATAAAGCTTCTAAGAGATGGACAAGCGTCTGGACCTGATGGCATTCCAGCAGAGGCCATCAAAGCAGATATCGACACGGCTACAGAGATGTTATATAAATTACTTGGTAAAGTCTGGGAAAAGGAAGAGATACCAGCAGAATGGAAGGAAGGATATCTGGTTAAGTTGCCTAAGAAGGGAAATTTACAAGAGTGCACAAATTATAGAGGAATAATGTTACTATCAGTGCCAGGAAAAGTATTAAACAGGATTATCCTTGAGAGATTAAAAGAGTCGATAGACAAGAAATTGAGAGATGAACAAGCAGGTTTTCGACAAAACAGATCATGTACAGACCAGATAGCCACTTTGAGAATAATAGTTGAACAAAGTCTGGAATGGAATTCACCACTATACATCGGATTTGTGGACTATGAAAAGGCATTTGACAGTGTAGACAGAGAATCACTTTGGAAATTGATGAGGCATTATGGAGTTCCCCTGAAGATCATTAATTTAATAAAGAAAACATATGAAGACATGACATGCAGAGTTCTTCATGAAGGACAGCTTACAGAACCATTTGGGATAAGAACAGGAGTGCGACAGGGATGCCTCTTGTCTCCATTTCTTTTCTTGCTGGCAATAGATTGGGTTATGAGATCATCGACAACACACAACAGAAATGGAATCCAGTGGACTCTGACTAAGCAGTTGGATGATCTGGATTTTGCTGATGACTTGGCTCTTCTGTCCCATAACCGTAATCAGATGCAGGACAAATTGAAAGCACTCGATGAGAGGTCACAGCAATTGGGTCTGAAAATACACAGGGAAAAGACAAAAATAATGCGAATAAATGCAGGTAATGATAATAGGGTTGAACTTGAAGAAACACCAATACAAGATGTAGAATCATATACGTATCTTGGCAGTAATATAGACAAAGTTGGAGGGACAGACAGCGATATCAAAATAAGAATACAAAAGGCAAGAGGAGCTTTCATTGCATTGGGAAATATATGGAGATCAAGAGAAATAGGATCCAACACGAAAATAAGAATCTTCAACTCAAATGTGAAGTCAGTCCTATTGTATGGCTCTGAGACATGGAGAACAACAAAGACAACAACCAAAAAGCTACAGACTTTCATAAATGGGTGCTTGCGTAGAATAGAGGGATTAAAATGGTATGATAAGGTTACCAACGTAGAACTGATGACAAGAACTAGACAAGTGCCAGTGGAACAAGAGATGTGAAGAAGACGATGGCGATGGATAGGACACACACTGAGGAAACCTGTTGATAGCATTACAAGGCAGTCCTTGTTCTGGAACCCGCAGGGCAAGAGAGGCAGAGGAAGACCAAGAAGTACATGGAGAAGAGAGTTGGAAACAGAGGTGAAAATGATGAGGAGAACATGGAAAGAACTTGAGATGATGGCACGTGACAGGAGGACTTGGCATATGTTTGTTGAAGGCCTATGCTCCTTTGGGAGTGGAGGGTTATGAATGAATGAATTTATACAGACGGATAGATGTCGTGGAATATTCTAATCCACATATATAAATTATTAGGTAAATATGAAGCCTAACAAATAAAATTAATAAAGAAAAGAGCAATGGTAAAATAACAGTGCTGTCACAAAGAAGGTACTCGAAATCCCCCTTGTTTTCTGCTTCGTCTGCAAATTGTAACGCTTTCACGTTGATAGTAAAAGCCTACTATATTATTACCCGCTTTCTTCAATGAAACGTGTGCTGTATTTCTTGGAAAAACATTGAGAGGCACCCTGCGTAATGACCTAAATTAATCCTAACATTAATTATATTACGTTACCAAAACGAACGAACAGATGGACTCAAATAGAAAGAGAGAGAGGGGCGAATGAAATCAGGAACGCATGCAAAATTAAACACGCGTCGCGCGATACACAATTACTACTATCACGCGTGTAAGGCCACCTGCACTAATTTTTTTTTCAGACGGACAGTGATAAAATACATTACCCATCCCAGAGTTAGGTTTTAAAATCCTGAAAAACGCTTATAAGGAAAGATGACAATAGATGGGTTTACGTTTGAAAACATTACAGTACCCAGACAGCACATCTTCGAAACAGGAGGTAGAAGAAATTGCATATTTTGAACGCAGCCACGTAGCTCTTTTAAATTTGGATATTTGGGTTCCTTAGGGCTTGCTGACAAAGAATATGTAAAACGTTACGCAAATAGTCCAGGAATTAATAAATTATAACCAAAATAAAATAGTGGGGATGCCTGACAACATGAAATCATTTCTGCTCATAAAATTTTTTTATAACGTGTTTGAAAAAAACCTTACGTTACAGAAATAGCCTACCATGTAAACTCCAAATTGATTGGAGCGCAACAAATGAAAGACTAACCACGATTGGTCGGGCTATAAATACTATCTTTCGTTGTTAGGGGAGACGTGGGAAGGTAACATTTTTTTCAAACACTTGTCGAAACGTGGCCTCATTGGCTAGACTCGCTGATATACTCACTTAGGAGCGTTAGTTCGAGACCACTAGTCAAATAAGCTTGATAAAGCAACAGTGCGTTGAAGCCAGCTCATATTTTTGCTAAATAAAAGCCTGGAACATAAGCAGATGGGAATTTGTGCCAGTAGTTGTGCCAGAATTCATTGCTAATCAACGTATCTGTGTTTGTTTCCATGAATTGTGGTAAGCTTGAAACATTCAGTATCTTTTAATGAAAATTGAATGTGAATTGTTAATTTATGCCTGTATATATGTGTAGTTCAGTAGCAAACATGATGTAAAGCCTATAATGCCCCAGCCTGAACAGAAGGTGTCGGAGGAAAGTAAAACTGCATGGAATGGCCAAACAGTACACTGACACCTAGATTATTGATTAGACAGAAATAATGCTGGAAGTGCAGAGGCGTAGTGACCATTAAGGAGGTAAATACTGGTATAAAGTATTTCAGATGAAGCTGACAGTTGGCCTAACGCTCTGAACTCAATGTTTGTGATGTATTGTGCTCAGTGTAAAAAGAGAGTATAAATTAGTTATGAAGTAGAAGGTACATCCTTCTTGTTTTCAGGGACCGTGGTCTTGATGGTACTGAGCAGCACCTGGTCAGAGCTTTGCTGAATCCAGAGTCGGACAGCATACTCCTTGGTCCATTTAGCTATCAGTGAGGTGTCTCCAGAGCCGAGGGGAGAATCGAGCAGAGGAGTCTGTTCCTGCCGCCATCACGCCAGATAAGCTGATGTGGCCAGCTGAGCTCAAAATTATGTACCCCCAGCTTAAAATGACCTTGTAAAAATAAAATTAAGAGGGGAATTAAATTGTGTTAATATCAGGAACTGAGAACATCTCCAATAATAGTTCCCATAAAGACAAACTATTGAAGTCATGATGACAAATACCAACAGAGCTTGAACAAAACAAAACCAGTATTACCTCATATTACTACTACACAACTGACACACATAGGATACCTTTAATAATATATGTCATTACAATATTCATATTGATAAATTCTGTACATATAACTTGTAAGTAAAATTGATTGTGATTCCTGGTTCCCTTTGTATTTGAATCAGGACACATATTCATTCATGACAGCAATGAATACATATTGTTATTTGAAAAGTTATCAGTGACTTCTTTAAGATATCCTTGTAGAGTGTTTTATGTATGTGAGTGTCACAGTGTTGTCAAGTGTAGTGGAATAAATTAAATTGTTTATCTGTCTGTTGTTGTTTTGACTTACACTTCATCATACACATACCCTAGACATATAACGTAGTCATCACACTATTCCAGAATAATTCTGACTGAGATATATATATATGTGGCAGCAAGTAAGGTTATCTATAATACACTACTCTCATTAGATATAGATACCTTCACAGCTGATCTCAGTCAGTACACTAAGTCCCCCTATAAATATTTATAACATCCCACTTCACCACATATATTGGGGTCTCGCTCTTGGGATTTTGAATCTTTCCCTATTAAAAATATTGGGGGTAATTCACTTCAGGGAATATAAGAATTAAAAGGTATCCTTGGGTGGAATTAAATAAGGTTGAGCTCACGGTGCCTGTGTTGTCCATTAGATATATAGTTAGAAATTGAATTGTTGGTTAGACATTGTATAAATTTACCTGATAGACAATGGCGGACCTGGCCAAGTTTCGATCTGCTGCTGTTCAGACTGCAAAAGAGTTAGGATTAGATGGGCAAGTTATGGTTGCCTATGTCACTACGGAATGTGACAAATTTATTGAACGCGAAGAAAGAAGGTTTGAAGCCGAAAGAAAGTTAGAGGCTGAAAGGGAAATTAAGAAGTTACAATTTGAGGCTGAGGCTGAGACTAAGAGGTTGCAGATTGAGGCTGAGGCTAAGAAATTGGAAGCACTGTTTAGTTGTTAACTCATACTGGCTACTAGTTGTTGAATCATGCTTTATTTGCTAAATGATGTGAATGTCCACCAGTGGATAAATGTAGATGTTGGGACTGGTGTAGCAAAGTGTAACGATTGTCAACTCATCAAACCCAGCACAGTTTTGGTCATACAGGTCATCTTGTCCTGGAACGTGATGAGGCTCCGACAAGAATGTGAGTGTAAACAATGAGTGTGTATCTGAATGTCAGTACGCGAATGGTAGAATGATTCGATAGAGTTGACAGGTTGGTAGTACATCACTCATACTCACACTGTTCGAATTCAAGAAGTACTGGAACTACGGTGGTCTTTTTATAACATTTAATGGGACGCACACTTGGACAGTACGTGTATGGTTACAGGAACAAATGTCGACATAGACAGCATAATGTTGATCACAGGAATATCATCTTAAGTTAGCATTCATGCTTGGCAAATATCATAATGGAGCATTCGTAAATAAGCATTCAGCGTTCCATCATGTAAATCATCTGGCTTTACTGACTGGGCACGTCAGACCATAACCAAGATATAGGAAGGCTCCTAAACCTAACCTCGTCTAGCGAATATTCCTTCACGTAAAGTTCAATATATATATATTTCATAATATAGGAATCCCAGACATGGGTTCTCACATGTAGCAGTGATCTCTTGGTTCATCGAGCGATAGTACAGGCATCCCTTTTTCTCACTCGATAAATACAAAGTATATGAATTTCAACATGGCTGTTCTCTCTCTCGTGAGCTTCACTCACTATAGAATATAGACCAATTTTGGTCATTCATTAAATGTCCTCATTTCTTCATAGGTTCTCTCATAGAGGTAATTGAATAATATCATACAATCCAGTGCTGATACATAGGAATGTCTTCTTCCTTTGAATGGATATTCTTTTTAAAAGTACCACTGTGCATCTGCTTATCAACAACGATGGCGAAGCCCAAGTTCATAATAAATTGTGGTTTTACCTTTTTATGCGAAATATAACTTTGCCATTCCTTGGCAAAAGAGAATAAACACTGGGGTAAAGTACATACAACATGTCTATATGACTATCACTTTTCCCCATCCATATATAGATCACTATTTCGGCAAAAAGCCTGCTACAACAAAACTCAGCATCCTCACAGGATGGCAGCCATGAATCACACCCCTTCGCTAGCGATACTTCCGCTGCATAGCCTTTGACCTTTTCTAGCGACAACCAAATTAGTTCGGCTTAGAAATGCAAAGATATCCATATATAAGACAGACTCGTCCTACTCATACAAACACTACGTATAAATTCAGGCCATAGATATACTGAAGCAAGAACAATCTATTCCTACCCAGCCAAAGAATAAATCACAGTAGGCCTAGAGTCGTCTGCGGAGTCCGATCGAAGATGACGGACTATTTTCAAGGGAAGCAACCCAAAAATGACTTCTCCTTAAGCACTTAAAAAAGGAAATACTTTGCTTCCAAAATATTTGCGAACATAATAAGAATATAAATGTATTATATTGCAAGATAGTAAAAATTGCCCTTTACAGTCTTACCACACCTCCCGGGAAAAAAAAAAATAAAATTTTTTTTTTAAATACATCTAGGAGCACCGTAGAATAGGCTCACAACGCAAGAATACTGCGCAGATGAAAATATCAGGAATAACTATAATTCCTAATATGACTGGTGAGAATATATATCTCAAAATCTGAGAGAAATTGTTTCCCTACGAATAAATGTTTCCAGGAAGGTGTGATGTACGTATAATACAATTCTGGTAATTATACAATGCATACCAAAAATTCACACTATAATCTTAAATTTATGATTTATGAAGAAACAATCATCAAAGAACAGCGGTGAATTAACATCAATAAACCGCTAAGTAGAGATACCATCATTCTATTATTAAATTACAAATGTGTATCTTAATAAAGAAACAAAAAATAACTGTTGTAAAGTTATACATATTAAAAAGATCCAATATTTAACAGTTAAGTGGCATCATGTGGGCATCTGGACAGAATGTCCGCCATCACATTTTCTGAACCACGGATAGCTCGTACCGAAAAATGAAAAGGTTGAAGAGCGATTGCGTATCGAGTTGATCTCGAGCTCTTCAAGTTCTTACTTTGGATAGCCGTAAGAGCTTTTTGGTCAGTTTCCACTACGAAATGCGCGCCCAGAAGGAATCTTTGGAGTTTGAGAATTGACCAAACCATCGCCAATAATTCGCGGTCTAAAACCGAGTAATTCCTTTCTGCAGCATTAAGTTTTCTGGATATATACATTACAGGATGCAGAGTTCCAGAGTACTCTTGCATTAGTGCCGCTCCAATCCCAGTGGATGAAGCGTCACTACGAAGAACAAATGTCTTATCTGTTGTAGGTAACACTAAAATAGGTGGTGATGAAAACATAGTTTTGATCTTCTCTAGTGAAGATTGGCATTCATGAGACCAGTGAACCATGTTAGGCGACCCTTTCTTTAATAGTGTAGAGAGAGGTGCCATGATAGAGGACAGATTCGGAATGAAACGTCCATAAAATTGTATGAGACCTAAAAGACTTCGCACTTGCTTTTTAGTCCTAGGGATAGAGATGTTAAGTATCTTAGTGATATTATGGTCTTCTGTCTTCAAGAAACCGTGACCTACTCGATGGCCTAAGAAAGCAATTTCGCTAAAGCCAATACAAGCTTTAGATGGTTTTGCTGTCAGGTTATACTCACGCAGAGTTGATAATAATTCAACTAATCCTGAATAGTGATCTTCCCAAGTATCGCTGAAAAGACAGATGTCGTCTAGATAAGCAATGACATCTGACCGATACGATAGGATTCGACGCATCATGCGTACAAATGTAGCTGGTGCGTTCATAAGGCCGAAAGGCATAAAATTCCATTGGAAAAGGCCTCTGGGAGTAGAGAAAGCGGTAAGAGGTTTGGCGCGTTCGGATAATGGAACTTGCCAATATCCTTTAGACAAATCAAGTTTAGTGAAAAAATGCGATTTAGAAAGACGAGTAAGTAACTCTTCTAGTAAAGGCATAGGTTCAGCATCGAACTTCGTAACTTGATTCAATTTGCGATAGTCAACGCAAAGACGTATGTTATTGTCTTTTTTTCGAACAATAACCATCGGCGAAGAATATGCAGAAGTGGATGGTTCGATTATTTGTAAATCTATCATTTCATCCAACTCCTTTTCAACCTGTGTTTGGAAATGTATAGGGATAGGATAAGGCCTAACCCTAATTGGAGTATGTTCAGTTAGAACAATGTCATGCTCAATGACATGAGTTTGTCCAGGGATGTCAGTGAGGACATCCTGAAATGTTTGTAACATAGACGAAACTTGTCGCCGTTCTCCTAGAGACAAATCAGGAGAAACAGTAACGTCTTTCCATGATTCACTAGAATGAAGTGGGATCATTGGAAGCGGGAGATTAACATCCGAAAAACTTGTTTCCTCATCCTGTATTACAGACAGTGATGAGTAATGACCATGTTTGACATGAGAATCGTCCGTTGCCTGGAAAATAGGCTGTAAATAGTCAGGACGTTCATGGAACTCCGTAAGCATATTGATGTGGAAGGTTTTATGCTTCCCGTTAATATCGACGATGTAGTCAACATCTGAAATTTTCGATATTATATCGTACGGACCTTTCCAACTAATAAGGAGTCTATTTTCACGACAAGGTAGCAAAACAAATGCTTTGTCACCAGGACAAAGTTGTCGTAAAGTTCTCTTCTTATTAGCAAATTGTCTTGCCTTCTGCTTAGCAAATTCAGAAGAGGACGTTGCCAATTTGCATGCTTCGATAATCTTTTGTCTCAGCGCGATGACATACTCGTAAGAAGATTTTGTGTCATCGTCAATATTGTCAGCTGTTATAAGATCATGCAGCAAAGACATTGGGCCGCGCGGTCGCGCGCCAAAGACAAGTTCAAAGGGCGAAAACCCTGTATGTTCATTGGGGACCTCTCTGTACGCGAAGAGGGCCGCGGGTAAAACCCTATCCCAATCTTGAGGATGATCCTCAGTTATCTTCCCTAATAAGTTCTTAAGTGTTCTATTTAGTCGCTCGACCATCCCATTGGACATAGGATGATAGATGCTACTCAAAGATCTCTCTATCTGTAGAGTAGACATTACTTGAGACATGGTATCCGATATCAGTTGGGTGCCATGATCTGATAATATTTCTCCGGGGAATCCCAGCCGAGAAAATATAAGCCAAAGAGCATCTGCAATGTCAGCGGTAGTAATGCTCTTTAGAGGGATAGCCTCTGGCCAACGTGTGCACATGTCTACACACGTTAAGATAAACTGATGTCCTCTAGCAGATTTGATCTTGAATGGACCAATGATGTCTATCGCCATTTTCTGGAATGGACGAATAGGAATATCTGCAGCCTGAATAGGCGCAGCATGACGAGGACCTTTGGATTTGACTTCTTGACATACTTTACAGGATCGACAATAGATCCGTATGTCCTTGTTCACAAAAGGCCAAAAGAAAGCCGCAAGAACTCTTGACTTAGTACGGGAAAAACCCATGTGACCAGCACACTGCGAGTCGTGTGCATGTTGTAAGATCTTAACTCTCAAATTCTTGGGTACAAGAATCTGAGAATGACTTGACTTAGTGGAGTCTTGCACCATACGTACAAGTACGCCATTCTTCATTGTAATCCAAGATTTACAATTTGAATCTTTATTCGGATCACCTTTTGTTACAAGAGTGAAGAATTTCTTAAGAGTCGGATCTTCTTCTTGTTGTTTTATAAACGAGTCACGAGAAATTACCAAGGGATCATCTTGGTTATGCACTTCATTATCTTCAACAGATGAAGTTTCAGGCATATTGAGAGCTTGAGCTCTAGTGACTACTGCATTAGCAGATTGCATATTTTGATTTTCCCAAACGGAAATTTGCTCCGGAGTGCATTCTTTGACTCCGTGAATGCGACCGATGATAAGATCAGCGATCGGATTCGGCAAAAGACATGCGTGTACATCTCCTGTGAAGAAAGGAGTAGCAATCCTAATGATAGCGGTAGAGTATTTCTCTATGGTGCCGCCAAATGTTACGCATTTGACTACTTTGCCTGTAGAATGAGAAGGATCTATGAGTGACTGCCTAACCCCAATAGTTGTGCATCCAGAATCAAAAAGTACTGAGACTGGATTGTCATTTACTAAACCTTTGTGTAAGACAAGGGAACCTCTCCCATCATGCGCGATTGACGCAGGAAGAGCGGGAAGAGGATGGCCACAGCTTAAAGTAGACACTGTGGTTGGCTCAAATAATGTTTTGCATTGGGGGCACTGAGATGCTCTCCCAAAATCAAAAGCGGCACATGCCATATTATTAGAGTCATCATTATCTTTATTTTGTTTATAGGCTTCGTGGGACTCTTGCTGTGCAGAGTTCGCCTGGTAATGAGCTTTATGTTTTTTGAATTGTGCTCTACCTCTGTTATTATTGCCTCTGTACTTATCATTGTTTCCATCATTATAACCCCTACTCGGGTTTGAATCATAGCTCCTTTGGTTACTATCATCATATTCATTATAATGAGTATCTCGGTAATTATGATCCTGTTGTCTCCATGAAGGAAAACTTGGATAGTTTCTAGAATGACTTCCTTTGCGAAAGTTCCTGTAATTATGACCACCCCTGAATCGAGGGCTGTCAGCTCTTCTCCAGGTATTCGAAGAAGAACCCTGAAATGATTGGTTACCTTGGTTCTGATAACTGTAATAGTTACCTTTTTTATTAAACCTATTTTGAGGTCCTTGGAATTTGTGAGAGTGATTAGGGTTGTATGGTGTTGCAGAAGCAACTGGCATACCTTCTTTAACCTTACTGTTGCTAATAGCTACGTCCGGATGTGCAGTGACGTATTGGGTACAATACTGTTCCATTTCTTTTAGAGACTTAGGTTTACGCTCATGTAAGAATTCGAGGAAAGGTTTATTTATACTTGACATAATCTTGTCTCTGAGTATCAAGTCCATAAGGGCTTCATAAGTCTTTTCTGTTTTGGATAGCTCAATCCAACGATCAAATGTAAGACGTGTTCTTGCAATGAATTCTGAGAATTCTACACCTGCCTCAGGCACCATTGTCTTAAACAACTTCCGATAACCCTCTTCAGACAACTGATACTTCTTTAACAAGGCTGCCCTAATAACATCATAGTTATCTTTGTCAGCCTCTTCAACCAAACTTAAACTAGTCAGAGAATCACCTTTCAGATTTTCTGATAACTGGTTAGCATATTGTGATTTGTCCACATTATGTGCTCGACACGAGCGTTCAAATCTGTTTAGCCAGAATGTTATGTCATCACTGGAAGGGTTGAACGCTGGTACCTTGACCTTGTAAGTAAAGGGTTTACCATTACCACTAGATGCTTGATTAACATTACTTATGTTTGTTAACTTTAACTTTTCTAACTCAAATGCTAAAAGTTCTTTTTGGTGTTCATGTTCTCTTATTGCTTTTTTTCTCTTGTGCAGTAGCCTCATCTTTTCTTTTCTCTTTTTCCATTTCCATCAGGAATCTTTTTTCATCAGTCTGTATCTGCAATCTCTTTTGTTCATCCTCTCTTTGTAATTTTTTTTCCTCAGCTTCTAATCTTTTCTCCTCAGCTGCTAATTTCTTTTCTTCAATCAATGCTTTTCTTTCTTCAGCAGCAGCAGCAAGTTTTCTCTCTTCTGCAGCTAATGCTTTGTCATATTGAGCAACTGCCCATTGTTCTAATTGCTGACCAGTCTTATCAAGAGCCCTGCCTTGTGTGATAAAATAATCTAAGGTAGACATCTTGTCTAATAAGATCAGTAATTTGCAAAAGTAAATAAATTCACTTTCTTAGTCTTAATCAAAGACCTTGTATGATAACTTTTTTAACCTGTGGAAAAATAGTACTTAACTATCCCAATCACTGTGGGAAACAAGCCTTACAAAGGTCTTGTATAAATCCTTATATAATAACAGCTATAAGTTGCTGGTTCACTCTATAATATAAGTGCAGTGCACCAGAAATAGTGTTTTATATCATCAACTGTGTACCTTTAGTAATAGCAATTGACTATCAGTTGATTCTTGTACATCAATTTATATGATCAACTATATTTTAAATAGTGTATGTCGATCAGGCACCAAACAAAACAGTTATACAGAAGAACATGAAAACATTTGCGGAAA
Source organism: Oreohelix idahoensis (assembly GCA_024509875.1). NCBI lineage: Eukaryota > Metazoa > Mollusca > Gastropoda > Stylommatophora > Oreohelicidae > Oreohelix > Oreohelix idahoensis. Next base: position 14,488 of record JAMPIV010022226.1, on the reverse strand, counting down.
TGAAATAAATCAAATGGGAAAAACAATAAAAGATAAACCGCAAGAGGATAACAAATACAAATAACGCCACAGTATATAAATATAAATTGAGAATAGAACTGAAAGATAGAATAGGGTAGACCAACAAATTACAAACAAATCAAAACAAACTAAAGAACAGAGGAATATTACAAAAACAACAATGAGTACAGTCTTCACAGCTAACACTAATAGCAACAGCTGTCGCAGCAAATTTTCAATCAAGAAAATTGCACCTATAGAAACGCACACATCAGACCCTCTATTACGTGGGATACTCTGCTGTGTGACACCGCCCAACCGAAACAACAACCCGCTGGATACAAACAAATATCACATATAAATAGTTAAACATAAATACATAAATGCATAAATAGTATGGCAATATGATGTAAATAGAGTGTTGCAGAAAGAATGTGTTGGAATGAAGGCTCAGCTACACTGCCTAATAGTACAGTACTGTGGTACTTTATTAAACAAATACTTCTGGTCTAATTATTTTAAATTCAACACAGAAATAGAAGCTCCATCGTTGATTTGAATGATAACAATCAATGTAGGACTTCTCAGTTCAATAACATTTTCTTTCGCAAACACTGTCAAATATTCTCCAGTCCTGATGTGTAATGTTCTATGTTTCAACCAAGCTTGCCGTGTAACACTGTCAGTTGTATGGCAAATGTCCAATGAACCAAATGTCAACAAACCCTGACCTAGTTACTGCATACTCTCGACAGGACAGGTCACGCTGACATCACTGTAGAGTTGTACTGTTGATGTATTTGTGTGTCGTAACAGACCCCAAGGAACGTCTGGTCTCAGTAGTTTACTTCTCAATATAGTCACTGTGCAGGTTGACCCAGGAAGCTGGCACACCAGTTGATAAACTCTGTTTAGTTGTTAACTCATACTGGCTACTAGTTGTTGAATCATGCTTTATTTGCTAAATGATGTGAATGTCCACCAGTGGATAAATGTAGATGTTGGGACTGGTGTAGCAAAGTGTAACGATTGTCAACTCATCAAACCCAGCACAGTTTTGGTCATACAGGTCATCTTGTCCTGGAACGTGATGAGGCTCCGACAAGAATGTGAGTGTAAACAATGAGTGTGTATCTGAATGTCAGTACGCGAATGGTAGAATGATTCGATAGAGTTGACAGGTTGGTAGTACATCACTCATACTCACACTGTTCGAATTCAAGAAGTACTGGAACTACGGTGGTCTTTTTATAACATTTAATGGGACGCACACTTGGACAGTACGTGTATGGTTACAGGAACAAATGTCGACATAGACAGCATAATGTTGATCACAGGAATATCATCTTAAGTTAGCATTCATGCTTGGCAAATATCATAATGGAGCATTCGTAAATAAGCATTCAGCGTTCCATCATGTAAATCATCTGGCTTTACTGACTGGGCACGTCAGACCATAACCAAGATATAGGAAGGCTCCTAAACCTAACCTCGTCTAGCGAATATTCCTTCACGTAAAGTTCAATATATATATATATTTCATAATATAGGAATCCCAGACATGGGTTCTCACATGTAGCAGTGATCTCTTGGTTCATCGAGCGATAGTACAGGCATCCCTTTTTCTCACTCGATAAATACAAAGTATATGAATTTCAACATGGCTGTTCTCTCTCTCGTGAGCTTCACTCACTATAGAATATAGACCAAAATTGGTCATTCATTAAATGTCCTCATTTCTTCATAGGTTCTCTCATAGAGGTAATTGAATAATATCATACAATCCAGTGCTGATACATAGGAATGTCTTCTTCCTTTGAATGGATATTCTTTTTAAAAGTACCACTGTGCATCTGCTTATCAACAACGATGGCGAAGCCCAAGTTCATAATAAATTGTGGTTTTACCTTTTTATGCGAAATATAACTTTGCCATTCCTTGGCAAAAGAGAATAAACACTGGGGTAAAGTACATACAACATGTCTATATGACTATCACTTTTCCCCATCCATATATAGATCACTATTTCGGCAAAAAGCCTGCTACAACAAAACTCAGCATCCTCACAGGATGGCAGCCATGAATCACACCCCTTCGCTAGCGATACTTCCGCTGCATAGCCTTTGACCTTTTCTAGCGACAACCAAATTAGTTCGGCTTAGAAATGCAAAGATATCCATATATAAGACAGACTCGTCCTACTCATACAAACACTACGTATAAATTCAGGCCATAGATATACTGAAGCAAGAACAATCTATTCCTACCCAGCCAAAGAATAAATCACAGTAGGCCTAGAGTCGTCTGCGGAGTCCGATCGAAGATGACGGACTATTTTCAAGGGAAGCAACCCAAAAATGACTTCTCCTTAAGCACTTAAAAAAGGAAATACTTTGCTTCCAAAATATTTGCGAACATAATAAGAATATAAATGTATTATATTGCCAGATAGTAAAAATTGCCCTTTACACAGTCCCTTTGCCTCTGATGCCACTGCTAGCCAAGGAGCCTCAATCTCAGCTATGAATTTTCATTTAGATCATTTTGTTGAGAAAGACGATGATATAGAGAGCTACCTAAATAGGTATGAACTATTAGCTACCACGTATGGGTTAGAGAGAGAAAGGTGGAGCTTAAAGTTATCTCAGGGACTTCGTGGGGCAGCTTATGAAGTTTTTGCAAAAATGAGTAGAGGTGATCAGGAAAATTATGACATGCTAAAGCAGGCTCTTTTGTTAAGATATGAAAAGAATGCAGAATTCTATAGGAAAAAATTTAGGAATGCTAAACTACTGTCAGGTGAAACCTATCACCAGTTCTCTGCACGAATAGAGACATACTTGGAGAAATGGACTTCTCTGGGGAAAACCCAAGATCTTAAGGAAATGGTCCTTATAGAGCAATTAAGAGAGTCCATGGCTCCAGACCTGAGAAAGTTTCTCATGGAACAAGGTGCAGAGAGGCTGGGTGAGTTGCTAAATGTTGCTGAAAGGTATCAAGCAGCTCAAGCAGAGGTAACAGGTAATAAAAAAGAAAACAGGTGGACAACTTTAGGGCACCACAGAACTTTAATAAATTTGATCCTAAGGATCAAAATAAAGGTAAGCACCAATTTGATAGGCCACGGTATGAAAATAAAAATAAATTCCCACAATTCGATGAAAGGAAATATGATGAAAGAAAATCTTTCAACCAAGGAAAAAGGTGGTGTAAAAATTGTAAGATGAACAATCATGACACTGACCATTGTAGAAGGAAACCTCCTCATTTTGCTGCTATGACATCGGGGAAAAAGGAAAAGAAGGGCAAACCTGAAGAATTACAGGAACCATACCACCCCCCAGTGTGTGAAGATGTCATCTGTAATGGTGTCACTATAAGATGTTTATATGATACCGGTTTAGATTACGATTCCGTTGTGAGTTCTCACCTGGTGCAGGCCGATCAATACACCACAGAAACAGTGGAGATTCAAACTGCAACCAAGGATGTAGCTACCATGACACTTCCCGTCGCCCGAATAAAAGTGAAAACGCGATATGTGGAAGGAATCATAAAAGCAGCAGTGATAAATGAGCCAATCTACCCTCTAATATTGGGGTGTAGATATGTCTTCTTGGGGAATCCCAAGAGACCTGTGATATTGGCAACAGTACAGACCAGATCACAGTCAAAAAAGGAGGAGGATAATCCCATAAATACTCACCCAGATGAGATGAGGAAGGCACAGGCTGAGGACAAAACACTCAAGCCATGTTTCAAGAAGTTGCCCAAATCTCATACACCTCCAGGCAAGGGAGAGTTTTATATGAAGAACAAACTAATATATAGGAAGGCTGGATCTGAATCCAATGGTCACGGACAGCTGGTCCTTCCCACTTCATATAGGACTAAAGTGTTGGAACTAGGGCATGCGATTCCCTTCAGTGGTCATATGGGAATCAGCGCAACAGGACAGCGAATAGCTTGTCACTATTTCTGGCAAGGAATAACTGAAGATATCAAACGATATGTAAAATCCTGTCCAGAGTGCCAACGAGTAGCACCTAAACATTGGACTGCACCAGCAACTCTGGGGGAAATGCCCATAGTGGGAACACCCTTTGAGAGAGTTGCCGTGGATCTTGTGGGACCTCTCACCCGAACCAAGAGAAGGAACAGCTACATTCTGACTCTGGTGGACACTTGTTCTATGTGGGGAGAGGCAGTAGCCCTGTCATCGATTGATTCTAAACATGTGGCAGAGGCATTGCTCACAATTTTCACAAGGTTAGGCTTTCCCAATCAAATCTTGACTGATAATGGCTCTCAGTTCAAGGGGAAACTAACTGAAGAAGTTTTCAGGATCTTCCAGGCCAAACACTTCCATTGTAGTGTGTATCATCCCCAAGGGAACGGCCAAGTGGAAAGATTTAACGGCACATTGATGTCGATCCTGAGAAAGTTGGCACACGAAAAACCAGATACATGGGACCAGTACCTGCACGCCGCCCTCTTTGCTTATCGGGAGGTACCCCATAGTTCAACCGGTATGGCCCCGGCAACATTATTGTTTGGAAGGCCAATAAAAGGTCCACTCGAAGCTTTGCTAAGAACGTGGACTGATGAAAAGGCAGAGGAAAACATTACATCTTCATACCAATATGTGAATGAGCTGACCACTCGGTTAAAAACTGGCTGGAAACTTGCCAATGAAAATTTGAAACTAAGATAGATAAGAAGGGGAAAGAAAAAAATCTATCATGTGAATCTCCTGAAGAAATATTTGGAAAGAGAACATCAGGAAGAGACACACTTGTTGACCTTGTCCATCGCCATGGAGATGAAAAAGGAACCACTTTCATCATTTGAGTATCCATTACACCCCCTGTGAGACTGTCATCTTTTGCGCTGGAATGCGCAGGGATTGTCTTGCTTCTTGGGTCGATCGGTTTCCGCCCACCACTAGTGATGGGGGTGGGGGGGGGCGGAGAGATTTGGTAAAATGGGCGGAAAGAGATGGAAAGAAAGATGCTCGTTGAAGAGGGGGATCTCGCTATTTTTTTGTTCCTGTCAGGAATGTGTAGAGTTCCCCCCCTCCTTAATGGATAATTCGTTTATTAGAGATATACCTATAGTGTTTTTGCACATGCCGGGAGCATATATATATTCTGTGGTATTTACGGGAAGGCAAATGGGAAATTAACATTTTCATTAATCCTCTATCGATTTTTGGTCGTGTACGATTTCTGGTTCATAGCTGCTCTTCGAAAGATTCGTCGTCTCGAGTTGTTTTCCTAGCTCACATGTCCTGCTTTGTACTGCATCGGTTGTGCATGTACAAGGACCATTTCTTGCTACTTTGTTAAATGAACTAGGTTTGGAAAACCTTTATTATCTAGAGGATATTTTTGAGGACATTATTTATACTCCGGCAGACGTGTCTGTCTTGCTGAAGTCAGACTAAGGAGAGTGAACTGATCTCATACATCTGGTTATCTCCTGGCTGTTATAGAAAAGGATGGAGTTTTTCACCTGACTACATTTACAGCACTATGAAATATAACACGCATCTGACTCATCATTGTAATGCTGTCTACCGTCTATTGCTGTATTGAATGTTGCTGTGATAATGACTGTTTGATGTGCCTACATATTCGCGTAACCATTTTGTCACTGTGGCGTCCACAATAAATAATGAAGAAAAACGTCAACGGCTGTTTCAAGAATCATTGACTTTATACGTCGTGAGTTTACTGACGTCCTATGTGGATTGCCCTGTTATTTTTGTATGAACATTGTTTTGACTGAACACATCTGCACACTACACAAAACCAGACATGCGGATACCATCCATCATCATATGGCATCACGCATCATTTGGTGGCCATAAGCTGGTTTGATTCTGGTACCAGCAAACACGGGGTCCCTTACCCACTTCATTTTCAACAAGAATTCATCAGCATCCTTCAAGAAATTAACATTCTTCAATACAGTCAACATCTTCAAAATTTTCAAAGTACTCGGCGTTGCCCGGTAAAAGTCAAAATTTCAACTTTTTGACGGAAACAAGAATTTGACAGTACCCGGCGTTGTTACATGTTGCCGGATAACTCGGACTGCTGTTATCTTTTACGCAAGTCAAGCAAGTTGCTGCTGTCAAGGTTCCAGTGCTGTCGTTTTTGTGAAGGTCAAGTGCCGGTTGAAACGGGTTGTTTTCTGAAGAAGGCCAAGTACCGATTTCCATCAACTTACTTTTGGATTAGAAGGTCAAGTGCCGAAACAACTCAACACACAGTATTTCAGAAGCTCTTGTACCATCGTGTTAGCAGTGGAAGCAGTTCAGATGTGCCATCATCGTTGGAGCTTCGCTCTTTAGGACGTTGATTGACATCCGTTTTTTCTGCTGTTCTACGATTGGAAGCCTATAAGTTAAGTGGCCTGTTTGTATGTAAACTGTGCCCTTATACTTCTGCTGAGTCTTCTGTGTATCATCTCATTCTATATGTTATATGTTTATATGTTATTTGTATATTTATATGTTTATATTTCAGCGGGTTCTCGGTTGGGTGGTGTCTCCGTTAGATTATGCCACGTCATAGAGGTCGTCTATTGTGAGCGTTTTCTGTAGGGTTTGCAAATTTCCAATACTGGAATTTGCTAAGCGACTTCTGTTGCTATTTATGTTAGCTGTGATGACATGTTTTAATATTGTTTTCGTTATTATTTCGCATTCTTTAGTTTTGTTTTGATTTGTTTGTATTTGTTAGCCTACTCTTGTCTATAATTTAGTTTCATACAACATTTTTGTTTATACACTGTGGTGTCATGTATTTTGTTTAATTCTATCGCAGATATCGTCACATTTTTTGTGATATTTCATTAATTTCTGCTTTATTTTTAGTTGATTTCTGCGAACGTTTTTGTATTGTTGCTGATCTTTGTTATTGTTTACATTGTTATTGTTTACATTGTTTGTATTGTTTACATTTTCAATGTTTACATTCTGCATGTGTTTACATAGTCATTGTTTACAGTTATAGTAATTAGTTAATGGGCTATGCTAATGCACTGTTACTACTACACTGATGATAAATGAATGATGAATAGTGTCGTGCACTATTGAATGAGAAGTGCACTTATGATCAAGAATTGATTGTTGATATTTCATATACAAGTTCTTTGATTGGAGACTTGTTTCCCACAGAGACTGGGATAATATAAGGTGATGTGAATATACAAGTGCTTAATTAAGACTTGTTACACTTAGGTTTGAAATAAATTAGTTAATTATTTCAGGTTTTGGACTCATATGTTAGACAACATGTCTACATTTGAGCACTTTATTGAGCAGGGTAAATTGCTTGGGAAGACTGGTGATAAGTTAGAAGAATTTGCAACTGCTCGATATGATAAAGCAATGGAAGCTGAACAAAAGAAACTGCAGATGGAAGCTGAACAAAAGAAACTGCAGATGCAGGTGGATGAAAAAAGATTCCAAATGGAAATGGAAAAAACAAAAAAGGGAATCAGAAGCTGAGGAAAGAAAACTCCAGCTAGAAGCTGAAGATTTCAAAAAGAGGCTGAGAATAAAAGACTTGAAAAAGAGGCTGAAAATAAAAGACTTGAAAAAAAGGCTGAAAATAAAAGACTTGAAAAAGAAGCTGAAAATGAAAGACTTCAAAAAGAGGCTCAGGCTGAGGAAAGAAGATTACAGAGAGAGTCTGATGAGAGGAAAGAGAAAGCAAAAATGGAACATGAAGAAAAGGTCTTAGCTTTAGAGTTGGAAAAATTGAAATTGACAAGCATGAGTAATGGTAATGATTCAAACAAGGGTTCATCTTCTGGTAAGGCTAATAATGATACTTTTAAGATTAAGTTACCAACATTTAGTCCTTCCAGTGATGACATAATGTTCTATCTGGACAGATTTGAACAAGCATGTACAGCTCATAACATAGACAAAGCAAAATATGTTTATCAGTTATCAGGGATACTGACAGGTAAAGCTCTAAGTATATTAAATATGGTGGATGAACCTGACAAGAACAATTATGAGGTTGTCAGGGCCGCTTTGTTAAAGAAATATCAGCTTAACGAAGACGGCTATCGTCTACAATTTAAAAACATGTTACCTGAAAATGGAGTTGAATTCTCCGAGTTTATTGCAAGAATACGCATTACTTTCTCACGATGGGTTGAACTATCTAAGACGGAAAAAAACTTATGAAGGACTTATGGACTTAATACTTAGAGACAAAGTCATGTCGTCTGTCAATGAGTCTTTCCTTGCTTTCCTTCATGAACGTAAACCTAAAACAATAAAAGAAATGGAAGATTTCTGTTGCCAATACTAACTGCGCACCCACACATAACCATGGGTAACTCTAAGGTGAAAGAAGGTTTACCAGTTGCTTCGGCAGCTCCGTATGGCCAAAACTTTGCTCGTAGATTCCAACAAAATTTTGATAGAAAGAGTAGCGGTAATTTCTGTCAAAATCATGGAAATCAATTTCATGGTGATTCTTCTTCGAAGAATTGGAGACAACCTGATAGTACTCGTTACTATCACCCTAATAATTATAGGCATTTCAAAAGAGGATATGGTAATAGAGGTTATTCCTGCCGAAGACCTCAGAACCAAACAAATAGATGTTCGCATCAATGTGAACATGATAGTAATCGTGGAAACTGGAATTCGAACCAGGATAACAATTACAATAGAGACAATAATAACTGCAGAGATAATAATAACTTTGATAACTTCAGAGGTAATAATAGTCGGGGTAGATCTCAACACAAAAAAAAAGATATCAGCAGGCTAATGCTGTACAACAGGAAACTGAGGGAGCCTGTAATCATGTTGTTGATAGTAAAAACTTTGACGCTGTCACTGGTTCTGCTTTTGACTTTGAGAGAGCAAACAAATGCCCCCAATGCAGTACTTTATTCGAACCGGGTACCATAACTACTTTGAGTTGTGGTCACCCACTTCCCGCTCTTCCTGCTGCTGTTGCGCATGACGGGAGGGGTTCTTTAATTCTACATAAGGGTCTTGTTAATGATACTCCGGTCTCACTACTTTTCGATTCCGGATGCACCACTATTGGTGTTAGACAATCGCTTGTAGATCCATCTTGTGCTACAGGAAGGGTTATTAAATGTGTCACATTTGGCGGCACTCTAGAAAAATATCCTACTGCTGTAATTCGCATTGCCACTCCTTTCTTTACTGGAGATGTGCATGCTTGTCTCTTACCTAATCCTATTGCGGACCTTATTATTGGTCGTATTCACGGAGTTAGGGAGTGTACCCCACAGCAGATTGCTGCTTGGGAAGATAATAACATGCAAGCTACAAATGCAGTAGTTACAAGAGCACAAGCTCTACAAACACCCGAAACTTCACTGAATAGTGATAATGAAGTTGATAGCCAAGATAGTCACTTAGTAATCACTCGTGACTCTTTCATAAAATTGCAAGAAGAAGATCCTTCTTTAAAAAAATTCTTCGTTCTTGCGAAGAAAGGTGATCCGAATCAGGATACAAATAGAAAATCTTGGATTGCAATGAGAAACGGCGTACTTGTACGTATGGTACAAGATTCGACTACGTCGGCACATTCGCAAATTCTTGTTCCCAAGAGCATGAGAGTCCAAATATTACAACATGCTCATGACTCGCAATGTGCTGGACATATGGGTTTTGCCCGTACGAAGTCGAGAGTCCTTGCGGCTTTCTTTTGGCCTTTTGTCAATAAGGACATTCGTATTTACTGCCGATCATGCAAGGTATGTCAGGAGGTCAAATCTAGAGGACCACGACATGCTGCGCCTATCCAGGCTGCTGACATTCCTATTCGGCCGTTTCAGAAAATGGCCATAGATATTATTGGCCCTTTTAAGGTCAAGTCGGCCAGAGGACATCAGTTTATCCTTACATGTGTCGATATGTGCACACGTTGGCCAGAGGCTATTCCTCTTAAGAGCATATCTACTACAGATATCGCAGATGCTCTTTGGTTGATATTTTCTCGCTTGGGGTTCCCCAGAGAAATATTGTCAGACCATGGCACTCAACTCATATCTGACACTATGTCACAGGTAATGTCTACCTTACATATTGAACGATCTCTCAGTAGTATCTACCATCCTATGTCTAATGGGTTAGTTGAGCGTCTGAATAGAACGCTCAAGACTTTGCTTGGTAAGATAACTGAAGATCATCCTCAAGATTGGGACAGGGTTTTACCCGCGGCTCTCTTTGCCTATAGAGAAGTCCCTAATGAACACACAGGATTTTCTCCCTTCGAACTTGTCTTTGGCGCGCGTCCACGCGGCCCTATGTCTTTATTACACGATCTCATCACTGCCGATGATATTAGCGATGAAACTCAATCCTCATATGAGTATGTCATTGCTCTTAGACAAAAGATCATTGAGGCATGTAAGCTAGCAACTGCTTCATCAGAAATTGCTAAAGAGAAGGCAAGACAGTTTGCTAACAAGAATAGATGTCTACGACAACTTTGTCCAGGTGACAAAGCATTCGTCCTACTCCCCAGTAGGGAAAATAGACTTCTTATTGCATGGAAAGGTCCGTATGCAATAGTCTCTCGGATTTCCGATGTTGACTATGTGGTCGATATTGATGGAAAGCATAAAACTTTCCACATAAACATGCTTTCGGAATTTCACGAACGTCCGGACTATTTGCTGCCTATTTTCCAGGCAACGGATGATGCTCCTGCACCTCACGGTCATTATTCATCCCTGTCTGTCATTCAGGATGAGGAAGCTACCTTCTCTGATGTCAACCTTCCCCTTCCAGTGGTTCCATTACATTCCACGGAATCTTGGAAAAAACGTTTCTGTTTCTCCTAATCTTTCTGGTGACGAACATCGACAAGTCTCGTCGATGTTACAAACATTTCAGGATGTTCTCACTGACATTCCTGGACACACAGATGTCATAGAACATGACATAATTCTTACCGACAATAATCCAATTAGGGTTAGGCCGTATCCTATTCCTATACACTTTCAGTCGCAAGTGGAAAAGGAATTGGATGAAATGATTCAATTAAATATAATTGAACCATCGACTTCACCATATTCTTCTTCCATGGTTATTGTCCGGAAGAAGGATAAGAACATACGAATTTGCGTTGATTATCGCAAATTGAATCAGGTCACAAAGTTCGACGCTGAACCGATGCCTTTGTTAGAAGATCTACTGATTAGACTTTCTAATTCTAGATTCTTCACTAAACTTGACTTGTCTAAAGGTTATTGGCAAGTGCCTTTAGCAGAGCATGCCAAACCTCTTACTGCTTTTTCTACACCTAGGGGTCTATTTCAATGGAATGTTATGCCTTTTGGTCTCATGAACGCCCCTGCTGCCACTTTCGTGCGCATGATGCGTCGAATTCTGTCACATCGTTCGGATGTCATCGCATACTTAGATGACATCTGTCTCTTCAGTGATACCTGGGAAGATCACTATTTAGGGTTATATGACTTACTGTCCACTCTACATGAGAATAATTTGACAGCAAAACCTTCTAAAGCTTTTGTTGGTTTTGGTGAAATCTCTTTCCTGGGTCATCGTGTTGGTCATGGTCTCTTGAAGACAGAAGACCACAATACTTCCAAAATACTGAACATCTCTGTTCCTAAACGAAGAAACAAGTTAGGAGTCTCTTAGGTTTAATTCAATTTTATGGGAGATTTATTCCAAATTTATCTTCGATCATGGCACCTCTATCAACATTGTTGAAGAAAGGTTCGCCTAATCTGGTCCGTTGGTCTGAAGAATGCCAATCTTCACTAGACCAAATCAAGAATATATTTTCTTCTCCTCCCATCTTAAGATTACCTACTCTTGATAGGACTTTTGTTCTTCGGAGTGATGCTTCATCCACTGGGATTGGAGCAGCACTGATGCAAGAATATGCAAATACTCTGCATCCTGTTATGTACATTTCTAGAAAACTAAATGCGGCAGGAGGAACTACTCGGTTTTAGACCGTGAGTTGTTAGCGATGGTTTGGTCAATTCTAAAGCTACAAAGATTCCTCCTGGGCGCACATTTCATTCTAGAGACTGATCAGAAAGCTCTTACAGCTATTCAGACTAAGAATTTGAAGAGTTCGAGATCCACTCGATATGCTATAGCTCTTCAACCTTTTACTTCACGGTACGAGCTATCCGTGGTGCGGATAATGTGATGGCTGACATTTTGTCTAGATGCCCACATGACTCCAAACTTATACAGTCTGTTCCTAAATTTCCTATATTTTAACAGAGTACCATAACACACCAAAATAACTACACTATAATATCACAACTGTTACTCACTATCTTATATACAACACTATCGTGCCGTTGTTGTCCATTCTTTCTTCCAGTTCGTTTTTTTTTTAACGAATGATAGAAGAGGACTGTAGTAGTCTAATATAAGGGCCGTTAGATAACTAAACTGCCTACAATTATTAATAATGTATTGTACCCTTATGAAGCTAGATTAGTAATTCATTAGCATTATAATAGCTTGTACTTTGCACAGAATGGTCATTGTTGAGCTAAGAGATCGACTTACCTTACAATATCAAGGCGTGTATGAACGAGTTTTCTAGATTGTGTTAACTTACCCACGGAATACCAGAGCTTATGTCCAGGATCGACATGTAGATTTAACTTTTACTATGTACATATGTCATTAACATGTCAAAGAATGTACTATTTTAGAATTTTCCTATCCAGATTTGTACAACAATTTATTAAAGACCATATTAGAGTATGCTGTTAGAATGATGATTCATGGGTTAACATGCCATAACGTATATTGTGTTTACATGGTAACGTTGATGTGTGTTTGGTGACAACCTCCCCGATGTGAAATATTTATTTAGGACCATAAAATTATTTTACTTTATGAGCGGTATATCCACACCAAACACATTCTATAATTAGCGCAAATGTTTGGCAATTTAGTTAAATATCGAGCGTATAAGATTCGTGCGTATGGTTGACCGCTTATCGCATGCTCTTTTGATATTGAAAAAAAAAAATATGTTACACATTTTTTTTAATCGGGAGGAGGTGGTGATATGTTGCGTGATAAATTCTCGCAACATCGTGTTATTTCAATATCTATTTTATAACGCAAGGGCAACAACTGCTTGAAATTTATAGTCACTTTTCTCGGTAAGCATTTGTCTTCTCGCGTTGGTATCGAATGCAGTTAAGTTTGAGCTGTGTTCATTTTGCGCTGGACTGCGCATGACTTGTCTTGCTTCTTGGCCGATCGGTTTCCGCCCACCACTAGTGGAGTGAGCGATTTGGAATGGCGAAAGAGATGCCTCGTTGAAGAGGGGATCTCCGCTATTTTTTTGTTCTGGCAGGAATGTGAGAGTCCTCTTATGGATATTTCGTTTATTCGAGATAATACCTCTAGTGTATTTGCACATGCCGGGAGGCATAATATTTCTGTGTATTTCCGGAAGGCAAGGTAAATTAACATTTTCATTAACTCTATCGATTTTGGGTCGTGAGCGATTTCGATTCATAGCCTGTCTTCGAAAGTCGTCGTCACGAGATGTTTTCCTAGCTCACATGTCGCTGCATTGTACTGCATCGGTTGATGCATGTACCAAGGACCATTACTTGCTACTTTGTTAAATGAACTAGGTTTGGAAACCTTTATTATCTAGAGGATATTTTTGAGGACATTATTTATACTTCGGCAGACGTGTCTGTCTTGCTGAAGTCAAACTAAGGAGAGTGAACTGATCTCATACATCTGGTTATCTCCTGGCTGTTATAGAAAGGGATGGAGTTTTTCACCTGACTACATTTACAGCACTTTGAAATATAACATGCATCTGACTCATCATTGTAATGCTGTCTACCGTCTATTGCTGTATTGAATGTTGCTGTGATAATGACTGTTTGATGTGCCTACATATTCGCGTAACCATTTTGTCACTGTGGCGTCCACAATAATCTGAACATGCTGTTTATTCGGACTTTAGGGAGGCAAAATTTACACGCCGACATTCAAAATGTTGCGTTGGATGTAAAGAATTGGAATTTTTGGGACACACAGTTATCAGGGAAACATGACCCCTGACCCAAAGAATTTAGAGAAACTACAGAAAGCCCCGAGACCACAAACCAAGAAGGACGTGAGATCCTTTGTCTCATTATGTGGTTTCTACCAGAAGTATATCAAAGACTTTAATTCCATATGTGCACCGTTAACTGAATTGACACGTAAAGGACATCCAGATCGCATTACATGGACACCACAATGTTGAACTGACTTACAAGAATTTGAAGGAAAAGCTAAAGTAACCCCTTTTGAAAATACCTGACTTAAGTCAAAGAACTATAGTCAGACGGGATATGCAAGTAATAATTGGGTTTGGGTGCAAATCTATACAGAAATCGATGATTGGATGGGGAAATAAGCCCCAGTGGCTTTTGCTGAGAAAATGAATAAAGC